>JAMPIV010015770.1:0-475795 GCA_024509875.1 Oreohelix idahoensis | reverse complement strand
AAGGTGAGGTTAGGTATTGGAGGCATGGGGTTTATGTCCTGAGGTTATCAGAGGGGCAGGTACATTTAGGATAGGAGAATCTTCTTGAGTTGTGGAGGTAGATCTCCACTGGGAGAAGACTGATATTCGAAAGTGGTGGAGCGTACATAGGTTACTCTGTATGCCAAGGTAGATGAAGAGGACAGGATACTATAGAACGTTGATACGGAGGTTTTAAACATCCTAGAAATAATAGTGGTATCGGATGAGCGTAGAGAGGGAGCCATTGATTGGTTTACAGGGTGGGAGGTTATAATGTTTTTATTACGGTAGCGGTGAGAACGATATTGGTATATGTTTAAGAGGATGACAATTCGAGGGATACTATATAGTTGGGTGAATGAAATGTTGGAGATTTGTTGGTGATTGATGTGTGACTAGGTTGATGATATTTGAGTTGAGGGAGGTCTAGAGTAAGATTCAAGCTGATGGTATTTCGAATGTCCTTTATTATCTGAGTATGAGGGTTTATGAGGATTAGGTAAGATGGGGTAGTTAATGGGCGAGGTATTTGTTGAGAGAGTTATGTGAATGATCGGTTAGTTAAGCAGTTGCCGAGAGAGTTAGATGTAGGTTAATACTCCTGATTGATTTGAGTTTAGTGACGTTATGAATACCGTGGTACTAAATTGAGGACAGATGATGTATAGAGAAATTAATGAGGCGAATGATTGAGGGCAGTGAAGAAAAAACGACAGGCAAAGGGAAGGCAGCAAGAAAAAAGGTTTGGACTTGCCGAAAGGGAGGCAGAAGGAAAATCGAACAGCAAAGAGAGGAGGCCAGAAGAAAAAAAGGTTGAATGCCGAAAGGGAACGGCAGTAAGAAAAAGACAGCAGAAGGGAGGACAGAAGAAAAAAGTGTTTGACTGACCGTAAGGGAGGACAGAGAAGAAGGGTTGCCAATGGGAGACGATTACGACTTAAGGGGAGCTGGATATCTTACAAAGGCCGGCTCTGAAAATGGTGCCTAGCCCTTTTGCTCTCAGATGCTACGCCCCTGGTACCTGAGGGAGCCCTCAAAACTCAGCTAAGTGGGGCTTTCATTTTAGACCCATTTTGTTGATAAATAGACGATTCCCCAGATGACATTCGACGTGGTACCTACTGGTCGGTTTGTGAATTATTAGCGCCGCTACCTACATATGCAGCGTTAGAGACAGATGCTGAGGATGGAGTCTTATTAAGTTTTACACAGGTGGACTTTGACGATGGGTGTCTTACTTCTTGATGAACGGTTATTCGCCAAAACCATGAACAGGAGAACGACCAGACGAAGGGTCACACATTCATAGACCTGTTAATTGCAGGCTTTTGTTCATGTGATGGTACAGTAGAAGAATTGCGCGTGAAGTTTCTATCGTGAACAGAAATTTAGCCCCAATGCCCCGCAACTTACTGTTGTCTGGGGGAGACAATAACTCACCAATTCTCATGCCATGGAGCTGGGAAAATAAAACCCACTATTGGAGAGAATATGGACGGTCCTCTTAAAGACTGGGAGACTGCTCTGGGGATGACACCAAAGATCTTAAATGAGATGATCATGAACTAGTGCTATTGATAGAGACCACAGCCCACAATGGGTCCTAGACATGCCAAGAAACATATTCTCACTGGTAAACAAGGTGCATACTGAGAAGTTGGGGGAAGACCCTTTTATAAATGTTGCTGAGACCGGCTTATCAGGGCAGCCAGGCAGAGCAGTAAGTGGCAATGCTAAAAAGACAGCACATTAGACCAATCTTCTCAAAAGCCTTCCACAGCAATTTAATAAAATTTGATAATATAGGAGCAGGGAAATAAAGGTCGCGACCAAACCTTTGTGAAGCGGCCAAGAAGAAATGGGGACTATTCTCGCAGACAGAAGCGTCACAGTTCAATGACAAAAGTTAATGAAGAAAACCGTTGAAACCAAAGTGGGAAAAAGACATGAGTCAGTAAATGGAGGCTAAGAAGGCATATAACCATCAAAGTGTATAACCCCCCCCCCCCCCCCCCCCCAAATGGTGCCAAGACCCCTTATAACCCCCCCCCCCCCCGAATATTTTGTAGAAGGATTAACCTCGTCAAACATTTGCCTGCCAATGAAGGTCGGGGGCTACGCAAAAGATTTAAAGGTGATAATCCTAAGGGACAACAGGTAACCTTATCACCCCCCATCAGTTTGTGAGGACCATTGTTTAATTTGTGGTAATGGGGTCACCATAAGGTGCCTTTATGATACAGGTTTGGATTATGATTCTGTTGTGAAGTCTAGCCTAGTGGACCCAAGTCAGTATACCACAGAAACAGTGGAAATACAAGGGGCGACTAAGGACATACCACTCATGACACTTCCCATCGCAAGGATAACGGTGAAAACTCGCTATGTGGAAGGAGAAATCAGAGCAGCAGTGATAGATGAACCAATCTACCCTCTGATATTGGGGTGTAGATACGTCTTCTTGGGGAATCCCGAGAGACCTGTGATCATGGCGACAGTGCAGACCAGGTCACAGAAGAAGGAGGAAGAAGGTGAACCTATAAATGCTCATCCAGAGGAGATGAGGAAGGCGCAGGCTGAGGATAGGACACTCAAGCCATGTTTTAAAAAATTGCCCAAATGCCACACACCTCCGAGCAATGGGAATATTTCATGAAGAACAAACTCTTATACAGGAAGGCCGGAACTGGAACAAATGGTCACAACCAGCCTGGTTTTCCCACTTCATATAGAGATAAAGTGATGGAACTCGGGCATGCGATTTCCTTCAGTGGTCACATGGGGATCAGCGCCACAGGACAGCGTATAGCTTGTCATTACTTCTGGCCAGGGATAACGGAGGATATAAAAAGATATGTCAAATCCTGCCCAGAATGTCAAATGGTAGCTCCAAAGCACTGGACTGCTCCTGCAACTCTAGGGGAAATGCCCATAGTGGGACACCTTTTGAGAGGGTTGCAGTGGATATTGTGGGACCTCTCACTCGGACCAAGAGGAGGAACAGTTACATCCTTACTCTGGTGGACACTTGTTCTATGTGGGGAGAGGCGGTAGCCCTGCCATCAATTGATTCAAAACATGTAGCAGAGGCACTACTTACAATATTTACCCGATTAGGATTCCCGCATCAAATCTTGACTGATAATGGCTCACAGTTCAAGGGGAAACTAACGGAAGAAGTTTTTAAGCTATTTCAAGCCAGACACTTTCATTGTAGTCCGTACCACCACAAGGGAACGGCCAGGTAGAGAGGTTCAACGGGACTCTCATTTCTATCCTGAGAAAGCTGGCACACGAAAAACCGGATCTGTGGGATCAATTCCTGCCCGCCGCATTGTTTGCGTACCGGGAGGTACCACATAGTTCAACCGGGATGGCTCCCGCAACTCTGCTATTTGGGAGGCCAATAAAAGGTCCATTAGAAGCTCTATTAAGGACCTGGACAGATGAGAAGGCGGAAGAGACTGTTACCTCATCGTATCAATATGTGAACGAACTGACCAGTCGTTTGAAAGCTGGATGGAAACTGGCAAATGATAATTTGAAACAAGCCAGGAAGAAACATGCAGCATATTTTAATAGGAAGGCAAAGGACAGGGAACTGGCAGTCGGAGAGAAGGTGCTGCTTCTACTACCCGGAAGCCAGAATAAATTACAAATTGGTTGGCAAGGTCCATATACGGTTCTAGAGAAGGTGTCTAGAACAAACTATAAAATTGACAAAAAGGGGAAGGAGAAAGTTTATCATGTGAACCTGTTAAAGAAGTATCTGGACAGACCACTCCAGGAAAGCACCCCCTTATTGACCTTGGCTATTGCAACCCAGATGCAAAAAGAACCACTCACCCCACATGAATACCCATTACATCCTTGTGAAACCGCAGCACAGGTAAAAGTCAGTAAGCACCTGACTAAAAAACCAGAGGGAGAGAGTTCAACAGGTTCTGGAGGAACATACAGATGTATTAACAGATAAACCAGGCCATACAAATTTGCTACAGTATGACATGAAACTGGTAGACTCAAACCCAATCTGTATGAGAGCCTATTCTATTCCGTTCGCGAAGGAGAAGGCATTGAAGGAAGAAATAGAGTATTTGTTGAAGGAGGGGATTATTTCGCACAGTGAATCATCTTTTAGTTCTAGTGTCGTTTTGTTGAGAAAACCGTCTGGGAACACACAGACTGTGCATAGATTACAGGAAACTGAATGCTGTCACAGAAGGACAAGTGGATCCATTACCAGACACAAAACAGTTATTTGCCAGATTAAACAAGGCAAAATACTTTTCAAAGGTGGATCTTAGTAAAGGCTATTTCCAGATCCCAGTGAAGCCTGAAGTGAGACCTTATTTGGCTTTTAGCACTTCGGATGGACATTATGAATTCAATATGCTACCATTCGGACTGAAAAATGCTCCGAGTGTGTTTTCAAGGATGATGCGCAAATTGTTGGATCCCCTGAATAACCCATGTATCACGAATTTCATGGATGATATTCCCGTCGCCACAGAGACATTTGAAGAACACATTGAAGCTCTGGAGATGTTGTTTGATAGACTTCGGGAGGCGAACTTAACTGCTAGGCCAACAAAATGTTGTATTGGATGCAAAGAGTTGGAATTCTTGGGACACACTGTATATCAGGGTAATATGACCCCTGCTCCTAAGAACTTGGAAAAACTGCAGAGAGCACCTAGGCCGCAAACAAAAAAGGACGTGCGATCATTTGTGTCGTTATGCGGATTTTATCAGAAATACATCAAGAATTTTAACGCTATTTGTGCTCCTCTGACTGATCTGACTCGCAAGGGACTTCCAGATAAAATTATTTGGACTGCACAATGTGAACTAGCGTTCCAAGAGTTAAAGGAAAAACTCACTAGAAAGCCTATTCTCAAACTGCCTGATTTGACACAGGACTTTGTCTTAAGAACCGATGCAAGTAATGTAGGACTAGGAGGGGCTTTGTTGCAAAGATCATCTTCACCTGATGAGGAACTGAAACCAGTCGCTTATGCAAGCCGCAAATTGAATAAGGCGGAACAAGGATACTCCACAAGCGAAAAAGAATGTTTAGCGTTAATCTGGGCAATAAAGAATTTTCAAATTATTATTCTGTATGGTAGACTTTTGTGGGTGGAGACGGACCATATCAGCTTCTCGTTTATTCTTATCTCAAGGCTGTGTTAAGGCATGAAAAGGCAAGATTGCTGAGGTTGGTCCTTTATTGCTTCAAAGACCTTATCAGTTCCAAGTATAAACAATATATCCCGTAGGCAGAAATTGAATAGTCAGTAGCATGATTTCCTCAGTACCGTCGGCACCCCTAGCATGAATCAAAATTAGAAGTATGTGGCAGACTGTGAGGAGTAATTTTACCTAACCCATATAGTGCTATCGAAAAATAAGTTGTGGAAACTTGCGCATAGGTGATTGTTTTGTCAATTGGCGAGATGAGTAGTGAAAATTGACAGAGAGGATACAACGTAGAAAATACCTTTCCAAAGTTAACATGTAAGGAACTCAACAAACATAAGCGTCCTTTGATCCTGCTGTTAGTACATGATCTGCCAGTCCAGTTATGTGTCGCTATCACCCTCCATAAAAAGCCTTGATTTTGAATTCAGACGACAGCAGAACGCGGATGTTTTAGGGAATATTACAAAAATTAAAAAGTAACTTACTTTCGTAATTTAATGTTAGGGATAATTAAAAAAATTAGGCCTGGCCGGATGGTGGCCCATTCTGAGCAGTGAAACTAATATGTTCTTAATTTTACGACGTGATTATGATAATATTGAAGATAATGACAAAAGACAGTGTTGTTCACATCAATCGACAGGACTGTATGCGAATAAAAAAGCCTGTCGCTATTTTGCACAAAAAAATACACTGATACCTCGATAGACGCCAGGTGTTTCAAATTCTACTTAGTAGGGAAGCGAAGGGACATTGGTGGGAGCTGTTGTGTCTAAAATATAACTTTTAACGACAAAATTTTGGAGGGGAGAGAAAGGTTGGTTCAAAAATCAAGTACGTTTTTGAAAAAAACAAGTAGAGACGGACAGACTAACAGATAAACATCCATACTTGACTGAAGCATGACTGAAATGACTTTAGGGTAGGAAATTTGAATTTGAGATAAACCTAGGCAGTGATTGGCCACAGACAATCATTTTATCGGCGCTCAGACGCGCAAGTGGGGCCATTCCTCAATAGTTGTTCGATGATAGACACAGTATTTTAAAGTGTGGTGATTTCCAAATGAAAGAAAGTGAAAAATAAGATTCAGGGACGCCATACTATAAGCCAGCCAGCTCAGAGCTGAGTTTTGCTAGCAATTTCTGAGGCATTTCTGTGTTCTTTATTCATAATCTGGTAAGATTGAAATTATTTCTTTGTATATTTTGAATATTGTTTAATGTTCGAGTGATTTGATACTGCCATATCGAAATCTAGCCTTACAAACAAGTAGGGATTTGCTCTAGACCCCCGCCCAGTCAGGGTCTAGGGACCAACAATGTACATAAACTCCAGCAAGGGTTAGGAAAGACAGATTCAAGTGGTTGAGAATAATGAAACATATTACCTATCCACTTTTAGGGAAGGAAACTAATAAATATTTTTCAGAATCTATAGTCTGGGAGGACCTATCTGATGTAAAACCACCATGGTAAATGTGCTGTTTGGTCAGAGAGATCTGACCTGTCTGTATGATGTGGTTGTTGTGTCCGTTTGTTGTGTCCAGACGTGGGTAGAGAATTTTAGGAATTTTGACACATAGCCAATACTTTGATTGCAGAGCTGTGAGTTTCAGCTGTCAACAAGGCGGTGTCCATTCAGTTGGTGATTTTACTCGAGTGTAATTGTGCCAGTACGTTGTGACAGCGAGACCACTATTATTTAGCCCGCCAAGCACAGATGAGAAGGTGGGAACACCAAGATTTCAAGCACACCAGAGCTACATATGCAAGATGATAGTGAGCCTCTGGTCTGACTGTGAAGTAGTCAACCAACCTTTTAGTTAGCTTAATACCCCATATAAAAATTCCTCTGCAATTTACTGGGACACTGTGTAAGCTCCAATTATAGGACAGTGTGTGATGAGGCCCACAGCTTCCCAAACACCTACAAGCATGAACTTACACTCACTCCAAAGGAAGATGATACCCATAGAAACATTTTTAATAAAACTACTAGTTCTAAGTACTTATATATGGTAATTTTACTCTCGTGCATTTATTATGTAACATTACATGCCATTTCTTTCATAATTTTTAAATTCCTTTTTTATAAAAAAAGTTCTGGTCAACATAAAACTTGATCCAGAACAAATAAATGTAATATAATTCTATCAAAAATTTTACACACGTGAGTTAGTTCAGTGTATTTTAACATTTGTTAATATTATTAGTCATGCTTAAATATCTGTCGTGGTGTATCTATAATTATCACACTAAACACATTACATTATCAATTATTCCCTAGACATTTTACATAGGTACATTCATTAGAAAGAAAAAAAAATAAGTGTTCGTAGAGGTCGTCAGTAAGTGGTATTTTCTGGGGTGTTAGCAAGCGAAGGCCTTCTGTCAATTCACAACTACATGTTCCATGGTTCCCATCAAGAATGTACCATTATATAAGCTGATACATATGTATGTAATTTGTGTATTGATGATGTTTAATGACACATTCAAAAAATGCAGATTAATTGCTGAGTTATGAACACATGAGTGAGTGTCGGGATACAGAATGAAAGATAAAGGGCTGGATGGTCGGACAGACCTGGTCCCCTATTCTTTACCCTTTTAAATAAAGTTATGGCCATCTATCTCTCCTACTTATTCTGCTCTTGGGTTAAGGAGGGCAAAGAAATAACACCAAGTCTCACCTCCTTCAATAGCAGACTGTCAAACACTTCATGAGTTCTGATACCATGCCACCTAATCTGATTATGCTTGAAATCATAATTTTCTGTAGGTTTTTTTTTTTTTTTAAATTTAATTTTATTATAACGTTTGTTGAATTAACAATACTTAATTTTGATTATGACTGCATACTGTAAACGCACGCTGTTAAATTACCTTTATAATGTTGCATGCCTCCATATTAATGCTTAAAGTAACATGTGGGAATGAAAGGATATAATATGCAAGATAAATGAGAGTGGAAGGGCAGAATGTTAGACGGGCCTGCGCGCCCAATTCTTATCCAACATGGTAACCCAAATCGAATTTAGCTTCGTAATAAAGTTTGTTCGTTCGTTCGTTCTCTTCATATCTGTCTCCAGTTCTATTCTCCATGCGTTCCAAGGTTTCCCTCTAACTTCCCTTCATATCTGTCTCCAGGTATAGAACTGTGCGTGGTGGCAATATTAGTAAAACTAAGAGTGTGAAGAATGTGTGTGGTGGAAATACTGGTAAAGCTAAGATTGTGTGTGTGGAAATATTGGTAAAACTACAATTGTGAAGAGAGTGTGTGGTGAAAATATTGGTAAAACTAAGAGTGTGAAGATTGTATGTGGTGGAAATACTGGTAAAAACTATCAGTGAACAGATTAAGAGTAGTCGTAATCACGGTAAAACCAAAAGTGTAAAGACTGGCTGTGGTGAAAATATTGGTAACACTAAAATTGTGAAGATTGCGTGTGCGGTGGAAATTAGCAAATCAAAATTAGTGCCTGTTTTTGTTGCTATATCTCGTTGCGTTGTTAGATCTATCTCTACCTCCTCCCTTCACATCTGTCTCGTTCCATTCTCCATGCGTTCTTAGTTCTCCCTCTACCCCTCCTACCCTGGAGATTCTAGCTGCCTTGTAAAGCTATCAACACGTTTTCTCACTGTGTGTCCTATCCATCGCCAGCGTCTTCTCATCTCATACATAAAGTAGGTAATATAAAATTTTGGCTCAACATGAAAAACAGAGAGGCCAAAGCAATAAGGGGAACGCAGGGAGAGAAGACTGAGATGGCATGATAAGATGGCTCGGGGGAAACAGACTGTACCACAAGCTCCGGCTTGCTGAAAAGATGATACAGTATTTGTGGACAGAACGGATAGTCGGCGTCACTAAGTATCACCTGATGACAACAATAATGATTAGGCCCTCCGAGAATTCAAGATGAGGCCCGGCCATTTCACATCGTGAGGCCCCATTTATTGTTTGGAAGATTTAAAATATTTTAATGTAAAAAAAAGGCATAAATGAACGAGCAATTTTAGTTTAGGTGACCTCCCCCCCCCCCCCCCCCCCCCTCCCCCCCCCACCACCCTCCTCCCACTACACCTCCACCCCCCCCCGAGGGGTGAGAGCAGGGCCAAATGGCCCCACTCGTTCACTCCCCTCCCCCCTCCGTAGGATCTGAAAATGATAATGATGAACATTGAATGCAACGAGACAACTCAGGCACCTGTAAACTGCTCAGAGATTCTCTTGAACAGCTCTTGTATGCATGTGTCGTTGGTTTGCAACAAAGGTATGGCCACATCTTGCTCTTCCGGGAGGCCTTCTTAGCTTCTTTCACACGTTATGTAAGATCCACCTCAAAATAGGACAACATATCTTGCTGAACGTTTAGCAACTGTCGTACCACTTCGAACTACATACGCCTCTAAAAGAATCACAATTGTTATTAGGAATGCCACTCTCATACTTCGAATATCTATAGGACGTGTTCTTCATGTTAAGAATTTACTGAACCCCAGCTATTATAATCTAGTAACAAATCCAATTAAAAAAAAAGAAAGGTTGTACGATCCCATAGCGTGTTGTTAAAAACGACTAAATAAAAAAAGAAAATAGATGTCCATACATCCTATGTTAGAATAAAAATGATTAACCATTATCATTTCATATCAATAACCCTCCACTCCCAATAGAATAGGCCTTTATAACAAACACATCTCCAAGCTCCTGTCACGTGCCAGCATCTCAAGCTCCCCAACGTCTCCTTATCATTTTCACTTTCTGTTCCCATTCTCTTCCCACTAAATGAAGATGCTTTAACTTGTAACTACCTCCAAGCCTGTCTATATATGGTAAGTGAATCAACAAATATTGTTGTAAAAAAAAAACTATAGGGTTGTAAACAGGTTTACTGCATGTTGCAAAAGTACATAAATAAAAAAAAGATTCTCAGATTTGTACCATTAGATTTCTCATCTTATGTTAGAATACCACTGGAACTTGTACAGTATATTCATGTCAATCAACTTCCACTCCTCATAATGGAGCATGATGCCTTTTTACAATAATACATGTCAAAAGTCCTCTGTCAGCGTGCATCAGTAAGGCTATCTACGTTCTCACTCTCTCATGATGTGTCAGTCTACTACGTCTTTTTGTTGTTGTTCAAAGACCTCTGCCTGGGTTTTACTCCATGGCGTTGAGCCATACCGCAGAACAAGGACTGCCTGTGCTAATGCTAATTCTACGGTTTCTCAGTTGAATGATGTCTTATCCATCGACCTATCGTTGGATTCATTTCTCTTGTCTCCAATAGGCATTGTCCCATTGTTGCTGTAATCGAGACGTTGGTGACCTGTGTATCATAATTTTAATCAATCTCGTATCTTTTACATCGTCCACAGCACCCTTTTATGATAGTTGTTGCTTTTGGGTTGTTTGTTGGTCCTTATGAAGAAAGTACTCCTAAATGTCTAACAGAAGGCAATACAATTTAGGGTACTAGATCATCTAGATTTGTACGAAAGATTCACATTGTTGGTTGGATCCAACATTTCCTTGATCTCCAACATAGTTTCCTTCAATGACAGTATGGAGGGGCCAGTCGTATCATTATAAGTAATTGGGACTACAGACGTCCTTAGACACTCTTCACCACCGAGACATGAACAATGTGGGACAAAGACATGATTGATACATCGAGATGTAAAGAACGGAGAACAAAGACACGAACTGACACCTCGAGACGAAAAGAACGTGGAACAAAGACGATAGCTCGAGACGTGAAGAACGGGGAACAAAGACGAGTTTGTTCCAGACGCGAAGAACGGGAAACAAAGACAAGATTGATACCTCAGAACGTGAAGAACATGGAACAAAGACGAGATTGATTCCTCGAGACGTGAAGAACATGGAACACAGAAGAGATTGATACCTCGAGACGTGAAGAAAATGGAACAAAGACGAGATTGATACCTCGAGACGTGAAGAACGTGGAATAAAGACTAGATTGATACCTCGAGACGTGAAGAACGTGGAACAAAGACGACAGTGATACCTCGAGACGTGAAAAACGGGAAACACAGACGAGATTGAATCCTCGAGCCGATCTAGAACGGGGAACAAAGACACGAATTGATTCCTCGAGACGTAAAGAACGTGCGACATAGACACGATTAAGACCTCTAGAAGACGATATTGATTTCCCAAGACGTGAAGAACGGGGAACAAAGACAAGATTGATACCTCGAGAGGTAAAGAACATGGAACAAAGACGAAATTGATTCTTCGATCCGTGAAGAAAGGGGAACAAAGACGAGATTGATTGCTCGAGACGTGAAGAACGGGGAACAAAGACAATATTGATGCCTCGAGACGTGAAGAACGAGGAACAACGACGAGATTGATACCTCGAGACGTGAAGAACATTGTGACAAAGACATGATAGTTACAGTGAGACATGAACTATGTGGACAAAGACGTGATTGATACATCGAGACGTGAAGAACGGGGAATAAAGATAAGATTGATTCCTCGAGACATGAAAAACGTTATGACAAAGACAGGATAGTTACACGGAGACATGAACAATGTGGGACAAAGACTCGAATTGACACCTCGAGACGTGAAGAACGTGGAACAAAGACAAGATTGAGTCCTCGAGACAAGAAGAACGTGGAACAAAGACAAGATTGATTCCTCGAGACGTAAAGAACGAGCGACATAGACACGATTAATACCTTTAGAAGTGAAGAACGTGGCACAAAGACAAGATGATTAAGTTCATACGCGGAGAACGTGGTAAATAGATCAGACACATTGAGACATGAAAAGCATGCCACAAAGACATGACGAATGGACGCCAGCGGCCACTGACACATGCACCCAAACTACACAAAGCTATAGAATGCTTTTTTTGACATTCAGGACAGCTTTCACTGTAACAGTCTTACTCGCTGACCTAAACATACAAGCAACTGTCAGATATCGTCCGTGGCGGGGATCACAAGCCGCCATCATGTTCTTGGCATCGAACATTTGCTGCGTCAGTTCTGGTACCGTGATGGCCCGGTATTGCTGGGAACCTCGCGACGTAAGAGGGGCAAAGCCTGGAATAAAGAAGTGCAGACGAGGGAACGGTACCATGTTAACACACATTTTCCTGAGGTCACAGTTCAGCTGTCCAGGGAAGCGAAGACACGTGGTGATACCAGACATGGCTGCAGAAATCAGATGGTTGAGATCCCCGTAGGTAGGCGTGGTCAGCTTCAAAGTTCTGCATAGAGGTCAAAAGTAATAGAAGAATGTATAATAATCAACAATCGTTTATGGAAAGTTCACTTCATTATCCCCCCTACAACTGTATTACGTAAACGTCTGTAACCCACAATGAAAAAAATCCCGTCAGCTTTCGACAAAATACGAAAAAGACACTCATTGCACCATGACAGCTAACTTGAACACCTGTGATAAACGAGCGCCAAGGCCTTATCGCTGTACCTTTTCCTACATCTTTCTTATTTTCTTTTCTCAAACATTGTGCTCTTTCATCCCACATTTGCTATTTCATCGTTTTTGATTACTCGCATCTGGTATCTAAAGAACCACATTCTTTTGATTCAGTTTCCCACCTTGTTAAACACACCTGGGTTTATCCTAATCTTGCGAAACCCCAGCTTGGCCTGAATAAAACATTCTTTGATAACCAGTCCCTGTGTAAATAACTGTCACACAAACCAGCTTGGGATACTATTATTTTTAGAGACGCCAGGTGGACATCATTCAGGGCTGAGCCGTTGTTTAAACAAAACACGGTCACCGTGGCGCAAAATACAATAGAGCCCGGCACGACAAAGAAACTTGTTAGAATATAAGCGACAATGGACCGAGGGGACAAAGGCCGCCGCCAACAGCATTGAACAAAGCTTGACACGCGGGGCGAAAGCGCCAGAGAGAGATATGGCAGTTGGAAGCCGGGGGACATTTTTGCACTGGCCAGCCAATTATCTCAACACCTGTTTGTCAGGCAAGCTCGGCAACAAAAGTTGGTCGCGAATTGCCCCACCCACTTTTGGACTGACAGGGGACAAGAGAGATCCTGGGAATGAGTGACCAGAGGGACTCTTAGCTATTAGTTCTATGTATTCTTTTATCTGAAGATGGAAATATTCTGGAAATCGAAACTTTCTTTGGTTGATTTAGGGCTACAATTTGAACGTGATTTTTGGCTACATTTTGGACGCGATTTAGGGCTACATTTTGAACACAATATTGGCTATATTTGGAACGCAGTTTTGGGCTACATTTTGAATGCAGTTTTGGACTGAGATGTTGTCGTAGATTTTTGATAGGAGAATTAAGACTTGGGTTGGTCCCTTCTGAATAGGTTGGAATGAGTGATAGTCACAGTGTGAGATAGAAATACAAAATAGATTTCCACGAGTGAGGTGGTAGAATTGTGATAGAAGCTGTCTCTGAGAGCGAGAAATCTTCTCTCTCTCTCTCACCTATCTTCTACGACAGATCTAGAGTAGTCAGACAGTCTAACACATATACATTAAATATATATATATATATCCACTCACGTGCACGCACATTCAAGTGACGACAGGTAGACACACAGACGTGGGAAACTATAACAAATGATTATATAGATATTTAGAACGAGCTGACCAACATGCTGATTAATTTATTGTTAAGTTTATTTATCATTGTAAACTTACGTCACAACATGTAAAATTACATCAAAAAAGGCATATACACAAAGTCATAAACAAATCAAGGAATGCTACAAGAACTGGTAGACCCACAGTTATGATCTTCCCTCGATGGATAGCCCACAGTCCCGTTAGGAGAAAGATGATAGCACAAAGAGTCCCAGATACATATGATTGAGTCTAAGAGTTTTCCCCGTTTAAGGTATGAACAGACCTGATACTATAATCTAGTTTAAGGGAAAATATTGTTAGCAAAATAAATTTGCATGAAGAAAGTTATGACAGCGAATAGGTGCCAAAATACAACGGTAAAAAATAACACTCAGACCTGCGTTCACTCTATTCATTCAGCCGTGGCCACGAGCGCACATTTATACTAGCTTTGATCGCTGCCTCTGGGAACATAATTTTTTCTAGGACCTTCACACAGACCCGTAAATGCAGCCTTGACCAAAAAATCCCCAGTTCCAAAAAGACGTACTGAATTCTCTGTCTCAGGGAACGATTCCTTGGGTGTTCTTATTTTTCGGATGTCTGTTTAAGCCACATAAAAGTTGTCCAGGCACGAAAGTTAGCAGAGCACAGTGTCACTAGCGTAGGTTTCTAAAAAATGAGGAATGTCAGGTCGGGTGCCTTATCTCAGTATATGACTATATTTGGTCACCACACTACTAGTCAAAACTCTGTCGGAATGTTACTGATATTTTGCTTGCCACAGCGGGCTGATCTGTACTTAAGTGTTATTCTGGAAGAATTAATTATGGCGCGATAGGCCTTTTACTTCACTTAACTGTTACAGTTCATGTAATGAAAGTGCTTAAGTTCTTCACAGATAATGTTCACGTACTAGAACGCTGGCAAAGTTTGGGTACCACAGTATTCACTGAATAAAGAAAAACACATATGAAATAGTTTACATATTATGTACTCAATATAACTTACATTTTTAAACTGCAAGCGTATAGCTTGACTTATCATTTAAAACTTCCCGTGAAATAAGTTATATATAACAATCAATCATCATGAATTAGGAATACCTACGGATTCCGTCAACACTCATGAGGCATCTAGCATTTATAAGTTAGTTTAGAAAAATTATTGTCGTCTGATTATTTAGCAGTTAAATTAAATTCATTATAGCTACATTGTTGTTTAAGCTAGAAATTTTAATTTATTCTGTTTTCCACTGAAACACGTCACTAGAAAATAATACAGACTTTATAAATTAAGCGCTCTGCACCAAATCTAACTAGAGAATTAAAATAAGCGATTTAAAACTTTATCACTTCACAAAATACTAGATATAATATATTACCTCAAACCAGAATTACAGGCGATAGCACAAACTAGAATTATATGCTTATATTTATTGGTAGTCTAGAAGTTCGGCAAAATTGTTGCCAAGAACAAACTAAGACTTCGCTATACAGCTTATTCTCTTAGCACGAAACGTCCTGTCTACTGCGAATTTAGAGGACTGAATGAAAATAAAATCTAACTCCCTCCAGTATATATGAAACACCAGACAAAGATGTCCACTATTTCCATAAACTACGCAATAGCCTCCCCTTCTCTTAACACCTCCTGTACATAGATGCATGCCGTAACTGCCATCAGTGCGTCTATGACACCTCCTATCCTCATTACTGAGCGAGGAGTGAGTGGCAGATCACACTTTTCGCTGAAAAGGTAACCGAGAAACTACGTGTCAGGTGGAATATCCCAGACACTGTCTGCTCTGAGCGAATGCGTCTGGCGCGATTCACACCTCCGTCCAGCTGCTATCGGACCGTGAGCGCTCATGGCAAGTGCGAGAAACGCTGTGACAGGTGAAAAATGCAGACGATATCTCGCCTATAAGTCTGGCGAAAACGAATATTCACAGTTTACGTCCACAACGCAATAACCTCCCGAGCCTGGCATCTACGTAATAACCTCACTAGTGCGTTTCTAAATGAGAAACTAAACCCGGCGAAAGTTAGAATGGGAAAATAGTAATGTATATAGTCGCAAACGTACGAATGCGAAAAACACAGGAAAAAGGATAAAAATGATAATAAAATAGAGGATACGGGTGAAAGAAGAAGAAGAGGATATAGGCAATTTATAGATCATAAATGTCTACGTGACAGATGTGAACTGGAAGGTTGCGTGTTGAGCGGAGAAGATGGCTAGATGTTATGGCTAAATCTTGTTGTTTAATTCTGAAGGAAGAATTACGAATTATTACCTTGGATATTTGTATTTCATATAATGTTATTGTTTCATGACATTTCCGTAATACAATGTTCAGTTTGGGACTAAATTTCGGTGTTGATTGGTTACTCAAGAATGGGTGTGTCAATTACGGTGTAAGAAGATAGTAAGCATCTTTGAGGATTAATTAATGTGACAGCATGTGTACGTCACCGGTCCAAGGGACCCACATTTGACTTTTAGAGAGAGGAGTCCAGTGTTTCAACATTGTGGTGTAAAGAGAAATCCCTAAAGCATAGCCTGCAATTAATTCAGTGTGGATAAATATTTTATATGTGTGTATTGTGTTCTTAAAGGATTTTGAGAAGGGAAAAGAAGTCCATCAGAAGTCTGAGTCTACACGCTACGTGTCTGACGTCTAACGGGATCTAAGGGCAGAAGCTAAGGTCGTGGGGAAACAGAACTCTTTCCGTAATTAACTAGAAAACACTGTCCAGTGGAAAGCATTCACATTCCCTTCTTCTTGTCCCTGTCCCGAATAGGTCTTTATTCTTTCTAAACGAGCCAATTTTTAGAGACCTTCTACCTAATATCTCATAGGCTATTCCTGGCAAAAACTACTGTCGTAGTTGCCCCAATACTCACCACACGACTACACCCATTAAAAGAACGTAAATGCCCTGAAATTTTTTCATTTTTTTAAGAAATGCGGAAACAGCGCGCATTGCACCGCTAAAGCTCAACAATTGAACACTCATTAAATGGCACAAAATAAATTTGACTACAAAGATCAAATGAAGTTAAAATGAAATGGAAAGGAATTAAATGATCACAGAAGAATTAGTGACGTCATCAGGGCATGACGCAGAAAGAGCCCAACGTAATTATTTTCCCCCCGTCACGTTTTGGTGGGTTACTTGCTCGAAAATCATAATTTCAATTTTCGCTCCATATAGAGCATGGGGGCCACAAGTGCAACTGGTGCACTTGCAAGAAGCTGCCTGTATCAGAATTTATGACGTGCTCTTGTAGTATATAAGTAATATTGATTACTCGAGTAATAGCGGGCGTACGATTAAAAAAAATCAAAGGGACTGTACGGGACAAAGTTTGCCTGCCAGTTTTCTTTTTCTTTTTCTCCCTCACCTTTTTCTTACTCCTCCTACCTTTTTTCATTATCGTTATTTGTCTCCCTCTTCTTTACCAGTTGTACCAAGTCATGTCTCAATCCCCTCCCCCACCAACGTTTTCCGCCCCCATAGCTTATGCTCAATTGATCTTACAACCAGCCCTGTTGTTTCACGCTGCCCAGACTGTCACCTCATTTATACAGTATCCACTGCCCTGTCCTCCCGTCCTTCTGTCTCATTTTACCAATTTATTCTGATTGATGTCATATTGTGGTCTTATAGTCTCTTTTCTCAAAAAATGTGTCCAATCCTCTATATAAAATCCCAGCTTTTTCTGTCAGTGCGTAACGCTAAGGGATGCAACTTTGGTTGAAAGTTAGACATTAATTGTATTGTT
The DNA here is from genome assembly GCA_024509875.1 of Oreohelix idahoensis. Lineage (NCBI taxonomy): Eukaryota > Metazoa > Mollusca > Gastropoda > Stylommatophora > Oreohelicidae > Oreohelix > Oreohelix idahoensis. The sequence continues at coordinate 458,144 of JAMPIV010015770.1, read as the reverse complement.
TCCCTTATACGAGTATGTAGTCTCCCGAAAATAGTAACACTTACCAAAGAAGAATGCGCAAATGACGGTGTGCACAAAAATATATTTATAGAATGCGTGATCACGTATACACACATTGGGATCCTCGCTGCTGCTACGTAGTTCGTGTACTGTGGTGATGCACAGTGGGGTTTTAAAAATACTTTTGAATAAGTCAAATTGCCGTTAGGTATTGGTGTTTTTGAATTTAATTCCCGTCTTATGACGGGCTTTTAACACTAGTAAATATAGATTCATTCATTGTTCAAACCTGTATCAAAGATCCCGGGCTCTTAAAGGGATGGTTCCTGTAGCAGTTTGTTTGACTTGATGAGGTTGCCAGCCTCGTGTACAACCTCATACTCGTCGCCTCATTTGATATTTATCATTTGAGTGAGGAAGCTGTAACCCTAGTATTTCCTTGGCCCCACAGAGGCCCCGGGGAACTATTCGGGGCAAGTATGAACGTCTTCTTCAAGTACCATGCCTAGTGGCATAGGAGATCATGTCTATCCACAACTTCCTTTTCTCCAGTACAATTTATCAATTATGTTCTTGGCTTCTTTCCATGCCACGATGTCAAACTGTCCAGTATTTGCTAATATGTACTACTGAAGAAAAATAAAATCTTTGTCGTGATTTATATTTGTACGCTGACCTTTTTCATAGCAGACTCATGAGACTTTTTTAGCAGTCCGTGAGATTTTGGTGCATGATTCACAAATAAGAAAGTCTCTGTGCTAGTGTTACAGAGTAAATATTATCAAGGGGAAGTGATCTTGAAAATGTTAGGCAAATAGATTCGATTACGGGTTACGTTGCTTGATTAAGCTGATGTTAAGTTAAAAATGTATTAGGGGAATTCCCTCGTGTGATCGAGAAGTTTCCAAGTGGCGAACACTGGTCAGTTCAAATCGCGGAGATGTTTTTTTCTGTGAACTGTCTTGAGCTGTGAGTAAGCTCGTGTGACTACCCATGCAATTAGACGCAGGGACTGAGTTGTGGTGTTTTTAAACAACCGAGTCACTCGTGTCTTTTTTGTGAGAGGTCTAGTGTGTGAACTAATTGCAGTCTGTGAGTTTTGGTACCGACGGGAGAGGTTCGGTTCTTCTACAGTGTGTGTTTTTGAAGAATTGCCTGCGCAGTGCAAAAGTTTGAGGCCATTATTTGTGTAGTGCCTATAATTTCTTGAATTTATTGGAGAAACTTGTGTTTTGTGAGTATTTTGATGAGGTAAGGTGATCCAGGACATTTGGTTGAATATATAAATGTCAAGATGAGGAAGGTCGAGATTACTGCAGATTGCCAGAGTGCAGTGCAGTCTTGCGAGAAATTGCCGAAATGATTTATCATCATTGATGTAGTTAGCACGGCGAGGATGATGTCCGTTGGCTAACCGGATCTATATGATATTTGAGGAGGCAATTGTTATTATTGAGAGGATCCACACATACATTAAAGCGCCAAGGTTGAGAGCGTCTTTGATGAGGCATATTTGAGGAATTTATTATTGTCAGCACGGCGAGGATAAACCGTTGCTGGGAAAAGGGATCCATTGTCTGTTTATTGTGATGCTGATGTTGGAAGCATCGTTGGAGAGGCCATTTATTATTTACATTAGAGCGCCAAGGTTGAGAGCGTCTTTGATGAAGCATATTTGAGGAGGAAATTATTTGTTACATTAGCACGGGGATGCCGACCGTTGCTGAGAGGATCCAGTAGTAATATTATATAGCGCTAATGATTATGAGAAGTGGAGATGTGACTGGAGTACTGTATTATTGTATTGCTATGACTTGTACTTAATTGTGACTGCGTATTCTGTGTATTTCATGAACGTGTTGTGGTGTAATAAACGTTATTAACAGTACACCTGCCGTTACACCATTCCATGCCTCTGATGTGTGTATCTGTGGCGTGTGAATGCACCACGCACACTCACTACAACATTTAACACGGTAGGAGAACAGTAGGCGTGATTATAGTCACGCATGACCATAAATAGCCATTAAACTATTAAATGAGTAATTATCAATGGTTGACCAATAACAGACGTATCAGTAGTAACTTCAAACATAGTTGTATCAGTGATGGCAAAATAACTTTAGTATCAGCTAGCTAGTGCAGTTTAGAAGCACCTGCTCAAAACGACTCCGTTAATACAATAAAACCATCAACGACTTATGACACATAAGGAGGGGAAACCACGAGGCCTGTAAACAGTAAATTAATATGAAACAAATATAAAGGTATGTTATAAGGCACTCGTAGGAAATAAAGTAGAAGAACACTAGACAACAGAAAAACAACAGACATGAGTGTTTCGCTTGCATAGCTAGGCGGTGTTGTCGCACGGAAGGTCCAGGGTTCAAATCCTGGGTAAGCCACTCTTGTCTGTTGTTTTTCTGTTGTCTAGTGTTCTACTTCTTTATTTCCTACGAGTGCCTTATAACATACCTTTATATTTGTTTCATATTAATTTACATCAACGACTTAGTATTCTTTGGAGAAAATAATAACACTAGATCAAACCCACTGAATTACTTTATTACAATGGAATGCAGAAATAGTTTAGAGTAGTGGAAATGACACAACAGATGTCAGTAACAGTATCAAGTGAGGACAAACGACAACCCAGTAGAATGCAACAATAGTACAGAATGAAAACAAGGACACCAAAAACACATTTGTAATATATAGAATTAGAAAATGACACACAAGAATGTCGGAATAATATAGAATACGATTACAGACATAATAGTATACACGAGTAACATACAGTGGGAAAATTACACAATGTAGTGCATGCATAGTTAAGAATGGATTTTTAAAATACACGACAGAACGGTGTAATAATAAGGGACCAAAAAAAAAACCTTTTAAATAGAATAATGGAATGACATTATACATTCTGACAACGGTTCTATACGATGTTGTGATGATGGAGGTGCTTGTTTTCTATACAGCAACAACAACGACCACTACCTGAAGCATATGTCGTAGAGGGCTTCGTTGTCAATGATGTATGTCATGTCGGTGTTCTCAACCAGCTGATGAATGGACAGGGTCGCGTTGTACGGTTCCACAACCACATCAGATACCTACAAATTTGTAATGTTATCTGTCAGTATAAAAAAAAAAAAAAAAAAAATTATATAAACATTTATCAAATAAAATTGTGTCCCATAGTTGCTATTTGTTGGCCTCAGCGTCTACCTCCAATGACGCACTTCTTTCGAGTGATTGGTTGGATTTTGTGACGCAACATGAATCCCAATCGCAACGAGGAGATAGTGCCTTTCAGATAGACTTGGACTTAGTGCCTATAAAGTTGTTACCTTCTGTTGTCTAGTTTTCTTCTATGTGCCTTGTGAGTGCCTATAAAGTTGTTACGTTCTGTTGTCTAGTTTTCTTCTATGTGCCTTGTGAGTGCCTATCATCAGGGGCGTACTTTAGCTCTCGGGCGGATACTTCCTTTGGCACCCCCATAGAACACAGAAAAATATATTATGCTTCCAAGTACATTTTAAAACAGTATAGTACTGTTATAATATTGTCCGATAGCACCCCCTCCTGGCTGTCACCGGGGGCGGACCGTCCCCCCGCGCATCCCTTAGTACGCCACTGCCTATCATTCAACTATTATCGTTTTTTAGCTTTCAGTAAAGTATTCTAGCTTCGTGTAGTTCGGAAAGGTGATGCTTTATGGAGTCAACAGAAAGAATGAGACCACTGCTCCCTCAGGCAGGTCGTAAGAGCCAGCTAATATGGGGGTTGTGCATAGGGTGGACAATCTCATCGTGGAAAAGAAATTACTACAGACAAAAAAAACAGCTGTAGGAGCATATTAAAGCGTCGGTGCAGCTTTCCTGCCAAGAGGTTAGCTCCTTTGACGACTTCATGCTCCGTGCGGAGTGAAGAGGAAAATGAAATGAAAATACGTGTATTTTGAACACACATATAAGTGAACTAGTGTAAAAGCCCGTCATAAGACGGGAATTAAATTCAAAAGCACCAATACCTAACGGCAATTTTACTAATTCAAATGTATTTTTAAAAACCCAAAATTTTTGTTTTACATCTGATGTTAAAAGTCTGAACATCACAGAAGAGCATCTTGATTTTCTATTGTTTTAATCTGATACAACTTAAATCATGGATCTAGGTAACTTCCAGTAAAATTTTACTAATAATGTAGTTTTACTCTCTTTAATATTAATACATTTTTAAGTACTTTTTTTAAAGTGAAAAAATACACCGATATAAGGGAACCAAATAATTTTGTACAAAGTATGAAAGATGTTAGTGGCACCTTCATTTGCGCATTCTTCTTTGGTAAGTGTTACTATTTTCGGGAGAGCACATATAAGGGAAACAATACAATTAATGTCTAACTTTCAACCAAAGTTGCATCCCTTAGCGTTACGCACTGACAGAAAAAGCTGGGATTTTATATTAAGTAAAAGATTACACTCAGCATCCACACAAATTTAAAACAAGTACAGTTCCCACCTTAGGAGAAGGGACTATAGAGTATGTTGTCATTATTCTGTCAGGATATTCCTCCCTCACTTTGCTGATGATGAGCGTGCCCAGTCCCGACCCGCTGCCGCCGCCAAGGGACTGCACCAGTTGAAAGCCCTAAACAATGTTATAACAAAATTATTATGACAAAATTATTAAAACAATCTTATAACAATTGTATTATAAGAACACTTTCATAAAATGTATGCTTGCGCAAAATAGAACGATTGGAATGGTATCACAATGACTACATTCTACAAAAGTCAGCTCCAGACCTCAGAAATGAGGTATCTGAGGAAAGGTGGTTACCCTCAGACATGTCACAACAGATGACTAATACGAAGTTGTGCATGCGACTATCAACCTTATTATGGAAAACAAATTGCCCCAGAAACCACTGCTGCGGGAACATGTGAATACCAGGAACTTGTGAATACCAGGAACATGTGAATACCAGGTGCAGGCTTCCTGGACGGGGCCCAGCTACTGTGGTGGCGTCAAGAGCTTCGCAAAGGGCGCAAAGGAAAATAATGATGATAAACGTTGTTTATATGGAACAGTTTTAAAACATATCAATTACATTCTAATATAAAACATATCAATTACATTCTAATACCTGAATACATCGATAACATCAGGTGGAGGATGCATCATCTCAAAGATGAAGGAAGGATAAAACAGCCCAGGCAAAAGCAGCGTTCAGTAAAATGAGAAGTATTTTATGCAATAAACTTTGTCAAAGAAAGTAAGAAAGAGATCTTACAGTGCTATACAGAAATACACATGATGAGTCAAAAGTCAAGCCCCATAGCCAATTTATTAAATAAATTAAGTTAAATGTTCTAAGGGACTTCCATAAACAAGTGATTTGAAATGGCCTCATAAAATATAATCCACAGGAGTTGGGTCTGGAGACCTTTGTGACCATTCAATTGGCTCACGTCGTACAGTTCATTTGCCAGGACATCGTACTCCCCCAAAAAAGCAGCCCCATATCATCATTTGTGGATTATTTTGCACACGAACGTCCATTACCCTGCGTGGGTTTTCAATGGCCCAATATCGTGCATTGTCTGCTGAGTGAACCATTAAGGCGAAACACTGCTTCTTCGCTGAACATGGCACGTTTTTCACGCCGTCTATATAATTAATTGCTAAAAAAAAAATTCGACGTTAATGTGGCACATACTGAGAAGGTCATCTGCTAACATTGCAAGTCAGTCTGTGCTGGACCCTCCACTCTACAAGTCCTATTGGCGAAACACAAAGAGCAAAGAACTCAATGCAAAGGTAAGGCGGATACAGAAGATATAAAAAGTAATATGGCGGACGGCCACGAGCAGAATTCATGACCAATCTGCGGCTTAAAGGGAATATGTTTTCAGGAAATTTACTCGAAGTTTTCCTGCTCTATGTAACCCGTTCAGAGCCTTTCCGTGCATTATCAGGCTTGTCATGTATGCTGGCAACACACGAATTCCCAGGTCATTCAGCAGCAGATTTCCAATATGTCAAGAGTTCTTATTATATGCCACCATAATCTGATTACGTTTCAAATTACGTCCAATTTACTGCATGAATGGTTTAGATTTTGTTTGTTTGTATGTTGTTGTTGGTTTTTTTTTTTTTTATAATTAATTTTTTTATTTTTCTCCCTCTTTTTTTTATTTTTATTTTTATTTTAAACATACTTAAATTTGATTATGACTGGATGTTACAAATGTATGTCATTATTTTACCTTGATAATGTTGTATGCTTAAATAATGCTCAAAATACATGTGCTATTGAAAGGATACGGTATGTAAGATGACAGAGAGAAGAAGGGCAGAATGTAAGACGGGCCTGCGTGCCCAATTCTTAACCCTTAAAAAAAATAAAGTTTGTTCGTTCGTTCGTTTGTCTCCAGTTCTTTTCTCAAAGCGTTTTTTGGTCTACCTCCACTTCTTACCCTGGGGATTAAAGAACAAGGACTACCTTGTTAAGTCAAGCATCAGTTTATGAAATTCTAACTTTTTGGCTGTTCTTCGCATTGTTTCAGAGTCACACAATAGAAGTGCACTAACAGTGGATTCTCTGAGTTCCCAGCAAAATACTAGGCAGGATAATTATACAGAGAATTTCAAAAGCAGTAGACCACAAACTGAGGAAAGAACAAGCAGGATTTAGAAAGAACAGAAGATGTGTAGATCATATATTCACTCTCATGAACATTATAGAGCAGTGCTCAGAATGGCAAAGACAGCTGTACATTAATTTCGTTGATTTTGAAAAGGCTTTTGACAGCATACATAGGGACAGTTTATGGAAAATACTGAGGGCTTATGGAATTCCAAGCTGCATAGTGTCAATCATAAAAAGCCTCTATGCCAATTTTACGTGTAGTGTTGGGCAGAGCAACGTAACCTTTGAGGTGAAGACAGGAGTACGACAGGGATGTCCCTTATCAACCATTCTATTTTTAACAGTCGTAGACTGGGTGATGCGACAGACAACAGAGGGCAGTCCAAGAGGAATAAGATGGACTACATTTTCTACATTAGAAGACCTGGAATATGCAGATGACATTGCCCTACTAGCACATTCACATCAACACATCCAGGAAAAAACGGACACTCTTAATAAGTATAGCCAGCAGGTGGGCTTGAACATCAATTTAAGGAAGTCAGAGGTCATGACGCTCAATGTGAGCAACCCTGAGCCCATATCAGTAAGGAATCAGCAACTGGTACAGACAGACACCTTCACATACCTAGGATGCATAGTAACACCAGACGGCGGGGCAGGCAAAGACATCAACATCGGAATGAATTAGGCCAGAACAGCCTTTTTTAGCCTAAACAACATCTGGAAGTCCTCTCAGTACAGCACAAGCACAAAATTAAGATTATATCAGAGCTGTGTGTTTTCTGTGCTTCTCTATGGTGCAGAATGCTGGAGAGTTACAGAGAAGGAAATGTCGAAATTGTCCTCTTTTCACACAACATTCCTAAGAAAAATTCACCGAATCTTTTGGCCGAATACCATCACCAACCAAGATCTGCGTACTCGGAGCAAGCAAGAGGACATGCACACCATCATAGCTGGCAGACGCTGGAGCTGGGTTGGCTATGTCCTCAGAAGAGACCTTGATGCTATCACAAGAACAGCTATGCTTTGGACCCCTGAGGGAAAACGAAAGAGAGGCCGACCAAAAACAACATGGCGGAGGACTGTGGAGGCTGAGATGCAAAGAATGAACCAGAGTTGGGGCTGTGTACAAAGGATGGCCACCGACCGAGCAAAGTGGAATCAATTTGTTGTTGCCCTACAAGACGCCACTAGGCGTGATGGCCACTGACTGCTTTGACGGTCGGCGGCTAAGGATCAAAGAAGAAGAAAGAACAGTGGATTAAAAAAATTCTGATTTTTGTGTTGGACTTAAGTTTCTTTTAATTTCAGTGTATGGAAATACAATGACAGCTCAACTTTCCTTGTGTATTATGTTCTTGAAATTTCTGTTCTTCCCTCAACCTCCTATGTTACTGCCAGGGTATATGCATTGTAGGAATATTTATTCAATTGTAATGTTGCGACCATTTGTTGAATTTAAGTTCATAACCTTTATCTTTTCCCTGTGTATTTACAGAGCTAATCACTGTAATCTCTCATCAAATATTTTCATTTTGTCTTGCATCTGTGTCAGTGCTACTGGCAGAAAGAGCCAGTTTGGTCGGTAAGAATCCAGATCGTCAAAGATATTTTGTCCATTGAATTTAATGTTTCTTGATTGATATAGTTTTCATCCTCTTTCCACACAACCTGCCTAAGGAAAATTCTTCAAATATTTTGGTTGAACACAACCACCAGCCAAGAACTGCTAACTCGGAGCAACCAAGAGGACATGTGCACCATCTTAGCGGGTAGACGCTTGAATTGGGCTGGCCTCATCCTCAGAAGAGACCCTCACATCATCACTATAACTGCCATGTTATGGACTCCAGAAGAAAAGCGAAAGCAGGGACTGCCAAAAAGCCACTTAGCGAAGAACAGTGGAGACGGAGATGCTAAGCATGAATCAGAGCTAGGGCACAACACGATGGCTGTCGGCCGAGATAAGTGAAGACAAGTTTGTTGCTACCCTACAAGACATGGCTTTACCAGTCAGTGACCAATGGCCAAAGAAGAATTTGAGAAGGTATAGTTTTCCAAACCAATCTGTCGCCAGAAAAAAAGAGAAATGGCAACAAATGGCATCCCTGTCGCACTTCAGTTATTATCGTAAACTGTACGAGCAGAATGACTTTGAGATAATCATGTAGATAAATATAGAGACTTAACTCATTACTTTTTAAACTCAATTAAGTGGAATTCTCAAGCAAAACTGTATTCTATCTTGTAGTAACTACTGGCTCGGTCAGAAACCTGTATCTAATTTGCTCCAGTACCTGTAAACAGTCGCACGATTCCGCCTCCTTTCTGGCCACGTCAAGTACCGAATCTACAAGTTCTGCCCCTTCTGTGTAGTGACCTTTCGCCCAATTGTTCCCAGCCCCTGATTGACCGAAAATGAAATTGTCCGGTCTGTGAATTTGTCCGAAAGGGCCTGATCTTATGCTGTCCATGGTTCCTGAGAGACATGTAAAATTATACGTTATATACTGATTGTCTTTCTAGACAAATATGGATATACTTTTTATATTGTAATAGATATGTTTTTATAGAGATTGTAATTATGGAGCATGGACCACCACTACAGCTGGTTCTGTTGTAGGAAACATGTACCAAAGTGTTCATGCGTTTTTGTACCTGTGCTCAGTTACATTTTGTCTTACATGATGATGTTTCAGTCCCATGTCTAACTTCATATTAGGCGCCTCGTACGACATGCCTTGGGGGGCACAGGTCGCATCCTTTCTTATCTTCTCCAGAGTCCCCGGGAACTACTCAGGTGTGTAAACTTCGGACTTGGTAAAAGATCTTTCTTTTCACCACATTGACTTGTATGAAGCCGAGATATGGAGGTATACAAAGCATCTAAATCACGGATGGATGGATGGATGGATGGATGGATGAGATGAGATGAGATGAGATGAGATGAGATGATGAGATGATGAGATGAGATGATGAGATAGAGATGAGATGAGATGAGATGAGATGAGATGAGATGATGAGATGAGATGAGATGAGATGAGATGAGATGAGATGAGATAGATAGATAGATAGAGAGAGAGAGAGAGAGACAGAGAGATAGATAGATAGATAGATAGATAGATAGATAGATAGATAGATAGATAGATAGATAGATAGATAGATAGATAGATAGATAGATAGATAGATAGATAGATAGATAGATAGATAGATAGATAGATAGATAGATAGAATCAAAAGGACAGAGGTCTGGAACTGACCTGGTTCAAGATCGACCAAGACTCCCCTGGGAACATATTTCCCTCCCGTGGCCTCATTGTAGTAGACGTTGATTCTCTCTAGCTGCAGGTCACTGTCACCGTGGTAGGTACCCGTGGGGTCAATGCCGTGTTCGTCAGAGATGACCTCCCAGAACTTCCCTCCGATCTGGTTACCACCTGAAAAAAAGCAACAAACGTCCAGTGCATAATTTAAGATAATGTCAATTGAGGTAAAAAAAAATAAAAAAAGATGGAAAAAGGTACATTAAAACAAGACCTACAAACCCCTCAAAATGCAACAGTATTAAGAGAGATAAACCTAGGAACATTGAAATGGATACACATGCGATTAATATTTTTTTAAATTATTTTTTTTATCGCAGGCCCGCTATTACTCGAGACGAAATCTCCGGTTAGTATGTCTAACCTGAGACTGATTTTACGTGAGTATCCCTATTCCCTGTACGCTGACAGGTGTCCTCTCGCCATTCAGGCAGATACTCGCCGTCTTCGGAGGTACCCATTAGAGCTGGGTCGGCTCAGGAGCCGTTCAGGTTATTCCAGTCCCTGGTCGACGACACTTCTTCAAATATCTTCGTCAGGGCTCGAATTATTCCAGTCCAAATCCCGGTCGACGACACTCTTTCAAATGTATTCGCCCGGGCTTGAACCTGGGATTTACCGATCGTCAGCGCAGTGTGGTAACCACTACACTAGCGCGGCTCCCCGATTAATATGAATGTGTGTGTGGGTCTGGCAACCTCATCATATTAAAGAAATTGCTAACATCGCTGCCAGAACACAATAATGCTTTGATGCAGGCTTTCCCCGAAGGGAACCAGATGGAGTGAAGAATTCATGTTCATGAGTAAAAAATGAAAAGACGAAGAAGCAGCAGAAGAAGTTGCCCATAACCATAGAACACGTGTTGAAAAGAGACGTACCCAGAGAACTGTACAATACAGTCAGTATATAACACAGACAAACACTAATATACTGTGGCTAATAAACGTATATTCAAAAACAAAACAGCACACTGACAAACAATTTCCATGTACGTTATATACTAGAAAAGTGCATTACAGTATACCATCTAAAATTGTTGACTATATACATCCTAAAAAATAATTTATGCAACAAATCTGTGTCGGTGGAAGTAAGGACAAATAAAACGAGTTCTTCATTGTTACACAGGACCAATCGTAATATACGGAAGTGAATCATAGACAATTAGTAAATACGTTAGAGAAGCTTTCAAGGCCAGGACGATTTTTTATAGACGAATTGTAATAATAACACAAGCACCAACAGAGTAATGATGATGTTCTGAAAGATGCTTAAAAAGGAAGCTTATTTCTCATGTTAGAAAGTGAAAATTTTCGGTCACATAAAAAGACATAATAGCCTGGAAAAATTAGTGATGGAAGGCATGGTCCCTGGAAAAAGGGGAAGGGGTCGACCCAGACTACAGTGGACCCAGGAGATCACAGAGTCTGAACTTGTCTTTGGTTGATGCAGGTCGACTTGCCCAGAATCGTGATGCGTTCAGAGCAGCTGTAATGGAGACAACGTTCTGGAGAGAATACGTCACAGGATGATGATGAGAAAGAAGCAATTTACTTTCTTTGGAGGTGTTGTAAGAAGAATAACGCTAGGATATAACTGAGACAACACGAGAGGTTAAAGGTTTGAGGTTGAAGGTCAAAAGAAAGCGGGCGACAAAGAGAGATAACACTGGACAATTTGACATCATAGCGTGGGATGAAGTCTGCAACAGCATTGATAAACAGTATTGAAGACCGGGAGTTGTGATGAGACGTGATCTCCTACGCCATCAGACTTGGTGCTTGAAGAAGAAAAAAAAGAAGAGAAAGAAGAAGAAGAGGGAAAGAAAAAGAAGAAGAGGAAGAAAAAGAAAAAGAAGAACGAATGAACGAACAAACGAACTTTATTTTCAAAGGATTAAGAATTTGGCACGCAGGCCCGTCTGACATTCTGCCCTTCCTCTCTCTCTCTCTCTCTCTCTCTTATCATGTATACTGGATCCTTTCATCCTTACATTTACTTTAAGCATTGTTTAGGTATTTATCATTATAAAAGTAATATATCATCATACTTTTGCAATAATTATCATAATAAAAGTATGTTTTGAAAATAATTTTATAAAAATTAAATGGAAAAAAAAACCAATGAGAGTAAGACCGATAAAAATCGAATTGCTGATACAGTAAATTAGTCACGTGATTTGAGACATAATCACATTAGGATGGTGTGTTATAAGAGCTCGTGAAATATTCCAACAGTCTGCTACTGAATGACTAGGGACTCGGTGTGTTTTCCAGTGGACGCGAAAGATTTTACCAGAGGTGAGCAGCTTTGAGTCCCATAGCAGAAACTGTTGCAATGAGTGAATGTTTAAGCCTTCACAAAACTATGTCCATTATCATGAGGTGGGGTAAGCAGTTCTTTTCCTCGCTGTCTTTGCCTTCCCTAACTCAAGAGCAGAATCAGACTAGGTAGATAGTTAGATAGACTAGGTAGATAGTTAGATAGACATATAAGAAAGAAATTGATTTTCCAAGGGTTGAAAATCGGGCACACAGTCCCCTCTTGCATTCTTCCTTCCTCTTGCTCATCTTTTATTACTATTACTCATACATTCTCCAGCGTTGTTAAAGTATTAATCTGAGGACAATGCAACATTGTTGTATTATTACAAGGTAGTATAACAGCATACATTGAAGAAGCAGAAGAAGAAGAAGAGAAAGAACAAGAGAAAAAATAAGAAAAAGAAGACTGTATATCTAACTTATTATATGCACGCATCTTACCTTGCCCAACTTGAAAATGAACTATTTCCCTCATTGTGTCGTGAATTTAAAATGCCTGGTTGCCCAATTAGTTTTATCTACGTATGCTATCTTTCTCTGCTGTTAATCAGGGGCGTGTCAAACTGTTATTTAGTCAGCGAGTCAATAATTTTGCTGTGTAATCCACTTGAAAGATCTCCACCCGTGGAGCTTCTCACAAAAAACAAATGCACGAAAGTAGCGAAATATTTCTTTGTACCGTAGACTGCAAGCGCATTTCTTGACTACACACGTTTGCATGGCAACGCTGTGGTTACGTCACGTTGTTACTTTGCGCGATTATACTGAACGCGAGTCACGTGACCGTAATACAATAGAAATTATGGTTAACTCAGTAATACATGTCTTTTCTTGTCGCTGAATGGTGCGCAGTGTCTGTCTTTTCCTTAAGTAATAAACTAACATTATAGATTAAAACCTTGTTGTTTGTTAAAGTATTTTTTGTTTAATGTGGAATTTTCTTCTACTTCTTCTTCGTTCTTCCTCAGACTTCTACATTAATGACTCTAATAATGGCAGTAGTCAGCTCAAGGTTCCTGACTTGTCCAGTTTTTCGTTGAGAGAAGTGGGTTGTTGCCACATGCAACTCCGTTCACTGCTGTAAGTTGGGTAGGACTGGAGCAGATGTTCGAATGTCATCGGATGACTAATGTGGAACTGATGACAAAGAACCAGATAAGCGCCAGTGGAACCAGAGATGACAAGACGATGCTGGAAATAGGTAGGACAACACATTCAGGAAACACCTGTTTATAGCATTACCAGGAAGTTCTTACTCTGGGACCCCCAGGGTAAGGGAGGTAGAGGAATACCAAAGAACACGTGGAGAACGGAGCTCGAGATAGACTTGAAGAAGGCATGGAAAGAACTTGAGCAGACAGCACATTTAAAAAAAAATAAAGTTGTGCCTCGTTTTGGCGAGGCGCGTCCCGTTCAACCTAGTCGGTTATATTAGGGCGCATGTCCAAACATAAAAGACCCTTAGGTCTGGGGTTAGTTTTGAGATGGCACATGACAAGAACACTGGCATAGGTTTGTTGAAGGTCTATGTTCCTTGGGGAGCTAAACACGATGATGATGATATAAGCAGTTCCCGGCAGTCTGATAAGATGGTGATATAAGCAGTTCCCGGGAGTCTGATAAGATGATGATATAAGCAGTTCCTGGGAGTCAGATAAGATGATGATATAAGCAGTTCCCGGGAGTCTGATAAGATCAAGAAAGAATATGACGACTGTTCCCTAAGGCGTGTTTTACGAGACGACTAATGTAAGGTTGTAGTTGAGGCTGGCAAACTCATCATATAAAGCAAATGCTCCATAAACCACAGCAGCAACAACATGTGAATACTTGGTACGGGCTTCTTGCATTAGGACCGTCATAAGGAGCGAAACCAAAATGGATGATAATGATGATGATATATTAAACCATCCGTGTATTACCGGTGTCCGAAAGGGGAGCAAACAATATTAACTCTGTAACCTATCATGCATATCGTAAAAAGCGACAAAGGACGGTTGGACCTGGCACCAGCTACCCCATCCTGAACAACATTTAGATCATAAATTTAAAAAAAAAACATGGACACGTCAAGTAAAAGAAAACTCAGACACCCAAGACAGAAGAAGGTCCTCTGGTATGGAGGCATTTGATGCAACACAGAGAACGCCGAGAGGATTCCGGTTTGGCTTGAAGGACGATCTTCATTGCTCACGGACAACTCCATCAGTGCTCTGATCTCCTCCCTTAGATCACACAAGGAGGATCTCAGCACCGTGCACGAATACCCACGTGTTTAAATCTATAGAAATGCTTCAAAACGTTCCCTTTTGCCTCGATGCGTTGAATTTTTATTTTATAAAAAAAAATGTTTGCGACTGTGCTATTTACTTTGATACTGCATCATGTATAGTGAGCCGCGGTACAAAGTGGTTAGTACACTGGCTTCCTAGCTCAGTGTCCCGACGGTCAAGAAAACATGGGCCTAACACCATATGAGAAAATCTGCTGATAGCAATACTAGGCAGTACATCTTCATGAATCCCACAGGGTAAGAAATGCAGAGGTGGACTGAACCACATGTGGAGAAGAGAGCTGGAGACAACAATGAAAATGATAAGGAAGACATGAAACACGTTGATGTGGATGGAACGGAACACAAGGGCTTGACACACGTATCTAACACTTAAACTAGACACAAACACTTTTGTGATCACATGAAACCATAAAATAATAATAAATTAATATACTTCTCATTGTATTAAGAAGTTACTTACATTATTTTCCGTAAAATTGTAATATTTTTCCGTACTTTTACAAAATAGAATGTCAGGCCAAGATATAAATGTATGCTGCTTTATTGTATTTGTTTGGTGAAATTATGAAGAGATAAATAAAGGATATATCGGTATAGCCAGCAGGTGGGCATAAGATAAAAAGCTTGCGAAACGCTGATGGTACAGCCTTAATATGAATTAATTAATGTCAATCATCCAATCAATACCCTTAAGCACACCACGTAGCATAGGCCTTAAACAAATACATTTCAAGTCCTCCTGTCACGTGCCATTAGTTCTTTCCACGTGTTCCTCATTTTTGTTCTGTCTATAGCTCTCTTCTTCATATGTTCTTCGGTCTGCTACTATTTCTTCCACCCAGGGGATACCACAACAAAGACTGTCTGGTAAAGCTATGAACAGGTTTCCTCAATGAGTTTCCAAATCGTCGCTAGCTTCTTCCTCTCATCTCTTGTTCCGCCAGTACTCGTCTGGTTCTTGTCATTAGCAAATAGCTGATAAATAATCATGCTGGGGATGATGATGCCGTAGTATTCACTGTCTGGCGTGTTGTCTACCCTGCTCTGCAGTATAATGGTCCACTTATGGCCAAATTTCTAGTACAAGGATGAGGGTGTTTCAAAAGTTTCAACCTTCACACAAAATTACTCTTAGTAGAGATATAAATTAAAGAATAATGCTTCTCTTTCAGTGAGTCTCACATGGATTTATAGAATGGCAATTGTAACATTTGCTAATAGCTTGCTTAATAGCGAAAAGTCACATCAGCAATAAGAAATGATTGGTCTGTAAGCGTCGGAAAATAAGAATACAAGCCTTAACCGAGGTAGCATTAAGATACAAATAATGCCATGGTAATCACTGAGAAAAAGCAGCTATACACGAGGCAGTAAAAAGTGTAAAGGATCCCGTTACACGCCCATTGAGGCATGTTGGGAATATGGTGTTTGCCCCATATTTTCTCGACCATCGGCACAATAGCGGTGATGTGGTCAGCATCACGTCGGCCGCCTTAACCTTCCCAGAGTTGCTCTGGTACCCAATTCGTGAGGCTGGGTTGACCACGAGCCGTTTGCCGTCTGAAAAAAATCCCACCTCAACTGAGGATCGAACTATGGACCACCGAGCTAGGAAGCCAATGCACTAGCCAATGCACTAAGCACTGCGCTACCGCGGCTCCGTTTCTAAATAACATGCATGTATATTTTATAAAAAAGGCACTGTCATTTGAACACAGGCCGAGTTTGTCCTGATACATTGTCCATGTGAAGATCGTCTTTTGTATTGTGAAGACTAATGTTGTGTGGTTCAATTGGGACAGCGACAGACAACTCATGAGCTTCAGAGTTTGCATTAGAAACACTGAGTTCTCTAAAGATCTGCCTTGATAAAGTTACGTCTGTTTTCAGGTTTCGAGGGATTTGGCATTCGTAACCAGTGCAGCATGTCAGTTCTATTGTATAGCTCTGAAACATGGAAAACAACAAAAACACAAAATAAAAAAGCTACAGACTTTCATAAAGGGGTGCTTGCGTTAAATAGAAGGATTGAAATGGTGTGACATGGTCATTAATGTGGAAAAGATGACAAGAACTCGACAAGTACAAATGGAACAAACGATGAGAAGAAGACGTTGGAGATGCACAGGATACACAATGAGAAAACTTGCTGATAGCAATCCTTATTCTGGAATCCATAGGTCATGAGAGTAGAGGGAGACCAAAATACTGTACACGCGGAGAAGAGGACTGAAGAATGCAAAGCGTTAGTAAGATATACAAAGACCTGGACTTGGTTTACTGGACAAGAGAACTTGACATGAATTTGTTGAATTTCTATGCACCTTGGGGAGCTGGTGTTCAATGGAAGAAGAATAAACTGGTCATCAGCAAAAAGCTATTGCTGTCACAACATTCAAAATATTCCCATTAATCTGTTCTACAAAAACTTGAAGAAAAAAAATTGCACACCGTGTCTACGGAAGTGCGGAAATTCGTGTTTACGACAGAGAAGACAGCCACCGCATTATGCGCGCATCGAAAAGCACTGACTGCCTGTCGTTAGTCGCGAACACAAAGCTGTGAATGTCTGTCTATACAATTGACACAATCCACCGGCTTTTTTTGGGTCAGTTTCTTCTGATTGTATTGGTGAACTACTTGCAGGAAACAAAGGTCATCTTGCAGTCCGACATTTAAGTGAATGTAATATTTGCTTCCCTGCTAGAAACTCTACATCAAGATATTCGGGAACTAAAAAACTGAAATTCTATATTGTCGGCGATTGACACAGTAAATGAATTATGGGTCGTAAAAGAAGTTCGAGTAAGTAACACATTTGACATTAGCACGCTTCTTTTTCTTTTCTGGCCTCATGGAGCACGGAGCTACCAAGTGTAGCTGGTCCCCTCGTTGTAACCTTGCACCCAAGCATTGATCTGTTCTTACAGTGATTGTTTCTGTAGCCATATGTGCCGTTGTTGGGGACTGTAGACTGGAGGCCGCCATGTTGGCTAAAAAGCGGTGTTTCGCTTCAAGTTGGATTTTTGTTTGTTTGTTGTTGTTTGAGGAGCCGGAAGGAAAGGTTAATTTAAAAATACATCCGTGTTTGTCAGGGTGTCATTAATTTTGACAAAAATCGAAAGAGGGTTGGTGTTAGGTTAAAGACATCTATTTGACAAAGATTGAAAAAGTTGGAGTTAAGTTAAAGCTATTTGTAACGGTTGGTTTGGTTTTAAGGAACATCATCTTTGCACACGACCAACTCTATCAGTGCTCCGATCTCCTCCCTTAGATCTCTAAGAAGGATCTCAGCACAGTTCACACTCCGTAGCACCGGCGAGGATCCCAATGTGTATATACGGGATTCACGTATTCTATAAATATTTTTGAGGTGGACAGATTTTCTAATTTTGTAAATTTTGCCAAGGGCAGCGGCCTTATGGCCTACACTTAACGATTTCCAACTGCCAAGGGACTTTTAACATGCACAATTTGCACACAGGATCTCACTACCCAAGGGATCAAGAAAGATTTTGACATCATTAAGAACCATTGTTTCTGAAGAAAATGTCCATCAATTATATATTTTCCCTGTACTGGGAACGAAGCCGGTACCTTCAGAATTAGAGACGGACGCATACCCCTTAGCCCCTTCGCCCCCCCCCCCCCCCACGTAAATATGGATAGACAGTCTGGCAACATGGGGCGACATGGCGGACTTTGTCTACTGTCCTCATCGTCCTCCCTGCGCTTTCATAATCTGCTCAGAAAAACCCGGGAACTAAACAGATCAGGACAATATATTAGCATCATCAGATGTCATCTCCACAATGAAAGTCGACTGCAACTGATCTGCAACGCTTTCTGTTTCTTGTCTTGGTGGTGCAATCTGATAGACTCCTTCCTGTCTCTTGTCTTGGTGGTGCAGTCTGATAGACTCCTTCCTGTCTCTTGTCTTCGTGGTGCAGTCTGATAGACTCCTTCCTGTCCATCTCTTGTCTTGTTGGTGCAGTCTGATAGACTCCTTCCTGTCTCTTGTCTTGTTGGTGCAGTCTGATAGACTCCTTCCTGTCTCTTGTCTTGGTGGTGCAATCTGATAGACTCCTTCCTGTCTCTTGTCTTGGTGGTGCAATCTGATAGACTCCTTCCTGTCTCTTGTCTTGGTGATGCAGTCTGATAGACTCCTTCCTGTCTCTTGTCTTGGTGGTGCAGTCTAATAGACTCCTTCCTGTCCATCTCTTGTCTTGTTGGTGCAGTCTGATAGACTCCTTCCTGTCTCTTGTCTTGTTGGTGCAGTCTGATAGACTCCTTCCTGTCTCTTGTCTTGGTGGTGCAATCTGATAGACTCCTTCCTGTCTCTTGTCTTGGTGGTGCAATCTGATAGACTCCTTCCTGTCTCTTGTCTTGGTGGTGCAATCTGATAGACTCCTTCCTGTCTCTTGTCTTGGTGGTGCAGTCTGATAGACTCCTTCCTGTCCATCTCTTCTCTTGTTGGTGCAGTCTGATAGACTCCTTCCTGTCCATCTCTTGTCTTGTTGAAGCAGTCTGATAGACTCCTTCCTGTCCATCTCTTGTCTTGGTGGTGCAGTCTGATAGACTCCTTCCTGTCCATCTCTTGTCTTGGTGGTGCAGTCTGATAGACTCCTTCCTGTCCATCTCTTGTCTTGTTGGTGCAGTCTGATAGACTCCTTCCTGTCCATCTCTTGTCTTGGTGGTGCAGTCTGATAGACTCCTTCCTGTCCATCTCTTGTCTTGTTGGTGCAGTCTGATAGACTCCTTCCTGTCCATCTCTTGTCTTGGTGGTGCAGTCTGATAGACTCCTTCCTGTCCATCTCTTCTCTTGGTGGTGCAGTCTGATAGACTCCTTCCTGTCCATCTCTTGTCTTGTTGGTGCAGTCTGATAGACTCCTTCCTGTCCATCTTTTGTCTTGTTCGTGCAGTCTGATAGACTCCTTCCTGTCCATCTCTTGTCTTGGTGGTGCAGTCTGATAGACTCCTTCCTGTCCATCTCTTGTCTTGGTGGTGCAGTCTGATAGACTCATTCCTGTCCATCTCTTGTCTTGGTGGTGCAGTCTGATAGGTTAGCAACAAATTGCTTCCACTTTGTTCGGACGGCGGCCATCGTTCGTACAGTGCCCCAACTCTGGTTCATTGGTTCATTCTTTTTACATGGCCAAAATATTTTAGCTGTCTAATTTTGATCTCCTTCGTTAATTCTCTTTTTATTTCTAGGTTTTTAGACATGCCCCATTCTTCTATATACCAACATCTCAATTGACCTCAATTCTTTCTTCTGATTGCTTGTTCATTGTCCATGTTTTTACACCACACAGTAATGAAGATTATATTTAGCCTTTGATGATTCTCAGTTTGAATTTGTGAGTTCTTTGTTTAGGTGTTAGTAACTGTCTCATGTTGTTAAATGTAGTTTTAGCCATTCCTATTTTCTTATTGATTTCTGTTTCACATCTGCCATCTTCTGTTATTATATGACTAAAATATGAGAAACTCTTGACTTGTTCAAGGATTTTCCCATCTATGCTTATCTTCAATGTTAGCTTATCGCCTGCTTTGCTAATTATCATAGTTTTCGTTTTCTCAATGTTTATGTCCAATCCATGTTCGTGACTTATGCTGTTTACTTGCCTCATAAGCTCTTGCAACTCCTGCTCACTTTCAGCTAACAAGACTGTATCATCCGTATATCTACGATTGTTTACTGATCTTCCCCCGATGTTCAGTCCTGGCAGCTCCTGTAATTAATAGAGCTATAAAATCAATCAATGAATACCCTTTAGCTCTCCTAGGAGCATAGACCTTCAACAAACACATGCCAAGTCTTCCTGTCCTGTGCCATCCGCTCAAGTTCTTTCCATGTTTTCTTCATCATTTTCACCTCTGTATCTAGTTCTCTTCTCCGTGTGTTTTTTGGTCTACCTCTGCCTGTCTTTCCCTGTGGATTCCAGAACAAGGACTGCCTTGTAATGCTATCAACAGGTTTCCTCAATGTCTGTCCTATCCATCGCCAGAGTCTTTTTCTCAACTCGTGTTCCACTGGCACTTGTCTGGTTCTTGTCATCAATTCCCCTTTTGTGACTTTGTCATACCATTTCAGTCCTTCTATTCTACGCAAGCACCCGTTTATAAAAGTTTGTAGCTTTTTAGTTGTTGTTTTTGTTGCTCTCCATGTCTCAGAGCCATACAATAGGACTGACTTGACATTTGAGTTGAAGATTCTTATTTTCGTGTTGGACTTGATTTCTCTTGTCCTCCATATGTTTCCCAATGCAATGAAAGCTCCTCTTGCTTTTTGTATTCTTATTTTGATATCATTGTCTGTCTCTCCAACTTTGTCTATGTTACTGCCAATATATGTGTAGGATTCTACATCTTTTAGTTCCTGTAATTAATAGGGTTATAAAATGCAATAAAGTAAATAACGGGACAGGTAATGTAGTCTTCGGGGGTGTGGTGAAGTGGGATGTTATAAATATTTATAGGGGACTTAGTGTACTGACTGAGATTAGCTGTGAAGGTATCTATATCTATTAAGAGTAGTGTATTATAGATAACCTTACTTGCTACCACATATCTATATATCTCAGTCAGAATTATTCTGGAATAGTGTGATGACTACGTTATGTGTCTAGGGTATGTGTATGATGAAGTGTAAGTCACAACAACAGACAGATAAACAATTTAATTTAATCCACTACTCTTGACAACACTGTGACACTCACATACATATAACACTCTATGAGAATATCTTAAGGAGTCACTGATAACTTTTCAAATAACAATATGTATTCATTGTTGTCATAAAGGTATATGTGTCCTGATTCAAATACAAAGGAACCAGGAATCACAATCAATTTTAATTACAAGTATATGTACAGACTTTATCAATATGAATATTGTAGTGACATATATTATTAAAAATATCCTTGTGTGTCAGTTGTGTAGTAGTAATATGAGGTAATACTGGTTTTGTTTTGTTCAAGCTCTGTTGGTATTTGTCATCATGACTTCAATAGTTTGTCTTTTGGGACTAGTATTAGAGATGTTCTCAGTTCCTGATATTAAGACAATTAAATTCCCCTCTGAATGTTATTTTTACAATGTCATTTCAAGATGAGGGGACATAATGTTGAGCTCAGCTGGCCAAATCAGCTTATCTTGCGTGATGGCGGCAGGAAAGGACTCCTCTGCTCGACTCTCCCCTCGGCTCTGGAGACACCTCACTGATAGCTAAATGGACCAAGGAGTATGCTGTCCGACTCTGGATTCAGCAAAGCTCTGACCAGGTGCTGGTCAATACCATCAAGACCACGGTCCCTGAAAACAAGAAGGATGTACCTTCTACTTCATAACTAATTTATACTCTCTTTTTACACTGAGCACAATACATCACAAACATTGAGTTCAGAGCGTTAGGCCAACTGTCAGCTTCATCTGAAATACTTTATACCAGTATTTACCTCCTTAATGTTTACCACGCCTCTGCACTTCCAGCATTATTTCTTTCTAATCAATCATCCAGGTGTCAGTGTACTGTTTGGCCATTCCATGCAGTTTTACTTTCCTCCGACACCTTCTGTTCAGGCTGGAGCATTATAGGCTTTACATCATGTTTGCTACTGAACTACACATATATACAGGCATAAATTAACAATGCACATTCAATTTTCATTAAAAGATACTGAATGGTTCAAGCTTACCACAATTCATAGAATAAACACAGATACGTTGATTAGCAATGAATTCTGGCACAAATTCCCATCTGCTTATGTTCCAGGCTTTTATTTAGCAAAATATGAGCTGGCTTCAACGCACTGTGGCTTTATCAAGCTTATTTGCACTAGTGGTCTCGAACTAACGCTCCTAAGTGAGTATATCAGCGAGTCTAGCCAATGGAGCCACGTTTTGACAAGTGTTTGAAAAAATGTTACCTTTTCACGTCTCCCCTAACAACGAAAGATAGTATTTATAGCCCGACCAATCGTGGTTAGTCTTTCATTTGTTGCGCTCCAATCAATTTGGAGTTTACATGGTAGGCTATTTCTGTAACGTAAGGTTTTGTTCAAACACGTTATAAAAAAAAATTTTATGAGCAGAAATGATTTTATGTTGTCAGGCATCCCCACTATTTTATTTTGGTTATAATTTATTAATTCCTGGACTATTTGCGTAACGTTTTACATATTCTTTGTCAGCAAGCCCTAAGGAACCCAAATATCCAATTTAAAAGAGCTACGTGGCTGCGTTCAAAATATGCAATTCCTTCTACCTCCTGTTTCGAAGATGTGCTGTCTGGGTACTGTAATGTTTTCAAACGTAAACCCATCTATTGTTATCTTTCCTATTAAGCGTTTTTTATGATGTTAAAACCTAACTCTGGGAAGGGTAGTGTTTTTTATCACTGTTCGTCGGAAACAGTGAGTGCATGTAGTCTTACACGCGTGATGGCAGCATTTGTGTATCGCGCGACGCGTGTTTAGTGTTCGGCTTACTGCCTCTCCCTTCTCGCTATCCTTTAGTCCATCTGTCTTTTGTTTTTGGTAACATAGTGTAGAAAAAGACATGAATGGAATTTAAAATTTAGGTCAACTTGCATATTTCAAGGTTTTTCTTAGAAAGGCAGCACATTTTATTGTGTGTTTGGGAAACGCGTGTATGTTGCAGAAGGCCTTTAATATCAACGTGAAAGCGTTACAATTTGCAGACGAAGCAGAAAACAAGGGGGATTTCGAGTACCTTCTTTGTGACAGCACTGTTATTTTACCATTGCTCTTTTCTTTATTAATTTTATTTGTTAGGCTTCATATTTACCTAATAATTTATATATGTGGATTAGAATATTCCACGACAGGGGGGAATCTCTGAGGAGACAACGGAACAGGTAATGTAGTCTTCGGGGAAATCTCTGAGGAGACAACGGAACAGATAATGTAGTCTTCGGGGGAATCTCTGAGGAGACAACGGAACAGATAATGTAGTCTTCGGGGGGAATCTCTGAGGAGACAAAGACAGAATAGTACTACTGCACCTTCAGGTATCTCGTACAAGGCGTCTAAAAAAAGAATGTACATGGGGCGGGCACCTTCATCGCGTAAAATAAATTGACACTGACATCACTGCTGCAAGAGCATGTGAATATTAGGTGCATGCTTCGTGCGGGGTTCCAGCTGTAGTAGAGGCGCCATGTTCCGTGAGGAGCACAAGGAAAATAAATGAATTAAATAAGCGGACAAAGTATCCTGCTTCCGAAATCGTAGCTTTGAGAGCACCATACAGAGTCCTCGACCCTTGCAGTGACCATCTGGTTATTTGACCGCCCTGTAGTATGTATGTCCTTGATTGGGTACGACCTTGTTTTTTGTTTTCTTTTCTGCCATTTCTGGCCTTGGTGGTTACAGTATTTGCTAACTCAGGCTCCCCCTACTCTTCACGTTGTGTAACAATGGCGGCCCCAGTGTTTTTTGGCTGGTGAGGATGTATATAAATATGTAATTATATGTATTCCCTACGCATACTATAGCACATAACACAACAAGCGCTTAAGACTACAATAGGATACAGTGCAATAAAAAACAAGGTTATTCATCATCAAGATTACACGAATAAGAAAAAAATAATTGAATCATGCGCTCTAAATATTAGTGCAGCCTGTAACATTCAACACTCGTTGGCGACCGTTTTTAGAGTAAAAAATTCACTGTTTTAAATTATTTATTTTAACTTCGTGTTAATTAAAAATTCGACAAGCATGGAAAACTAAGAGCTAGGGATCAAGACCTCCAGGACGACCCAGAGTCCGCTGGGAGGACAACATTAGACAGTCTTTGAAGGACCGAGGACTAGAATGGAACCAGGCCAGGAGGAAGACAGCCGATAGGATAGTCTGGCGCTCTCTCTTCCAAACCTCTACACCTCACGGTAGAAGGGGAACGACTAAGTGAGTAAGTAAGTAAGTTAATTAAAATTAATAACAGCACATTACAATTTTGGAGACCTATCGGTATTGTGTGTGTAGAAATGCAAATGACGAGCAAACTTGTGTATTACACATTGCGTTCTATTATTTAACTAGTGTAAAAGCCCGTCATAAGACGGGAATTAAATTCAAAAGCCCCAATACCTAACGGCAATTTTACTTATTCAAGAGTATTTTTTAAAAAACCCACTGTGCATCACCACAGTTCTATAAATATTTTTGTGCACAACGTCATTTGTCGAGTGTTACTATTTTCGGGAGAGTACATATAAGGGAAACAATACAATTAATGTCTAACTTTCAACCAAAGTTGCATCCCTTAGCGTTAGTGACAGAAAAAGTTGGGATTTTATATATCGTATATTAATTGTAAGCCCCCGTGGAGTTCTCGGGGAATCTAACAAGACAATGAAAGAATAGGATTACTAGTACCTCAGGCATGTCGTAGGCGGCGACTAATATGAGGTTGTTCATGGGGCTGGTAAAACTAACTGCCTCAGATACTGCCGTAGGGGAGCGAAATGTTAGAGACCTCACTGTACCAGGTCCAGCTTTATAAAATGGAGTGAGGAGTTCCCTTTTTCGCTGCCTTTACCTCCCCTTACTCAAACTGGTGTACACAAACTGGTGTACACAAACTGGTGTACACAAACTGCAAGTGCCCGTGACTGCTTGGTGGCAGGCTTCCAATGAGGGGACGAGCTACAGTGATTGCACTATGCTCCGTAAGGAGCGTAAAGGTAAATGATTTTATTATAAGTTTAGATGTTTCTTTACTGTTGTCTTTTCAGTGAATTTACCTTATTCATCTTCACCTGAAAGGTCGGTTCAAAGCAGCAGGTCAACAACGCCCGCCAACCTAAGTAAGTCTGTTTCCTGAAATCAATTAAAAAGTAACTGACAGTAATGTCTTCGAGACATTTTTGGTGCCGTCAAATATTTCCAAATTACAAAAAAGAAATAAAAAAATCAACGAATCTTCAACTTAAATGTCACTCAGTCCTATTGTGTGGCTAACATGAAGAAAAAAAAAAACAACCAAAAAGTTACAGACTTTCATTAAATTTGGATTCTGGCATAAACTAAAAGGATTGAAATGGTACGACAAGGTCAATAATATGGAACTGATGACAAGAACCAGACAAGTGCTAGTGGAACAAGAGATGACAAGAAGCAGACAAGTGCTAGTGGAACAAGAGATGAGAAGAACCAGACAAGTGCTAGTGGAACAAGAGATGACAAGAAGCAGACAAGTGCTAGTGGAACAAGAGATGAGAAGAAGCAGACAAGTGCTAATGGAACAAGAGATGACAAGAAGCAGACAAGTGCTAGTGGAACAATAGATGAGAAGAAGCAGACAAGTGCTAGTGGAACAAGAGATGACAAGAACCAGACAAGTGCTAGTGGAACAAGAGATGACAAGAACCAGACAAGTGCTAGTGGAAGAAGAGATGACACGAACCAGACAAGTGTTAGTGCAAGAGATAAGAAGAACCAGACAAGTGCTAGTGGAACAAGAGATGACAAGAACCAGATAAGTGCTAGTGGAACAAAAGGACAAGAACCAGACAAATGCTAGTGGAACAAGAGATGACAAGAACCAGACAAGTGCTAGTGGAACAAGAGATGACAAGAAGCAGACAAGTGCTAATGGAACAAGAGATGACAAGAACCAGACATGTACCAGTAAAACAAGAGATGAGAAGAACCAGACAAGTGCTAGTGGAACAAGAGATGACAAGAACCAGACAAGTGCTAGTGGAACAAGAGATGAGAAGAACCAGACAAGTACCAGTGGAACAAGAGATGAGAAGAACCAGACAAGTGCTAGCGGAACAAGAGATGACAAGAACCAGACAAGTGCTAGTGAACAAGAGATGAGAAGAACCAGACAAGTACCAGTGGAACAAGAGATGAGAAGAACCAGACAAGTGCTAGTGGAACAAGAGATGACAAGAACCAGATAAGTGCTAGTGGAACAAGAGGACAAGAACCAGACAAATGCTAGTGGAACAAAAGATGACAAGAACCAGACAAGTGCTAGTGGAACAAGAGATGACAAGAACCAGACAAGTGCTAGTGGAAGAAGAGATGACACGAACCAGGCAAGTGCTAGTGGAAGAAGAGATGACACGAACCAGACAAGTGCTAGTGGAACAAGAAAGAAGAAGAACCAGACAAGTGCTAGTGGAACAAGAGATGACAAGAACCAGATAAGTGCTAGTGGAACAAGAGGACAAGAACCAGACAAATGCTAGTGGAACAAGAGATGACAAGAACCAGATAAGTGCTAGTGGAACAAGAAGACAAGAACCAGACAAATGCTAGTGGAACAAGAGATGACAAGAACCAGACAATGGCTAGTGGAACAAGAGATGACAAGAACCAGACAAGTGCTAGTGGAAGAAGAGATGACACGAACCAGACAAGTGCTAGTGGAACAAGAGATGAGAAGAACCAGACAAGTGCTAGTGGAACAAGAGATGAGAAGAACCAGACAAGTGCTAGTGGAACAAGAGATGACAAGAACCAGACAAGTGCTAGTGGAACAAGAGATGACAAGAACCAGACAAGTGCTAGTGGAACAAGAGATGAGAAGAAGACGCAGGCGATGATGTATCGATAGCACACATTGAGGAAACCTGCCGAGAGCATTACAAGGCAGTCCTTGTTCAGGACTCCCCAGGGTAGGAGAGGCAAAGGTAGATTATAAAAGACACGGAGAAGAAAACTGAAACAAAATGACGAGGAAGACAAACAGAATTTCAGCTGATGGCACGTGACAGGACTTGGCGTGTGGTTGTTCTATGCTGCTTGGGGGAGGGGGGGGGAGCTAAATGGTATTGACTGACCGATGTACTCAGGCATTTTTGGTGTACAGAAACATTTCTGGTGTACAGAAATATTTCTGGTGTACACAAACATTCCTGGTGCACACAAACATTTTTCGGGTGTACACAGATATTTCTGGTGTACACAAAAATGTCTAATGTACACAAATATTACTGGTGCACAGAAACAGTTCTGGTGTACACAAATGTTTATGGTGTACACAAACATTTCTGGTGGACACAAACACTTCTGATGTACACACACATTTCCGGTGTACATAAATATTTCTGGTGTATACAACATTTCTGATGTACACAAACATTTCTGGTGTACGCAAACATTTCTGGTGTACACAAATATGTCTGATATACACAAACATTTCTGGTGTACATAAACATTTCTGGTGTACACAAACATTTCTGGTGTGCACAAACATTTCAACTGGTATGGGTTAGTTTTCATCGTGCAGTTCCCGGGAATCTGAGGGTGACAAAAGAAAGAATTAGATGCTGGTCCCTCAAGCATATCGTACAAGGCGACTAACATGATGTTTGATATGGGGCTGGCACCCGCAGTACATAATTTAAATATGCTACAGAATGTAGCACTACGAGAGCACACGTATGCTTTGGTACATGTTTCCTACAAGAGAGCCAACTGCTGTTGTGGTTCTATGCTTCATATGGAGCGACAAGATATGCAATGATAGGTTCCCCCCCCTTTCCCCCCACCCCCAACCCGCCTGGGTAGGGCTGAAGGAGATGTTCTTACTTGTCACCTAAGTGTTTTTAAAAACATATCAATTAATGTATATGTTAGAGCAGGTAATGGCAACCTACAACCCGTGGGCCGGAACCGGTCCGTGTTGCAATTTGTTTCGGCCCGTCAATTCAGTACTGGCAATACAGGATATTAACGACAAACAGAAATTGAAACAGTTTACTTTTTACTATTCTTCTGAATCATATTATATAACCATTTTATCCCATGACCAATGTGGGGGGAAAAAACACAACAAAACAAAACAAAAGAGATTTAAAGTTTCCAGAAGATGTTAAGTCTTTGACGTGTAGCCTAATAATCAGCTAACAGAAACGTTGGGTTCCCGAAACTTGAGCGCCCATTGTAGTTCCTGGGGTCTATGAAAAGATCCACACAAAAAAAGAAAAAAAAAGAAAAGGAATATTGCCCCTTCAGGCAAGCCGCACGAGGCGACTAATATGAGGTTGTGCATGGACCTGGCAGCCAACATGTAAAACAGCTAGCCACAGAAACCACAGCTGTAGGAGCACATATGTGCTTGGTGCATGTTTCCTGCTGCAGTGATGTCGCCATGTTCCATAAAGAAGCTCCTCACTGAAATTTTAAATTGATTTTTGGAAGGTACAACTCAACAGACGCACAGCGCATTGATTTATTGAGACGTACAACTCAGCACACGCACGGCGCATTGATTTATTGGGACGTACAACTCAGCACACGCACGGCGCATTGATTTATTGGGACGTACAACTCAGCACACGCACGGCGCATTGATTTATTGGGACGTACAACTCAGCACACGCACGGCGCATTGATTTATTGGGACGTACAACTCAGCACACGCACGGCGCATTGATTTATTGAGACGTACAACTCAGCACACGCACGGCGCATTGATTTATTGAGACTCTGTTCAAATGTCCTCTCAATTTCATCCATAGCCTCTTCGCTTGCTAGGGCGATACCCTGATCTAGGCCTGTCGTGAATTGGGCCAGTTTCCTTGAATTTTTTTTTCACCCAGTTGTTAATTAAACATCCGTGGGAGCCTCCTCCATATTATGGGAAGCGAATTTTCTTCTAACTGCTGTTGTTCATTTGAGTTCAACTAACCACCTAAAATACTTTGGCCACATAAAAAGGCATAACACCTTGCAGAAGACCATAATAGAAGGGAGAGTTGAAGGCAAACGTGCAAGGGGAAGACAGCGCTATAAGTGGGAAGATAACATCAAGAGATGGACATGAAAGAGTCTATCAGAGTGCACCACCAAGACAAGAGACAGAAGACGTTGGAGATCCATTACAGCCAACCTTCGTTGTGGAGATGGCAGCTGATGATGATGATGAGCCAGGGAACGTAGTTTACATTTTTCTTCAACGCTTGCCATCTTCAATTAGAGAGACTGAAACAAAAAATTAAAAATTTACTTTTCAAAGTACACGCAACGAAATAATGTAAAAGATATTTAAATACTTAAACTTTCAAATGATTTTTGTTTGTTTTGTTTTGTAAGTTTGTAGCATTGTAAGTTTGGTTTGGTATTAAGGACTGTCTTCATTGCACACGGACTACTCCATCCGTGCTCCGATCTCCTGCCTTAGATCACACAAGGAGGATCTCAGCACAGTGCACGAACGCCGTAGCATCGGCGAGGATCCCAATGTTTGTATACAGGAATCATACATTCTATAAATATTTGTGTGGTGGGTAGGTTTCCTAATTATTTGTTTTTAAATTTTGCCAGTGCAGCTGCCGTATGGCCTGCTCTTTAAATTTCTTACTGCAAAGGGATTTTTAACGAACACAATTTGCATACCGGACCTCCAATTTTTTTTCGCCTTTATCCGAGAAGGCTAGGCATTCGATCTTACTGCCTAAGAGATCAGGTGGAAGTATAACATCATTTAGAACCACTGGCTCTGAAGAAAATTTCCATCAACTATATTCCATGTACTGGGAACCGAACTCGATACCTTTAGAAATTAAGGCGGACGGCATACCTCTTCGTCCCCCTTCTGAAGTTATTAAAGGTTAAAAATGCACTAAGACTTATGGGACACCTGTATTACAACATCATATATTGTATACGCACATGTGCAGATAAAATAATATTAAAACTAACCCCAAATTATGTTCTGTGGAGGGCAGTATACTGGTCAGACTAAACTCTTATATGTGGGGAACGTGCTTATTGTAAGTTTGAGAAACACTGATTACATGGAACTGCAGCTAAATTACTTACTTACTTACTTAGTCGCTCCCCGATTTGAATGTCTAAGAGGTGTAGAGGTGCAGCTAAATTCATATGTATATAAACTGTCACTTAAATCAGGTCAAGCAGGAGACGGTACGTGCAAAATCAAACAGTGGCTGTCTGAAGTATTCGAAGTGCTTGGTAGACCAACCGTAGCCCTGCCTGTCTTCGTTATCGGCGTGTGCTTGATCGTTTTCGCCAGCAAGCAGATCAAATTTTGCTTCGAAATTCTGGAGTCGTTTGAAGTGAGTTAACACTGAGGAAAGGGTAGGGCAGTTTTCACTGCATTGAGAAATACAGTATGTGGAGATGAAAATAAATCAGGTTCAACATCAAAATCAGAATATTCAATTGAAATGTCAAGTCAGCCCTAGTGTATAGCTCTTAAACATGGAGAACAACACAAAATAACAAAGCTAGAGACTTTCATAAATGAATGATTGTGTAGAAAAAAGGAATTGAAGTGGTATGACAAGATCTCTAATATGTACGTAACTAATGACAAGAACTAGACAAGCACCCAGAGGCGTTCCCTAAAGTACTTGGCACCCGGGGTGGATGTTACCTGCGACACCCCAATTCCCCAATAAAGAAACACACTAGTAAGTAACACTTTAACAGTAAGTAATATATAAATAGTGTCCGATGGCACCTTCTTCCTGGCTGTCACCCGGGGCGGACCGCCACCCACGCATCCCCCGTAGTACGCCACTGCTCAAGCGCCAGTGGAACAAGATATCAGAAGAAGATTTTGGATATGAATAGGACACACATTGAGGAAACCTGTTGATAGCATTACACGGCAGTCCTTGTTCTGGAACCCCAACCCCAGAGTGCGAGAGATAGAGGAAAACAAAACGTAGAGAAGAGAACTGGAGACAGACATGAAGGGGATGAAGAAGACATGGAAAGACCTTGAGCGGATGGCACGTGACAGGAAGACTTGGCGAAACTTGGTTGAAGGCAGACGAGCGTTTCTTGCTGCGCGTTTCTCGCGCGTGACGAATGAAAGAGTAGGGATTTACAGGCTGCGCAGCCGAGCGAGACTGTCTGTAAATCCCTAATCTTTCATTCGTCACGCGCGAGAAACGCTCGTCTGTATTAGAGAGTTCAAGTGTGGTGATAGTGAAGACACTGGGAATCACTTGAGCAGGCAGACAGAATGACGATCAAACATCATCTTCACTGCCCAGTAGTTTCCCTAAGGCCTTCAACAAACGCATGCTAAGTCCTTCTGTTCCGTGCCATCCGCTCAGTCTTTCCTTGCCGTCTTCATTACCGTCATTTCTGCCTCCCGCTACTTGTCTTACCCTGGGGCTTTAAGAACAAGGACTGCATATTAGTGGGTGTTCTCGTTGTGTGTCCTATCCATCGCCAGCGTCGTCTTCTCATCTCTTGTTCCAGTGACACGTGTCTGGTTCTTGTCATCAGTTCCACATTGGTGATCTTGTGGTGTCATACTAGTCCTTCTACTTTAAGCAAGAACCCATTTACGAAAGTCGATAATTTCTTTGTTTGTTGTTTTGTTGGTGAGTTTGTTTTATTTCGGTGTTTTTGTTATTTCTTTTGTTTCTCTATGTCTCAGAGCCATACAGCAAGACTGACCTCGACATTTGAATTGGAGATTTTTATCTTTGTTCTCCATATATTTTATAAAGCAATGAAATCTCTTCTACTTATTTTTTACATTCTCATTTTGATATCATTGTTCGTTCCTCTAACTTTGTCTATATTCATTTCATTCATCCATCACTCTTCTGCTCCACTAGGAGCATAGGACTTCAACAAACGAATGCCAAGTCTTCCCTGTCTCTTGTCGTCTGCTCAAACATTTCTCCTGTCTCCAATTCTGATCTTTATATTGGTCCCCTTGTAGTAAGAACATTCCAGTTGCCAATTTCCGCATCATTAAAAAAACGGTTAGTCGTCCGTTTACCAGTATTACTGCAAATGTATATGCATGATTCAAACAAATAGTCAAACAGACTGACAGAAAAACAGAGAGACAGGCAGGCAGACACCACAGACATACATGCGCTGCATGGATAGAGATGAAATGAATGTCTGTACAGTTTAGAACTGAGTTCACCGTTTAGAACTGAGTTCACTGTTTAGAGATGAGTTCACTGTTTAGAACTGAGTTCACTGTTTAGAGATGAGTTTACCTTTTAGAACTGAGTTCACTGTTTAAAAATGAGTTCATTGTTTAGAAGTGAGTTCACTGTTTAGAACTGAGTTCACTGTTTAGAGATGAGTTCACTGTTTAGAACTGAGTTCACTGTTTAGAGATGATTTCACTGTTTAGAACTGAGTTCATTGTTTAGAACTGAGCTCACTGTTTAGAACTGAGTTCACTGTTTAGAGATGAGTTTACTGTTTAGAATTGAGTGCATGGTTTAGTGCTGAGTACATGGTTTAAAATTGAGTACATAGTTAAGTACTGAGTACATGGTTTAGATCTGAGTACATAGTTAAGTACTGAGTACATGGTATAGACATGGTAATGCTGAGTATTAAATATTATATGCCCCAAATACTTGAACCGCTTGGCTTTCGCGGCGAAGTTAGCAAAGCCTGGTACC
Organism: Oreohelix idahoensis; assembly: GCA_024509875.1. Lineage (NCBI taxonomy): Eukaryota > Metazoa > Mollusca > Gastropoda > Stylommatophora > Oreohelicidae > Oreohelix > Oreohelix idahoensis. The sequence continues at coordinate 425,120 of JAMPIV010015770.1, read as the reverse complement.
GGCAATTTCTAGCCTTTCCATTAAAAAAGCCTTTAAAAGGGCCCCTGAATCTGAAGTTAAAGAAAGCAAAGGCAGCGAGGAAGGGAACTTGGTGCCCCACCTCAAAATGCTGGTCCTAGATATAGTGAAGTCTCTAACACTTCATTTCCCTACGACAGCATCTGATCTGTTGTTCTCAGGGGTCTGTAAGGAGGCACAAAGAAAAAGACTACGTCTACTTCAAGCATGTCGTAACAGGCAACTGATAAAATGTTACTCCAATGGGCAAGCAATCTCGTCATATAAAACAGATTACTACAGAGATTACTACGGCAAGAGCACATGAAGGCTTTTGTGCAGGCTTCCATGGGGGACCAGATGTAGTTGTACCTCCATGCTCCATAAGAAACAACCAAGAAAATTATGATGATAACGCTTAAAGATGGAAAGACGACCCTGGCAATGGATAAGACTCACACTGAGGAAAACTGTTAATAATGTGACAGTGCGAAGACGATGTGTGAAGGAGAATAAGAATCCGTGTGTAATGTTGTCGTCACTCTCTCTGGCCTACTTTCACACACGTTCCGCAGTCACAGAAAAACTCTTGATGACAGGGGTCCCACTTTTATTAATGAAACCCTATCAGGTAGCATATGAATCATACAGAAAACAATGTTGTCCTCAAGTTTACTTTTTGTAGGTAATTCCTATACAACACCATATAACCAAGCTATTTAGGTATTCTCTACGTAACACCATATAACCCAGCACAGACTGCTGGACTCTCTGAAATAAAATTAAACAAAATAAACTAGCATCGTACTAATGGACAAACATCATCTACGTAATAATACATACATATGTGTGAAAATATGCAAGTACATGCTCTTATATGTCCATGTGTGTGTGTGTGTGTGTGGTGTTACACATGTGTGAATATATGCTAGTAGACGCGCTTAAATGACCATGTGTGTGTGTGTTGTGTGTAATCATGCAATAAACATATTTAAGTCAACAATAATGCCTTCATACTCATACTAAATACTAAATACATCACCACGCGAGAGAAAACTTAAATGAAGCACTTCTATCTATGATGAAATATTTCACACAGCGCACTGGTCTAAATGACATCAATTTATCAGTATATGAGAGGCTAGTTGCTCTAAAGAAAAAGGAGATATATACTCTATACTTACAGCTCTATACTAAACGTAATAGGCATCGGCTACTCACGGAGCTAGAGGGTACGCTAATCTTTCTCTCACAAGAATCACTGATGTAAAATTAACTACATTTACGGCTCACAAGAATGCAATATAACTATTACTTAACACTACACAAATAATAATAATGGTAATACGTACACCCTTGTATACAGCGCATCGCGACACTAGAATTCTTCAAATAAATGCACTTAATACTTTACACATTTAACACAGTCTCACGGTTGAAAGTAGCGATAAGATAGATATACGAGAAATTACACTTAAAAACACATAAATCGCCAATCAGCTTCTATCAAACTATAGATAGACAAACGCTAAAAAGCATTAACTTCTAAACATGAAACGTCTAATATTACTTTATGTTAAGTATTATAAAATGTTCTCATACCACAATGTCGTTAGCTCTCTTAGCACAGACGCAACTATGCAAAAGCCCAAACCTCAATTGGTTATTGTACGAGGGCGCGTTTTGCACAAGAAGACGATCTGGCTACTTCTTAGCTCTCTACTCGACTCTCTCACTGTCTAAGTTTAAATCTACATCTCCACTCTTGTACCACATGATAGCCACGTCAAAATGTCAGGGAAAACTCCACCCATTCCTCTAGGGAGCAAATCATGAGTCCTATGCTCAGTTTGGATGACATGAGATCACATTTTAGTAAGGATTATCTTCCTCATCGAAACAACTCAAGGTCCGCCTACTAGGTTGCATTCCAACGATATCTCTTGCCTGGAGTCATACCTATCCCGGTTTTGTGCTCAACAAGATGTGTTATCAGACAGCGCCAGGATGTCTAACAACCGAGGGCTGTCTCCCATTACATCTTCTGCGTTTCACACGTCTGTCTTCTTCACGGATGGCAAAGGTGTGTTTCGTTTAGATCGCCCATTCCCGTGTAAGAATGCCAGCATGAGCACAAATATACACCGTAGACAAGATCGACAACAATTACGACGACTAAAATTACATCTTTCTGGCCACACGGTCACATATTCCGCCCATAAATTTGTTGTGGTCCCCACAACCGTACTCTGCTCCATTATAAGTTTATTTCTTTTTGCTTGTTGTGGTCTGGGAGAATTGTCCGCTCGTACAGCGTCGCTACTTGGTTGAGAGTTCAGCGAGTTAGTGCCCGCAGTTGTCGGCCTTGGCGGGGGATAGCTTCCAACGTGTTTCACATTAGTGTTCCGTCGATGTTGGCGTGCATTCCCCCCATTCTGATTTAGATTGGTGTCCTCTTCGGAGCGTCGGCGTGTATTGCCTCCTATCTGTTTAAGATGAGTTTCCTCTTCTGAACGTTGACCACTTTTCTTGGCGCCCTTAAAGTAACAGTTGTCACGGCCATCTCTTGGCATGCACCCCGAAGGCAACCTAGATGTGTCGGTACGTTTAGAGAGGGCGCTCTTTGAGGGACAAACCGATATCAAATGCTCTGGGGACTTACACTGAAAACATCGCTTCGGACTCGGTCACTGAGGGCACTTGGCTGCCATGTGGTCTGAAAAGTCTCCACAATTGTAGCATCTTATTTTTCTAGGCTTCCTCTGTGCCATGGATCGCCTCTTGCTACCCTTACATTCCTGGCCGCCAATGCAGCATACAACGATCGCTTCAATGCCCTGAACAGATGGTTTGCTGTCAATTTCTACTTGCTCATTTCTCGCCAGACTACGGAATCCCTTTCTGAAAATCTTAGTCTGATGTACAAATACATCAACATCTCCATCATCCGGTGTAATAAATCCCCATCCATTGTCGACATTATACCACTTACAAAATCCTTGTCGCCTTGTTGGTGCATCTGTGTTTTTACTTACTTCTAAATCACTGCGTTCACTATCAACTGCCTGACTCTCACCTACAAAAAGGTCTAGTTTTGGTTCCAGTTGATCCAAACCTTGGTTCTGCTCTAGGTTTTCATGCGGTTGGCACTGTTTCCTTCTTCTTCGCGTCTCCTTTTGTGCTGGCGAACTGGTCTGTGATAGCTGTGCTAGCTGGGACTTTAGACTAGCTACTTCTGATTTTAGTGCCTCCTCTTTATTGTGAGCTTCTGCACTGGCTATCTGCACTAGCGTATCAGGCTCTTTGCCTTCCCAGAAAACAGCATAGTCCCTAACTTCCCTAAATGAGGCACCCGGATTTTCTAGGACGAATTTCTTCACAAATGACTTACTCAGATCATCTTTCAGCTAGGCAACAAAATGATCCCTGAGCATGGATGGGTCCGCAGGAGCCAAGCCTTTCTTCACCCGCGTTGCATTCAATCTCAGAAATAACTCATGCAACAGGTGAGAGAATTCCGTTACTGATAAGCTAGGCCCTTGTCTCATGGCATAGAAACCCCTAGTCATCTCATTGACTAGTTGTCGCTCACTGTAGGCTTCTTCCACTATTTCGAGTAACTTTCTCAGGGCTGGCCTTGGCTCCGCCACGTATCCGTAGTTCCCTAGAGTCTACTGGTGTAACATTATTCCACACAATGTCTAACTTATACTCTACAGTTAAGGGCCCTACCTTCCATGCAGCTTTTACCTCTTTCACAAACTCTTGCCAAGTGGGGCCTGGCTTTTCGCCAAATCGTCTTACCTCTGGCGCTGTTATGTAAATCACCTTCACACGCGCATTGCTCTGGCTCTTTCCTGGTGTGAGGATTTCTTCACGGGAGCCACCTCCAGTTGTCGAGGCGCTCCCAGGCTCTGACCGGCATGTTGCGTCTGCGCATTGAGTTGACATCACTGCTCTAGCCCTAACCTAGCAAAATACAATGTAAAAACAGATGGAAGGAAGACACTTATTATAATATTACAATAAATAACAGATAGCGTCTTTTATTTTTTTGCTTGCTCTTGTTTTTGCTTCGCTGTTGTGGCCTGTAGCAGTTTCAGGTGCTGCCTGGTGATACGATTGAGTCCCTGGCTGAATGTCAATCGTGGTAGGTCGGCCACTGGTTTGGCATAATAACACTGGCGTAGCAATAGTGTTCCTGTTTGTTGTGATGGTGTATTATTAGAAAGGATACTATTGCAGTAAAATTGATATAACTGCCAACGGCTTGTTCCTGGCTTGATAAGATATTCAATGGATGTATGGTGGTATGATTCTTCTCTGGGCCTACGTTGGTGCGACTCTTCACCTGGCCTCCGTTGGTGCGACTGTTCAATGGGCCAATGGTGCTTCGAATATTCATGCGGTGGTGCGATTCTTAGATGGGCCTATGGTGGTGCGAATATTCACTGGGGAGATGTTCTGGGCAGATGTGCTGCTCCATCTGTGCTGGGTGTTGTAATACTCTTGCAAGGTTTAGCTGAGGTATCCTTGGTGCTCACTGGTTGTAGTGCTCTCTTGCAGCATTCAACATTCCGCGTATGACTCTATACTACACTGTCTGTCAGTATCCTGTCGACGACGTCATTTGTGACAGTGCGAAGACGATGAATAAGAATTCGTGTGTAATGTTGTCGTCACTCTCTCTGGCCTACTTTCATACACGTTCCGCAGTCACAGAAAAACTCTCGTGATGACAGGGGTCCCACTTTTATTAATGAAACCCTATCAGGTAGCACATGAATCCTACAGAAAACAATGTTGTCCACAAGTTTACTTTGTAGGTAATTCCTATGCAACACTGTATAACCAAGCTATTTAGGTATTCTCTACGTAACACCATATAACCCAGCACAGACTGCTGGATTCTCTCTATGTTGTTAGCTCTCTTAGCACAGACGCAACTATGCAAAAGCCCAAACCTCACTTGGTTATTGTACGAGGGCGCGTTATGCACAAGAAGAAGATCTGGCTACTTCTCAGCTCTCTACTCGACTCTCTCACTGTAGTAAGGATTATCTTCCTCATCGACACAACTCAAGGTCCGCCTATTATGTTGCATTCCCACGATATCTCTTGCCTGGAGTCACACCTATCCCGGTTTTGTGCTCAACAAGATGTGTTATCAGACAGCGCCAGGATGTCTAACAACCGAGGGCTGTCTCCCATTATATCTTCTGCATCTCACACGTCTGTCTTCTTCACGGATGGCAAAGGTGGGTTTCGTTTAGATCGCCCATTCCCGTGTAAGAATGCCAGCATGAGCACAAATATACACCGTAGACAAGATCGACAACAATTACGACGACTAAAATTACATCTTTCTGGCCACACGGTCACAATAACATAACAAGGCAGTTCTTGTTGTACAATCTATATGGTAAGAGAGCATGAGGAGACAGACAAACACAAGGAAAATAGAACTGAAAACCGAAATGAGAGAGATGAGTTAAGGATATGTAAGGACTTTGTGTACGGAACAGGAGGACTTGGCTTGAATGTGCTTAAGCTCCTTGGGGAGCATAAGTTTAGTGAATAAATTACCTGAAAGTTCACACGCTCGCTAAAACTATTTTAGGAAGCAAACATTTAGCAACACGCCTGTGCGTAGACAGAGACTGAAACATAACGCACATACACACATACCGATACACCAGGGTTGCCAGATGAAAACTGTGAAAATTGTGAAAAAAAAAGCCAAACCACCGTCACAAAAAAAAGCTAAAAGGGAAAGCCAAATAGTAAAAAAAAAAAAAAAAAGAAAGAAGCCAGATTTTTTGAATTTTGCGTCAAAGAAGCCAAATTGGCAACCCTGCGATACACTGCCAACAGCGACGTCTTGACACTACAAAACAACACACGTGCCAGTTTATGCCGCCCAAAATCACAGGCTTTCTTCTTGTGTCACAGCTTGGAGTGCGCCCTCGAGAGGGTGTATCGAGTATCTTAATGGCGGTTATGGTGTTTATCTTTGTGTGGCTGGACATCGTTCTGATTTCCTTGTTCGTGAAATTCGTCCTGGAGTATGGGAGCTGGGTTTGGAGGTGAGCTATATTTATCCTCGTTCTCATCTTGTCCTAGGCATGGGTGTACTTAAAAGTATTTGGCACTGGGGGCGGATCCCACCTTTGGCAACCCCATAAAGAAACACATTTGAAAGTATATTTTTAATAGTAACTATTGTAATAACAGTGTCTGATGGCACGCCCCTCCTGGCCTGGCTGTCACCCGGAGCGGACCATCTCCTTGCACCTCTTTAGCACATCACTGATGCTACGTGGAACAACCAATCATGGGATGCATAGAAATTCGCGTGGTTCGTGCATGGATTTCAGAGTTAGACTATTAACTTACACGCCGAAGCACCTCCACGCGATGCATCCTAGAAACATGCAATCTCGGAGTTCTCGTAACTAATGCTCTCGTATCGATTAGCTGCACCACAGTGACCTGGCATCATGACTCCCGCTGTGGTGCAACATGCTGAGAACAAAGCACTGCACGCTATGCTTGGAGGATCCACACAGGCCTCACACTTTACTCTGGCTTTTACCTGGTCGTCTTCGTGCATGCGGATCCCAGAGTGGATGGATGACAGATTGGGGGTGGTGGTGAATAGTTCGGATGTGGCTCTGTGCAGGACGAGACGATTCCTTGGGATAACCCAGAATCAGAGCACAGCATTGTAGCCTTGTATATTTGGAGAGCTCCCCTGGATAGTAGAGAATGCAGAGTAAGCTGCTCATCTTTCCCTGGATAGCTTGAAGCCAGAAGTAAGTCTTTGAAGTGGATGCCAAACCAGGGTGTAATACCCAGTGAACAAATTAGAACTCATGGCTCTAAATCAACTAGTCGCGGAATGACAGAAGAGCCAAAGGAAAACCAATGTACATTATGCCAAAGAAACCATCTTGGTATTGAGGGTGAAAGAGCGACAATTTCAGCAGCCCTCGTTAAATAATAACAACAATGACAGATAATTATCTCCCTCTAAGACTACGGATTTTTGGAACAGTTTAGAATGTCAGCCATTCTTTCTTTTGCCACCCAGCTGTGTTGTATCATCCTTTGTCTGTTTCTGCTTCTCGTCTCCTTCATTTTCAATTTTGTCCTTACGTACTCTAATTCACTTTAAAAAAAAAAAAACCATTTCACGACTTAGACATTTTGCTATTCTGGAAACTGCGGCGTCACTGCTACCAAACTGTATCGACTACTGCCGTTCATTTGGACCTACCAGCTACACGGAGAGGGGAACATGACGCATGGGCAACAGCTTGAACCTCTTATAACTATGCCCAAGCTTGCGGCCTGGAAAGGACTAGAGTGTCCTTCTAGTGTCACCCTGTGGTGTCGGCACAATATAAGAGGTAAAATTGAACACGACGAAAAGAACACTAACTAAAGCGCATCTGAGGGTTATCGTTTCAATGGCGCCTCACTCCTACAGTTCAGGTTATGACTGGAGGAAACTATTACTAGTAAATTGTCAGTTTTAGTTTATGCTAGTACTGATTACTTCTGTAAATGGGATGATATCACGCTTCATTAACGCGGCATCTTTGTGGCGTGTCGGGTGAAGAAGATAATAGTTGAAAGTGTCGATAGTTCTTCTCCACAAATACCTCTAAAAATAGGTTTTGGCTAGTTGATGGGAAGTGTGTATTTCCTGATAGTAAGATTACAGAGGATTAAAAAGTTGGGAAGTGTTATTAGTTTGACTAGCATAAGGTGAGATCCCCGCCATTATCCTTAGATTTAAAACAATAGATATAGATGAATTGATCGATAGGTCATAGTTACTATTGATTTTTAAATGTTATTCAACTGTTAATGAATTATCAATGAACAATTAATTAATTGTAACTTAAGTTGTAATTTGTTAAGTTGTAAGTAGTAATTTGTACTGAAAAATGAGATTGGATTCAGTCCTGATGGACTTCATCTATGAAATGTTGGTTCCTTGACACGTTTAGGCCAAAAGTGGAGATGTCTATTTGTTGGTCCAGTCGCGGTCGCGGCTTTCAGGTAAGTAACGCTATAGGACTAGATTTTCACCATTTCTTTTGATTGTACAAAGAGCGTAAGTATAGTGCCTAGTACTGTTGATATTTTATCAGACAAAGAACATAAATACATTGTCTAGTCCTGTTAATACATGATTAGACGAAGAACATAAGTACAGTGTCTAGTCCTTTTTATATTTTATTAGACAAAGAACATAAGTACATTGTCTAGTCCTGTTAATACATGATTAGACGAAGAGTAGAAGTTCAGCGTCTAGTATTTGTGATATTTCATTAGACAAAGAACAACATAAATACATTGTCTAGTCCTGTTAATACATGATTAGACGAAGAACATAAGTTCAGTGTCTAGTACTGTTGATATTTCATTAGACAAAGAACATAAGTACATTGTCTAGTCCTGTTAATATATGATTAGACGAAGAGCATAAGTTCAGTGTCTTGTATTGTTGATATCTGATTAAGCCAAGCATACTAGTCCTGTGGCTGGTGATATTAGTATCAGACGACTAGACATATAATTTAAGTACTGTGGTTATTTTTCTCCAGTCAGATCCTCGTGGGGCAAAGCCATCAAACAAATCTCATCATACCTTCACAACCTTGAATGCCGCCTTAATTTGTGTAACTTTCCTTAATTAAATGAAGCCTAGGCTTTGGAATTTATAATCTGTGTAGGTGTGTATATGTCTTCAATTACATTTGAAAAGCGGTCACGGATACGATGGAGTGATCGATGACAGCTTTATGTGAACGAATTTAGCTTTGTTGGAGATGTTTTATGTTAAGGTTCACTCTTTGTTGGGTACAAATCAGAAACCAGAAGTACTGCGCATAATCGAGGTGAATGGAACCTCTTTTTTGGTCATGGAACAACCATCCCCGATCGTGGAGCTATAGTCTAGACGTGTTTGTATTTGTAATGTGTCGATATCTTCCACCCTTCTTCATCTAGGAATTGTTGAATTTTCACTACGTGGTAAATTTACCTTCTGTGCCGTTTATTTGGTCAATGCCTGTACTTGGGAGTTCCAAGTTAGGTATTAGTCAATTGTCAGTCTTAGAGGTTTTATATTCATGTACTTTTTCAATTAACTTCCGATTTGTTAAACAGATAGAGAGCTTACCTCTCTCGGTACAGTTACCGGGTTCCGGAATTTAAAAAAATCTGGTAGAGTGAAGCTCTAGTCTACCCAGCTGTAAATAAGTATCTAACTCTGCTGTTGAGTTAGGGAAGGCAAAGGCAGCGAGGAAAGGAACTTGTCACACCACGTCATAAAGCTAAACATTGTAAGGTGAGATTTGTAACACCACTCCCTTACGGCAATTGTTGCTTAGGACTACATTTTTTTACGTTATCGATTCGAGGTGCCGACATGGAGCTGAAATATTGCTATTTTGCGAGTTTAGTAATAGAAGGAGACATTAAAACGCGTGGAGAAAAGAACTGGAGACATACATTCATAAGATAAACAGACATGACAAAAATAAGAACGGATAACACAGGACAGGGAGTCTTAGAGTGTTTTATTTATTTCAATAAAATTTTGCCTCATCTTGGCCTCATCAACCTAGACACGAAGGTCCGTCAGTTATATTAAGGCGCACGTCCAAATAAAAAGACCTTGTTGTCTGGCTTAGAGTGACTTTGGTGAAGCACTATGCTCAATAGCCCGATTGGCCGAATGGTTAGAGGGCAAGTCTCTCGTGGCAAAGGTGCTGGGTTCAATTCACGGCATCGACGCGCTCCAGTCTACCCAGCTGTAAATTCCGGTTCCTGATTTTGCTCTTGGGTTAGGGAAGGAAAAAGCAGCGAGGAAGGAAACTGGTTACCCCCACCTCTCGATGCAGGACCTAGTATAGTGAAGTCTCTTACAGTTCACTCCCCTACGGCAGTATATGCAATGGGACTACTGATTATAATGATGAATAGAGAGCTGAATGAGAATGAAATTCACACAAACTCACAGTGGTTCTCAAAATTGTATTATGATGGTAGTTATGATGACCCCTTCGATTTTATTTTGGCTTGTTTTTTTTTTTCAGGTACAGCTTAAAAGTTAGGGCTTCTATGAAAGAGGTTGCGAGAAAGGAAAGCTTGCAGCAGTTGTCAGCCACCAAGAAAAAAGGGCCGTAATCTTACGTTTGCTTGCGAAAAGAAAGATATATTATGTAGAAGAGCCAATTTTTTTTTTTTAATAGGTCTATTTAAGCTGAGAAACATAAAAGATTCAGAGCTACATTTAACATAAAGAAGGGGAAACAATTTCTAAACCGCATTGGACACTTTTTAACGTTACATCCACAAATGTTGTGTAAATTTACAGTATTTACTACTTTTTATTACGTGCAATAATTTTATGGGAGCACATTTATATTCTAAAGGAAACATAATAAATTAATTAATTAATGGTATAGTTTAACAACAGAACAAAAGCCTGGCCATTGCATATGCGTAATATTTAATTGTATTTCAATGTATCGATCTGCTACATTAAAATTATATATCATCTTTCAATCACAAAGATATTACTAAACATATTCATGAGTATTCCTACACGATGTGAAATCATACATAAATCTTACCACCAATATGGACAATGTTAGAGGAGAGAATAATACGAGTATAAAAACTCACAAGGCATGAGGAGCTTTCATTGCACTGAGATTTATATGGAAATCAAACGAAATCAAATTCAACACTTAGATTCTTAAACTCACGTATCAAATCAATTCTCTTGTATGACACTGAAACCTGAAGCACAACACAAAACGACAACCAGAAAGATACAGATGCTTGCGCAGTATAGAGTAGTTGAAATGATATGACAAGTTCACCCATGAGGAAATGATGTGACAAGTTCACCCATGAGGAAATGATGTGACAAGTTCACCCATGAGGAAATAATGGAAAAACTCCGGACAAACGCCAATAAAATAAGATATGAAGAAAAGACAATGCCTTTGTATAAGACACACTCTGTGAATACTAGTTAACATTACAAGGCATTCGTTGCTCGAGAATACCCAGAGTAAAGGAAATAGAGGAATGTTAAAAATTTACATTAGAAAAGAACTAGAGACAGAAAAATCTTTTACCGAGTGTCACAGAGAGCAAAACTAAGATGTATTTCTTGAAGGCGTGTAATGCCAAAAGAGCTGAAACGTAGGCTAATGAGAATTATGATGATGATGATAATTCACAAGTTTGTGGTGGAATGTCGCTCGCATCCATTGAAAAGTGTTGATTGATAATTTGAGAAGTTGCAGTCTCCTCATTGCTACGTTAATGCCTGTAATTTTACTTCTATGCGGATTCTAGTAACACATTGTTCTAACAATAGAGGATTAAATGTTTGATAAATAAAGGGGAAAGAACTATAATCAAATGGTTATGAGTATTTCATATAAATAACGCAACATAGCATGAGTCTATCTGCATCTGTCTGTCCGTCCTTCTGCCTGCCTGCCTGACTGTCTATCTATCTATCTATCTATCTATCTATCTATCTATCTATCTATCTATCTATCTATCTATCTATCTATCTATCTATCTATCTATCTATCTATCTATCTATCTATCTATCTATCTATCTATCTATCTATCTATCTATCTATCTATCTATCTGCCTGCCTGCCTGTCTGTCTGTCTGTAGATTCGTCCATGCATGATCTGTCTTTTAGTGTTATAACATGCATCTCCCATCTGATTATATGCTATTTCACTGCTGGCTCCATGGCAGTGTTTGACGAGCTAAGCTTTAAATCAGTTTCCAAGATGAATGAAAAACTGGTCTTCGTGTGCAGCTTTTTCAACAACGTTTTTTTTTTTAAAATATGTCCCTAACTATATGTTGTATTTACGATGTAAGAGTGTGTAAGAGATATTGCTAAGGGGCGATTTTATATATATATATATATATCCCGGAAATCAGATATGCTGACGACACAGTCCTCCTATCGACCAACCCAAAAGGACTTGAACAATTACTTCTGTCCACCAAAAAACACAGCGAGGCCCAGAATCTATACCTAAACACCAAGAAGACCAAAGTATTGACAACAGACAAAGTAAAGACCAAACCAGAAATTGAAATTGATAACGAAGAACTGGAAAGTGTCAATGAATTCGAATACTTAGGATCAATCATTAACAGCTCTGGCGACTGTGCAGTAGAAATTAAAAGAAGACTTGCAATTGCTTCACATAAGCTAATACAGATGAAAAACCTATGGCAAGGCACAAGCAAAGAAACAAAGTTACAACTGATCAGAGCATGTATATTCCCAGTAGCAACATACGGCTGCGAGACTTGGACACTCAATAAAACAGTTGCAAAAAAGATTACATCATTCGAAATGAAATGCTACAGAAGGATGTTGAGAATACCCTGGACAGAAAAAAAAGACCAACAGAGAAGTACTGCACTCACTAAACGTACAGGAACATTGGCTCCTAAATACCATCGCAATAAGGAAGCTGAAATTTTTCGGTCATATAAAAAGACATAATAGTCTGGAAAAAACAGTGATGGAAGGCATGGTCCCTGGAAAAAGGGGAAGGGGTCGACCTAGACGACGGTGGACCCAGGACATCACAGAGAGTCTGAACTTGTCTTTGGCTGATGCAGGTCGACTTGCCCAGAATCGTGATGCGTTCAGAGCAGCTGTAATGGAGACAACGTTCTGGAAAGAATATGTCACATGATGATGATATATATATATATATATATAGTTACTTACTTAGTCGTTCCTCTTCTACTGTAAAGTGTAGAGGTTTGGAAGAGAGAGCGCCAAACTATTATATCAGCTGTTTTACGCCTGGCCAGGTTTCGTTCTACTCCTCGGTCCTTCAAAGATTGTTTACTGTTGTCCTCCCAGTGGACTGATTCGTCCTGGAGGTCTGGATCCCTGGCTCTTAGTTTCTCATGCTTGTCGTGGTAGCCAATCTTCTCCCATTCTGCAGACATGGTCAAACCATCTTAATTCAGGCTGTTCTACTTGGGTCTGCAGGGGTTGAGTTTTCAGGCCTTGACGTGCCGTCTTGTTGCGGACCATGTCGCTTCTTGTTACTTCAACCACCTTCCTCAGATACCTCATTTCTGAGGTTTAGATTTGGCTTTTTGTCACGGGTTGGCTCACCTTTCTCTGCAGTAGTGGTCCAACCGTGGCCCAAAACCTAGAATATCTAATGTGGGTCCTCAACAGTGTCTACTTTCGTACAAGATTACTCTTGGCAGAGTTGTAGTAAGAAGGATAATGATGCTTCTACCTCGAGATATTTCAGAAGTCAGGAACAATGCTGAATGCGTCTGAGCACGTTAACTTTTTATCTGACCCACCGCCTTTTGTGAAGATGTATATTGTATGATTTAGCTCGTTTAAGCCCCCAGCTGATTTAATTCAGCGAAATTCCTCTTATTATTATTAAAGTTCTTAATGACTCTTCAGATGTAGATACAAATATGTATATATTAAAATCCGGATTCACACGTGTGCAGTTCGCTCTGTAATAATTAATTCAACTATGACTTTGTCAAAATAAACATATACTAATTTAATGATCAATTACTTTGAAACAAGTGTAAATAAATATGACTGGTGATTATGAAAACATACGTTTCGACATTAAAACTGGGTTTTATAACTGGAATAAAGTTCTTTGGTTTTGGCCTGTTAAAAATGGGACTTGCCAAAATGTTGAAGTGCCTATGCTGCTTTTCCGTAGATTCGTCTCTGTGGTGAGGGGCACGTTTCCAGATCAGTTCAGGAAGTAACCTCTCCTGGTCAAGGCAAGAATCTTTAGGTGTCGATCTCAAGCTTCGAACCACAGACTAGTAGTACAGCAAATGGTCTCTTCCTTTCGTACCGCAAATAGTCTGGTCGCCTCGTGCTGGTACCACAAACTTTAGAGGGAATAAAAAAAAATGTTCCGCTGCTAAATATGTGTTTTCCTTCTGTTAATCAGGTACCCTTTCCAGCTCTCCGTCAACCGTTTGTTTTCTCAGATTTTTTACTCTCCCTAAGAATTTATCGTATCACTCAGGGCATGTGACGAAAAACCACCAGTATATCAGTTTAATTTACGGACAAATTTGTGACTGGACAGCGACAGTGGCTTGTGCCTGAAGGAACATATTAAGTTTACATACATTCACAAAATAATAATATACAACTATGCACAGGTTGATGTAATCATCACTCACTCCCTGCTCCATTCGGAGTCTGGAGATACCTCTGCTTTTGGTTCTCTCATGAGACCTAGCACGAAGCAATCAACAACCCTTGCTGTGGTGGTTCATGAATGTATCTTTTTCACATACTGAGGTTGCCAGCCTATTATGAATCTTTACCACCACTAATATATCAAATTCACAGCATAAAATTGATGTTTACAACTTCAACAAGGAAGATAGATTTCTTGCTCAGTAGAATAGTCTTGGCAACGTAACACAGATGCCTCGAACACACGCCTGGGGTATTATTTCTATTTCAGAATCCCTCTGTGACTTGTAAGTGGTCCTGTAGAATTCCGGGTTCCGTATTAATATTGGTTAGTTTTCTACTGATGTACAGAGATGTTCTTAATACATTTTGTCCGGTCCTATAAATTCAGAATCCAACAGTATTCTTTTCTGTGGCAAGGTCCGAGCTGTCTACGTTGACGATTTCTGGAATGCAGTGCAGTATGTCAAACTTCTTCACCATTGTATCGTAGGTTCCCAGCCCACGCTTCCACATGGCGTTTTCTGGCAACCTCCCAATCAGTGCGAATGTTTATTGGCGCCTCAAATGCCAGCCAATATATTCAAAAGTTCAGGTTATGAAAACTTTTCCTCATGTAGTATTTTGTATGACTCAGACGTTTGAAAATTTCAGTCATCCTCCGTATATGGAGTTGCCACATCCGACTATTCTTGGTAATGTTTACATTACAATTTCTTACATTTATCCTGATCATAACCAGTTTGTCTGGAAGTTTCCTTAAATCATTCGTGTCGGTACATGCCACCAGATCGCGAATTGATCGGCACTCCTTGTGTAAACACACACGGGGCCACTTCACGAAAATGACCTTGCTAGCCAAGCTGGGCTGATGGGTATAAGCTCTCAGGTAAACAAACGCGACACGAACTGAATGGAAGGAGTGTAATCATTGACACGAAAAATACCAATTAGCTGTCGGAAGGTAGGGATTAGAATGTGCCAACAATTGAAAAATACACTTAACTCAGTACGCATAACAAATGTAGTTCAATACTGCCGGAGAGGAGAAGAGAGAGCACAAATAATGTTACACTTGTGTGGATTGTAGTCATTGCATCCATACGTCAAGACTGGGACAAAGGTGGAGCTGTATACAGCCTTATTCGTACCAACTTCTCTTTTGCTGAGGAATCCTCGATTAATGGCCTGAAAAAGTCTCCCAGCAGCTGCTCATCGGGTAAACTACTCTTCTTTGATGCCTCTCTGCCGGTTTATGACAGCTCCGAGGTATTTAAAGTGGTTGACGTGCTACAGGACCTATTCTCCCATCTTAATCTGATGCTTTCTTTCCTCTCATTGACATCATAGTTTTTGTTTAAGAGCTGCTTATGACCATCCCTCTCTTCTCCAGCTCTTCCTTCCAGACTTGCAGGTTGGATTGAAGATGTGCCTTTGATTTAGCAATCAGGATTTAGCAAATGCCAGCTCTGAAATACAGATCTGTCTCATCTTCCAATAATAATAATAATAATAAATTCATTAAGCACCAAACACGGCGCATAAGGCAGAAACCAGTGCTCTCCAGGTTGTTCGTTGTGACGCCACTCCTCTTAGCTCTTGCACATTATTTAGGCCCAACGTTCTTCCTTCTCTTATTATTGTTCTTCTGAGTGTTTCTTTTGGTCTTCCTTTTTTCCTCTTACCCTCAGGAACCCAAGTGAGCGCCTGTAGTGGTATTCTGTTGTTTTGCATTCGTAGGACATGACCGATATATGGCCATCGTCTTTTCCTTATATAGTCGGAGACATATTTCTGCCTAGAGTCTTCTCTTATTTGTCGATTAGTCTTGAATTCTTTCCAACTGATGTTCATGAGTTTTCTAAGACATTTGTTCTCGAATTTATTCAGCTTTTTCTCCAATGATTTTGTTATTTTCCAACTCTCACAACCGTATGTTAACACTGAGATAACATTTGAATTAAACAGACGAAGCTTGGTATGTATATTCAATGATCGTAATTTCCAAATGTTAGATAATCTATTGAAGGCGCTAGCTGCCAAAGCAATTCTAGTATGGATTTCTATTGTTGTGTCACCATCCTGAGTCATTTTACTGCCTAAATAATTGAAACTTTCAACTTTCTGTAGTTTTTCCCCGTTCAAGATGATATCAAAGGTCTCGTTAGAAAAGTTCATAGCTTTAGTTTTAGAGGCATTTATTTTGAGACCTATTTTAACCGAGAGATGACACAAATTATTTACTGCTTCTTGGGATTGTCTGGGTGTTGAACTTAAGAATGCTAAATCATCTGCGAAATCCAGGTCCCCCAGGAATTTTCCATTTGTCCATTTTATACCTAATTGTTCATTGTGGGTATAGTTTCTCATAACCCAATCAATAGCTATTCCAAAAAGTAGTGGTGACATAATACAGCCTTGTTTCACCCCTGTTTCTACTGTAAACCATTCTGTATTCCCATTTATTTGTTCTAACACAACATCTTGCATTGTCATATAGCGCTTTGATTATATTCACATATTTTGTTGGAAAACCATAGATTGTAAGTATCTTCCACAATGATGGGCGGTGTAGACTATCAAAGGCTTTTTGAAAATCGACGAAGGTGATAATAAGTGGCGGTTGCATTTCCACTGATTCTTCTATAATTGTTCTTAGTGTGAATATTTGATCAATACATGATCGTTTCGGCCTGAAACCCGCTTGTTCTTCTCTGATCTTTTCGTCAGCATGCAATTTAAGTCTTTCTAACATCATGCAACATAATAATTTTCCAGGTACTGATAATAGAGATATACCACGCCAGTTATTACAGTCTGATAGATCACCTTTCTTCGGTAACTTTACAATAATACTGTCTTTCCATTGTTGTGGTGGTTGTTCTTCTCTCCATACTTCATTTATAATATATAAAATTCTCAAGAGGTTATTGTCATTAACTGCTTTAATCATTTCGCCTGAAATTTCGTCAACTCCAGCAGCTTTAAAATTTTTTAATCTTTTAACGGCTTGTTTGATCTCGTCCAGCGTGAATTCATCGCAAGTTATTGGCAAGGTGGTTGTGGGTGTTTCATTATTAAAATCAGGTGTTACTGTTGGTGGTGGTCTGTTTAGCACCTCCATGAAGTGCTCAGCCCATCTCTTCATTTGTTCTTTTTCTGTTGGTATTGAATTCCCTAATTTATCTTTAACAGGTGTTTCCATAGCAGTAGGCTGGTGACATAGTTGTTTTGTAATTTGATAAAGGCACCTACTATTACCAGTTCTTCCAATACCCCACTGAATATTTTCTTGTCCTCTCCTTACATGCCTTGATGACATCGTCCATGAAGAGTATGAAAAGATAAGGTAACAGGATATCACCTTGTCTTACACCAGTGGTGGTCCTGAAGGGGAACTGTTTTCCTTCCTCGTGTTCTTAGGGTCTTGTAGAATAATTTCTGGATTTCTTGAGCATCTTTTTCTAGCTTTTCTCCAAATTCTTCCCAGGACTTCTGTTTTGCTGCTAGCACCTTGTTCTATGCTTGTTCTGAGTATCACATATTCTCTGTATTTCTCTTTTTTTTCCTGCTGTGTTTTTAGCTTCTAAGTATTGTTTCCATGCCTTTTTCTTCTCTCTTGCTTTCTCTTAAACTTCCTCTGTCCACCAAAGTGTCCACTTTCTCTTCTTCTCAAGTCGGACTTCTGCTGCAGCTGTCTTTAAATGTCCTTGAATTTAAGCCAGAGTGTTTCCAGGTCATCAGGTTGTTCTTCTGTATTAATCACTGCTGTAGCAATAAGCCCCTGATATCTGGCCTTAACTTCTGGCTCTCTCAGCTTGTAGGTCATAATGCTCATTTCTGCTGTTCGTTAATTAGTTTTTTGCGTGATGTTAGGCAATTCCTAGGCCGAGCAACTCTTTCAGTAGTTCTTTTAATTGTCAGACGTTAGTGATCACTTCCAATCTCTGACCCACTCCAGACTCTAGCATTCCGGACATACTTAAATGAGCTCTTCCTAACTATGGAATTGCCGATCACTGATTTCTCATTCTTTGTTGGTTCACATCTAGTGTATGAATGTATGCGCTTATGGGGGAACTTTGTGTTTGTAATGATCAGATTTTATTGCTCTGTGCAGAATCTTAGGAGTAGCTTTCCATTGTCAATAAGAATATCTTCTCCATATCTTCCGATTACTCCACCCCATCTAGCATGGCTATTTCCAACTCTGGCATTGAAATCACAGAACACGATAATTTCATCAAGGCAGTCGTCCACTGTCTTTTGAAGCAGTTCGAAGAATTTCTCCTTGACCTCTGCTTGCTCATCTTCATTTGGCCCATACACAATGACTATAGTTTCTCCTTCTTTTAGTTTTAGGACCATAATGCGTTCCGAGACAAAGTTCCATCCCTTGATACTATCCTTTTGGCTTTTGCCACAATACAACCCACGCCCCCTTTAGCTCTTTCAGATGTGGGACCACCACTGTAAAGCAGCATGTCGCCATCGAGATCCATAACTCTTTGTCCATTTTTCTTCGTTTCCGTTAAAGCCAAGATTTCTAGTTTTGCTTTCCTCATCTCTTCCACAAGCTCCTCTTTCTTCCCACTTATACTCCTTGCATTCTATGTTCCATAAGTCGTAGTCCGTTCCAGTTCGTCGCCTTTAGAATTAATTCGGTTTTCTTTCTTGCATTTCTTGTAATCGTATTTTAAAGCAAATAGGTGTCACAGTATATATGTTCGCCGAAATATCAGGTTTGTCACGCTGAGAGTGACAACATTGATATAATGTAAAAACCCGTTTGATCAGCTGACCGGAAGGGAAGTGAAAACAAATTCTGGCGCAAAATAAAGCGGTAGATTTCTGGCTAGCGTCCGGGCAGGTCGCTTTGTGTTCCCTGTCAGCATTGCCTGACTGATCTCGCCAAGGATGGCGCTGAACTTTGCCGACACCGGCAACTAAGTCTTCTGGCAGACCTGACTTGTGGATGGGTTTGCCCGGGTGAGCAAGGACATAATGATGCCCCAATTGGGCTATGGACTCGATGTCCTTTGGTTGGCGCTCTTGGAAGAACGCCACCAACTCAGTTGAGCACAACGACAACACTTTGTCTTGTAGCATCAAGTCTAACAAGCCATCATAGTCCTTCATTATCCCCTCCATTTCGATCCATCTATTCAGCAGGAGCTTGATCTTTGAGATAAAGTCCTCGAAGTCCTGGTCTGCACCTGACATCGCGTTTCTAAAACGCGTCCAGTAGCCGTCAGCAGTCAGACGGTACTTCCGGAGCAACCTTTCCTTTACTTTGTCGTAATCGGCCCTTTCATTTAGCGGGAGGCTATAAAAAGTCTCCATCGCAGGCCCCACTAGCAACGTCCATAGCAGAGATGGCCACTGATCTCTGTCAACCTTCCAGGCTACGCATTCGGCATCGAACCTCTCGAGGAAAAAATCTAAACTGTCAATTTTATCATTGAAATTAGGCAGACGCAGCCTAAAGGGACGATGAGACCCCCCAGGAGTCGAGTTCTGACCACTCGCACCCACTTCCAATTTCTTTAATTGTATTTCCTTATCCATCATCTTCTCTTCTAGAGCTATTCTCATTCTCTCCTTCTCTAACTCTAACTCTCTATCTTCTCTCAACTTCTTTTCTTTCAATTCGAACTCTCTCTGTTTCCACTCGTTTTCTTCTTTCATCTTCTTTTCTTGTAACTCGAATTCTTTTCTTTTTAGCTCTAGCTCTTCAGCTCGAGCATCCCTTAAGGCCTTCTGATTCTCAATCCTTTCCTTCTCTTCCTTCGTTTACTTCTCTTTCTTTTCCTGCTCTTCATTCTCTTTCTTTTCCTGCTCTTCCTTCTCTTTCTTTTCCTGCTCTTCCTTCTCTTTCTTTTCCTTCTCCAGAGCTTTTTGATTCTCCACTGAATAAAATTTTGCTTCAGCAAAATCCATGAGTTCTTTCTCGGTGTACCCACATTATTTGCCTATCCTTAGATGATGAGCCAGTGATTAGATGATTGTCATGTGTTCAAATCCACAGTATAAGTAGTTTTATGACAACTGGGAGCTCTTGTCCGTTTTGTAAAGGCCGTGGGCCTATATGTTCAGTAAAAAGGCCAGAATTATGCACACAGATTGATAGATAGTGAGAGTAGTATTGTGCTCACGCCATCAGGTTTCACAGCGTTCATAGCAAAACGAAGTTTTCTTCCACCGGAGGTGTCACGCCCAACCCCCTTCGGAGTATGGACGAACAAAATTCCGGACGAGTCCCCAGTTGTCACACCTAATTTACACTATGGATTTAAATATTAACAACTCCATACTTGGCTCGTCCGCTAGGAGACGACCATAGCATAAGATAGTTGACAATAACTAAGTTAAACACCTCGTAACAGGTAATTTCCCTTTTTATTAATACTGCACACAGAGAAGCCACACACGGCCATCAACACATATGAAATGTATATAAATATAAATGCCAATACCACTTGCCTAATGACAACTCAAACTATCAGTATCATACCCACTGACATGTCACTATTCAATGAACATTACAATGACTTTCGCTCACCGGCTAAGTCCTGTACTATGATAAAGCAATACTTAAACACAAATGACTCATCATCAACGGTCTAAGGAAAATGCCACTAGAAACTACACCACCACTCTAGAATTATGCAATTTAATCCATACCGCATGAAGAAAAGGCAAGCACTATAAATGAACAAAAATGGCATACACTATCCAGCAAAAATGCTGACAGGGAACATAAAGCGACCTGCCCGGACGCTAGCCAAAGCTCTACTGCTTTTTTTGCACCAGAATTTGTTTTCACTTTCCTTCCGGTCAGCTGACCAAACGGGCTTTTACATTATATCAATGTTGTCACTCTCAGCGTGACCAACCTGATATTTCGGCGAACATATATACTGTGACAATAGGCGATTGGCCTGTTGTGTCTTTGCATGAAGGAGGGGCTGCCTCATTACGGCTTCCATGTAGGCCGCCCTTCTCCTTTTTCAGCCGGGCGTGGGACCGGCCAAGGCGGAGTTTTATACATCTCTCTCTCTCTCTCTCTTTCTATATATATATATATACATCTATATATATATATATATATATATATATATATATATCTATATATATATATATATACATCTATATATATATATAGCACATAGGTTCAAAGGAACGCGTCTCGCCAGAAGAAGTAAAAAAACCGAACCAAAAAAAAATAAAAATAAATAAATAAAAAATAAAAAAATAATATAAATATATATATATATATATATATATATATATATATATATATATATATATATATATATATATATATATATATATATATATATATATATATATATATATATATATATATATATATATATATATATATATATATATCGTTGATGTTTTTGCCTGCTTATGATGAGGCACCTCCTTTTCAACCTAGACGAAGACCGACGATTATATCACAGCGATGCTGCCATTCAAAAATAACTTTTCTCAAGTCTAGTACAGTGTGAACATGTTTTCGAGGCTAATTAGACCCTCATGGAAGGGGTAAAACATGTTGAGAACCCAGCATTGCACACTAAGCTTGGAGGAGTCACTTGAGCCCCAGACGTAACTCTGGCTTTCTACTTGGTTGGCGGTATGTAGAAGAATCTCACTTTGGGCCCGTTATTGGCAAGGGAAGCTGAGAAATGGCTCTGTGTAGGACATGATAATTTCTTGGGAGAGCCCAGAACCAGAGCACAGTATTTTAAATGCAAGCCAAGCTTGAGAAACTGAAGTTATTGACTTCAGCTCAAGACGTTTCGGAATGGTAGAAAAGCCAAAGGAAAAGCCTTGATCATCAGGTGCCCAACAGATGGGGAATCTCCTGTGGTGAAACATGTTGAGAATCCAGCATTGCACACTAAGATTGGAGGAGTCACGTGAGCCCCAGACGTAACTCTGGCTTTTTACTTGGTTGGCGGTATGTAGAAAAATCTCACTTTGGACCCGTAATTTGGCAAGGGAAGCCAAAGGAAAAGCCTTGATCGTCAGTGTAGATCATTCCAAGGAGTCTTTAGTTTGGTTTTGGCTACAAAAGAGCGAGAAGCTTAGCAGTTCTAGCTCACCGGCTGTAGTCTGAAAACGACTGCTAGCACTGTCAATGTTGGTAAATATTAAGCCCTGAATAAGACAACTTATATGTATCAGCTAGCATGATGAAGGGTAATCATGAAAAAGAACTGCTAGCTACGACGCATATAACTCGAGTGGTACTCATTTTCACCAGTAAAGGTAACTGATGGGCGATAACAATAACACTGTATTGGTACTGTCACGTCACTACTGTATCCTAGGTGTAAAGTGAGTATGTGTCACAGAGAGTTTATTGGTCGTAAATTGCCTATATTCTCTTCTTTTTCTTTCACCCGTATCCTCTATTTATTATCCCTCTTTATTTTTTTTCCTGTATTTTTCACATTCGTTCGTTTGCGAGAAATATTTTTTTCCCATTCTCGCTTTCGCCAGTTTCGTTTCTCATTTAGAAACGCATTTCATTGCTGATTAAACGAGTAACTTTTTACGTAACGTGTCAGTCCCTCGCACCAGACGATTTGGCGTGAGAATGCATTCGGTCAATCGCTGCAGATTGACGAAATAACTGTGAATATTTTGGCTATCTCAGACATAGGGCCGACATACCGTCTGCATTCTCACTTGTCAAAACGTAGTTTCTCGGTGAGCGCTGAGGGGAGGCGTGAATCCCGACATCTCCCCGGGCGCAGTATCAGACATTTGTCTGGTATTTTGCATCTGACACGTAGTTTCCTCGGTAGATTCTCAGTGTCAGGGTGGAGAAGGCGCCATCACGCATTCGCTCAGAATGGTCATTTTGGCGTGAGGTGCGAAGACAGGAGGTGTTAAGAGAAGGGGAGGCTATTGCGTAGTTTATGGAGATAGTGTACATCTTCGTCTGGTGTTTCATATATAGTGGAGGGAGTTAGGTTTCATTTTCACTCAGTAACTTCGCAGTCAAGACTAGAACAAACCTTCGTTCGATTTCTAGAATCTCTGTTAATAGAGATGTCATTTAGTATGATCGTAGTGGTTTAAGTTCTTAGTATTTCTGTGTTGAGGTAAATCTTATATTATTTATCTAGTATTTTGTGAGTGTTAAAGTGTTAAATCGCTTATTTCATTTAGCTAGTTAGGTTTGTGCAGAGAGTTAAATTATTAAGTCTGTTATATTCTCTAGGCGACGAGTTACAGTGGATAGCGGAATAAATTATAATTTCTAGCTTAAAATCATGTAGCCATAATGGATTTAATTTAACTGCTAATACGCAGTCGAGAATATTTTAAAACTAACTTATTAAATGACTGCTACATCTTGAGTATTGACGGAATGCGTAGGTATTCCTAATTCAGGATGTTTGATTTTTAATATAACTTATTCCACGGGAAGTGTTAAACTATAAGACAAGCTACGCTTGCAGTTTAAATTAAGAAACAAGAGACACATTTGCGGTCACAGTATCTAACAAATTCCAAGTGCTCCAACAGCTGGAAGATGTAGAGAATACAGAAGACTATTGGCAGCAGGTCAAAACTGTATGGAAGGAGACGTGTAAAGAAATACTGGGGAAAAGGGAAAGACAACAAAAAGCATGGATAACAACAGAAACCATCAATAAGATAAAAGACAGAAAAAAAAAAAGAAAGCAGAGTTAAACACAAGCAAAACCAGAAGTTCCAAAGCCAAGGCTCAAGAAGTGTACACAGAAGCAAACAAAGAAGTAAAAAGAAGTATCAAAAGTGACAAGAGGAAGTATATTGAGGAGTTGGCAAGAGAGGCAGAAGATGCTGCAGCCAAAGGAAATATGAGAGAACTGTATAGCAGCACAAAGAAGCTAACAGGGAAATACAAGCAAACAAGTTGCCTCATAAAAGACAAGAATGGGAAACTGCTCAGCAATATACAAGAGCAAATGAAGAGGTGGACAGAATATTTTGGGGACCTTCTCAGTGGACCAGCTCCACAGGGCCCACCGGACGTCCAGCCAGCGGAGGAAGAGCTGCGGGTTAACGGGGGGGGGGGGACCAGCGGGGGAAGAGATGGGGAGAGCCGTGGGGCTTCTGGGGATGGAGGGGCATCTGGACCTGGTGGCATTCCGGCGGAGGCCGTCGGGGCAGGTGTCGACACGGCTGCAGAGATGTTATGTGGATTGCTTGGTGGGGTCTGGGGGGGGGGGAGGAGATGCCGGCAGGGTGGAAGGAGGGATGTCTGGTTGGGTTGCCTGGGAGGGGAGATTTGCAGGGGTGCACAAATTATAGAGGAATAATGTTACTATCAGTGCCAGGAAAAGTATTAAACAGGATTATCCTTGAGAGATTAAAAGAGTCCATAGACAAGAAACTGAGAGATGAACAAGCAGGTTTTCGACAAAACAGATCATGTACAGACCAGATAGCCACTTTGAGAATAATAGTTGAACAAAGTCTGGAATGGAATTCACCACTATACATCGGATTTGTGGACTATGAAAAGGCATTTGACAGTGTAGACAGAGAATCACTTTGGAAATTGATGAGGCATTATGGAGTTCCCCTGAAGATCATTAATTTAATAAAGAAAAACATATGAAGACATGACATGCAGAGTTCTTCATGAAGGACAGCTTACAGAACCGTTTGGGATAAGAACAGGAGTGCGACAGGGATGCCTCTTGTCTCCATTTCTTTTCTTGCTGGCAATAGATTGGGTTATGAGATCATCGACGACGCACAACAGAAATGGAATCCAGTGGACTCTGACTAAGCAGTTGGATGATCTGGATTTTGCTGATGACTTGGCTCTTCTGTCCCATAACCGTAATCAGATGCAGGACAAATTGAAAACACTCGATGAGAGGTCACAGCAATTGGGTCTGAAAATACACAGGGAAAAGACAAAAATAATGAGAATAAATGCAGGTAATGATAACAGGGTTGAACTTGAAGAAACACCAATACAAGATGTAGAATCGTACACATATCTTGGCAGTAATACTGTATAGACAAAGTTGGAGGGACAGACAGCGATATCAAAATAAGAATACAAAAGGCAAGAGGAGCTTTCATTGCATTGGGAAATATATGGAGATCAAGAGAAATAGGATACAATACGAAAATAGGAATCTTCAACTCAAATGTGAAGTCAGTCCTATTGTATGGCTCGGAGACATGGAGAACGACAAAGACAACAACCAAAAAGCTACAGACTTTCATAGATGGGTGCTTGCGTGGAACAGAGGGATTAAAATGGTATGACAAGGTTACCAACGTGGAACTGATGACAAGAACTGGACAAGTGCCAGTGGAACAAGAGATGAGAAGAAGACGATGGCGATGGATAGGACACACACTGAGGAAACCTGTTGATAGCATTACAAGGCAGTCCTTGTTCTGGAACCCCCAGGGCAAGAGAGGCAGAGGTAGACCAAGAAGCACATGGAGAAGAGAGTTGGAAACAGAGGTGAAAATGATGAGGAGAACATGGAAAGAACTTGAGATGATGGCACGTGACAGGAGGACTTGGCATGTGTTTGTTGAAGGCCTATGCTCCTTTGGGAGTGGAGGGTTATGAATGAATATATAGTGAAACTGTGGTACCCAATTTTTGCCAGCGTTTGAGTAAAGAGGTAAATCTGTGAAGAAAACAACAAACATTCTTACTTTAAAGATTTGATGTATAAAGTTTGCAAGAACTTTAAGATTTTAAAGAAGTAACGGGTCATCGAGCCTGATTTGATTCTTCCTGAGAAAACTCTAGTCATTTTTCAGCTTTTGTGGCAAGTAACATATTACAAAAAATAACTTTCCCGACACTGTTGACAAGTGGTGGTGTGACCAACTAAATTCCTATACTGAGAGAAGGTGCCGACCTGACATTCCTCATTCGTTTGAAATCTAAGATGTTGACACTGTGCTCGCTATAAACGCTCGTGCCTGGACAATTTTATGTGACTTAAACAGACATCCAAAAACAATAGTATTCCCAAGAGAACGGTCCCGGAAGTAGTGAATTCAACCCGTCTTTCTAGACCTGGGGTTTTCTTGGCCAAGATTACCATTGAATAGTCTGTATGGGCAAGTCCTAAAAATATTGTTTTTTGTTCCCGAAGTGGCTACCAAAGCTGTGAGTATGGAAAACATGCACGTGATCACAGTTGAATGAATAGAGTGAATGCAGGACTGAGCGATCCTTTTATGGTGGTATTTTGACACCCATTCATTTTTGCTGTCATAACATTTCTTTATGCAAGGTATTGCTAACTATATATATTATCTATATATATATATATATATATATATATATATATATATATATATATATATATATATATATATATATTCCCTTAAACTAGATCAGAGTATCCAGTCTGTTCATACCTTAAAGGAGAAGAATTTTAGACTAAATCATATGTATCTGTGACTCTTTGGGCTATCACTTTCTTCTAACGGGACTGTGAGCTATACCTCGAGGGAAGGATCATACCAACGGGTCTATCATTCTTGTAGCATTTCTTGATTTTGTGTTTATGATTTTTTTTTTTTTATTATATGCTTGATGTGATTTGATATGTTGTGAGAGAAGTTTAGTCTTGATAAATAAACTACTCATAAAATTTATTCCAGCGTGTCGGTCAGTTCGTTTTCCCAAACTATTCATATAATCATTGTCATAGTTTTTCCCACGTCTGTACGTCTAACTGTCGTCTTATGTGTGTATGCAGGTGAGTGGATATATATATATATATTTCATATATATGTGTGTAGACTGTCTGACTCAATCTAAATCTGTCGTAGAAGATAGGTGAAAGAGAGAAGATTTCTTGATTTCAGAGACAGCCTCTATCGCATTTCTACCATCTCACTCGTGGAAATCTATTGCTATTACTACTTCTCACTGTGACTATCATTTATTCTAATCTATTCAGAAGGGACCAACCCAAGTCTTAATTCCCCTATCAAAAATCTACGACAGAATGGTGGCTCGTTTTTCCGGGAATTGAACTCTAGTCCTGAGCAAATACGAATATCAGCTTGTTTGCAGGATTAATGTTCTTTATTCTGATATAGAGTAAGAGTGTGATGTCTTGTGAGTTTTGTATCTTTAAAAAAAATAACTATCCCCTAGACATATCGATCTGTTTTGTGGGCGTGCTGACCACACGGCTAATAATTGTTTTTCCACAGCATTATTGAGCATTATACATTTGGTTTACAGGTTGATTTTGTCGGAATATATGTTAATTACTGATTTTGTAATACTAAACGCTGGTAAAGTTTTGTGAGTGTATAACATTCACAGGGTTCTGAAGAAGTAGGTGTTTGAGCTAAGCTAAGGAGCGCGATCAGACTATACGTCCTGTAATTGCCTCCCTTACCCTAACTATCTTCAGGGGTTAAGTTGATAGTGGATTTAAAATAAAGGGAATTTTTTTTTGTCTTCCTTAAATTTTTGCAATAATTATTTTGCTTCCACTGTAGTAACTTATTTTTCAGTGAGTAATCTTAACTACCATTTATTTGGCGTAGTCGCCTGCATTAGGTGCTTTATTGCCGATTAATAGCAGCGGTAGTTAGACACTATACTTTTTGGAGGAGGTATCCCAGGTTATAAGTATAGCATCTATTGTTTTGGTATTTTCTCGTAAGTGGTAAGGAACCAGCGTATCCTTTTACTGACTAAGTCTCAGTCACCTATTTACTATGGCAGAGAGGGCGAAACTTAGACAGATCCTCAGGGACGAAGCGAGAGAAGAAGGTTTGGAAGGCGAGGAAGCGAAAGCTTTTGTCAGGGACGAACTTGACAGATATGATGCGGAGAGGAAAGCAGCCGAAGCTAGAGAGCAGAGGAAGATGGACGAGGAAATGGAAATCCGCAGGGCGAACGAAAGAGAGAAGGAGAGACAGCATGAGGAAAGAGAGAAGGAGAGACAGCATGAGGAAAGAGAGAAGGAGAGACAGCATGAGAAGGAGAGGGAACAGAGACAGCACGAGTTGGCGCTTAAAACTCTAGAGTTCCAAAGTCGTGGTGCTGCCTCTACCTCCAGCAGTGGAGAGTCTTCTCCTCATTCTTCCTTAACTGATCAAACTAACCCTCAATCTCTTCAACTCAACGCTATGTCCTTTGCTCTTGAATCTTTCCCTTGTCCTAATGAGAAGATTGACACATGGCTAGAAAAATTTGAGAAAATTGCAACCCTGTACGGTTTAGAGAGGTCGCGTTGGTGTATGAAACTTTCCCAGGCCCTTAAAGGTTCTGCTTATGATGTTTATTCTAAACTGGAAAGTGGCCAACAAGACAACTATGACTTGTTGAAGAAAGATTTGCTTGAGCGCTTTGAAATGAATGCTCGCAAATTTTTGCAACTGTTTCGCAACAGCAGGAAAGAAAGCTCTGAAACTTTTCAGCAGTTTTCATCTCGTTTGAAGGGATATTTGACGAAGTGCTTTGAGCTTTCACAGCTCCCCTCGACCTATGAAGGTCTGGAGGAATTTGTTTTAACAGAACAAATAAAGAACACTTTGTCTGCTGATACCCGGAGATTTCTAGCTGAGCAGGGTGCAGAAAAGCTTGAAGACATCTTAGAAAAGCCTGAGTGATATCACAATGCGCTGGCCGAACTGCCGGTCATAAAACGTAAACCGACAGAAGAGCATTTTCGGAAGAATAATCTAGATCAATCTTCTCATGCTTCTAATCAGAATAACCACATAGAAACGGGACCTCAAAACCCCCCTCCTGAAAAATCCAAGTTCTACAAAAACAAGTACCCCAACCACAGTAAACAGTTTGATCAACCCGACCGTCCTTCATGGCAGCGTGGCCAGAAAGGTCAAGGTGACAAAGGGAAAACCCCTGCGCACGGGACTAATGATCAGAGTGAGCCCACCGAGCCTAAACGCATCGGATGCTTACTAACAGTCTCGCAAGGCGGAATTATTGACAGTGATTCCCAACCTGTTGGGGATACACCCTCAACGCGAGGTACTGTTACATTGAACGGTTCTCAAACTTCTTGTTTATTTGACACGGGGCTTTCCTATGATTGCATTGTTGCCAGAAACCTGGTCAAACCCGGTCAACAGACAGCAGACACCGTCCAACTTTGTGGAGTTCGTAAGAGTGATGCACCTACAGCGCTTCCCATCACACTGGTGGAGATCCACTCTGAGTTTGTCAGAGGCGTGATTAACGCAGCTGTTATGGATGATCCAAACCCAGTCATACTTGGCGGTAGATACGTGCTTATTGGGAAACCGGAGAAGCCGATTGTGGCAGCAGTAACTACAAGAGGGCAAACCAAGAAGGAACGGGAGCCTGCACCTAATTTGTTACCCATGGAACTTAAAGAA
This sequence comes from Oreohelix idahoensis, assembly GCA_024509875.1. Lineage (NCBI taxonomy): Eukaryota > Metazoa > Mollusca > Gastropoda > Stylommatophora > Oreohelicidae > Oreohelix > Oreohelix idahoensis. The sequence continues at coordinate 395,436 of JAMPIV010015770.1, read as the reverse complement.
GCGAAACAAAAGGACCCTACTTTGGCACCCTGCTTTAGGAAACTGCCCATGGCTAAGGAACTCAGACAGCACGGGGACATTTTTTCTAGAGATGGCGTACTTTATCGCAGAACGGGCAAGCCTGACCAAGGTTACAATCAGCTCCTAGTACCGAAACAGTACAGAAGCCAAATCCTAGAAATGGGGCACTCTCTTCCCTTCAGCGGACATATAGGACAAAACGCCACAAACCAACGGATAACCACTCATTATTGGTGGCCAGGAGTAAATACTGATATTATCAGATATGTCAAATCCTGTGCCCAGTGCCAACGTGTGCCACCCAAGCAACGGGCACCCCCAGTCTCTTTGGGTGAAATGCCAATAGTGGGAACACCATTCGAACGGGTTGTGATCGACATTTTAGGACCCCTAGAAAGGACTAAAAGAAGGAACAGGTACATCCTGACCTTAGTCGATACATGCACTTTATGGGCAGAAACTATATCGCTAACATGCGCAGATGCCAAGCATGTCGCAGAAGTCCTCGTGCAGATTTTCACTCGGTTGGGATTCCCTCAGCAAGTGTTGACGGATAACGGATCCCCATACCGAAACCTGTTGATGGATGAGATCGTGAAGATCTTGAGGACCCAACACATCTACACAAAGCCATATACTCCGGCCGGAAAGGTGCTCGTGGAACGTGTTAATGGAAACCTCAACATGATGTTAAGTAAACTGGCACAAGTGAAACCTGAAGATTGGGATTGTTGCATTCCGGCAGCTTTATTTGGCTACAGAGAATCTCCTCATACTTCCACAGGATTTCCGCCAGCTACGCTTCTATTCGGCAGACCCATTAAGGGCCCGCTTGAAGCCTTACTTTGGTCGCTGACAGACCAGAAGGCTGATGAGGCAGTTGTCTCAGCAAGTAAATATGTGTCGGAGTTAAAGGAAAGGTTGAAACTAGGATGGGACCTAGCAACGACCAACTTTAAGCGAGCACGCACAAAGCACGCTAACCGATACAGGAAAGTCGCGAAAGAAAGAGAACTGGAAGCAGGAGAGAAAGTTTCGGTGTTACTCCCTACCGGAAACAACCAACTGAAGATCGGATGGCAAGGGCCGTTTACCGTCCGGAAAAAAATTTCTAAGGCTAACTACCAGATCTCTATTGAAGGAAAGGAAAAGGTTTTCCATTTAAATCTGTTAAAGAGATACTTGGAAAGACCAGTGCCGACCTCCGACCATCTCCTGACGATCGCCAAAACTGACGAAGATGACGATAGTGGCAGGGAAATTCCACTGCACACACACACGAAATCTTTCAAAAATGTCAAAAGCGGCGACGCTCTTTCAAGCGCGCAGGGGAGACATTCCAGAGAAAGGAAACTTTGGGAGTATACTTGAGTAGGAATTGGAGAGAGATGGAGGGGGGAGATGAGAGGGAAGAAGACAGACACCCTGAAGCTACGGATATAGGAAATTTATTCCCATAACGTAGACATGGAGTGATTCCATATCTTAAAGGGGGGACGTTCTGTCATAGAGAGTTTATTGGTCGTAAATTGCCTATATCCTCTTCTTTTTCTTTCACCCGTATCCTCTATTTATTATCCCTCTTTATTTTTTTTCCTGTATTTTTCGCATTCGTTCGTTTGCGAGAAATATTTTTTTTCCCATTCTCGCTTTCGCCAGTTTCGTTTCTCATTTAGAAACGCATTTCATTGCTGATTAAACGAGTAACTTTTTACGTAACGTGTCAGTCCCTCGCACCAGACGATTTGGCGTGAGAATGCATTCGGTCAATCGCTGCAGATTGACGAAATAACTGTGAATATTTTGGCTATCTCAGACATAGGGCCGACATACCGTCTGCATTCTCACTTGTCAAAACGTAGTTTCTCGGTGAGCGCTGAGGGGAGGCGTGAATCCCGACATCTTCCCGGGCGCAGTATCAGATATTTGTCTGGTATTTTGCATCTGACACGTAGTTTCCTCGGTAGATTCTCAGTGTCAGGGTGGAGAAGGCGCCATCACGCATTCGCTCAGAATGGTCATTTTGGCGTGAGGTGCGAAGACAGGAGGTGTTAAGAGAAGGGGAGGCTATTGCGTAGTTTATGGAGATAGTGTACATCTTCGTCTGGTGTTTCATATATACTGAAGGGAGTTAGATTTCATTTTCACTCAGTAACTTCGCAATCAAGACTAGAACAAACCTTCGTTCGATTTCTAGAATCTCTGTTAATAGAGATGTCATTTAGTATGATCGTAGTGGGTTAAGTTCTTAGTAGTTCTGTGTTGAGGTAAATCTTATATTATTTATCTAGTATTTTGTGAGTGTTAAAGTGTTAAATCGCTTATTTCATTTTGCTAGTTAGATTTGTGCAGAGAGTTAAATTATTAAGTCTGTTATATTCTCTAGTCGACGAGTTACAGTGGAAAGCGGAATAAATTATAATTTCTAGCTTAAAATCATGTAGCCATAATGGATTTAATTTAACTGCTAATACGCAGTCGAGAATATTTTAAAACTAACTTATTAAATGACTGCTACATCTTGAGTATTGACGGAATGCGTAGGTATTCCTAATTCAGGATGTTTGATTTTTAAATATAACTTATTCCACGGGAAGTGTTAAACTATAAGACAAGCTACGCTTGCAGTTTAAATTATCAGTTATAGTATGTATAATTATTTGATATGTGTTCTTTCCATTTATATATAGTGAAACTGTGGTACCCAAACTTTGCCAGCGTTTGAGTAAAGAGATAAATCTGTGAAGAAAACAACAAACATTCTTACTTTAAAGATTTGATGTATAAAGTTTGCAAGAACTTTAAGATTTTAAAGAAGTAACGGGTCATCGAGCCTGATTTGATTCTTCCTGAGAAAACTCTAGTCATTTTTCAGCTTTTGTGGCAAGTAACATATTACAAAAAATAACTTTCCCGACACTGTTGACAAGTGGTGGTGTGACCAACTAAATTCCTATACTGAGAGAAGGTGCCGACCTGACATTCCTCATTCGTTTGAAATCTAAGATGTTGACACTGTGCTCGCTATAAACGCTCGTGCCTGGACAATTTTATGTGACTTAAACAGACATCCAAAAACAATAGTATTCCCAAGAGAACGGTCCCGGAAGTAGTGAATTCAACCCGTCTTTCTGGACCTGGGGTTTTCTTGGCCAAGATTACCATTGAAGACTCTGTATGGGCAAGTCTTAAAAATATAGTTTTTTGTTCCCGAAGTGGCTACCAAAGCTGTGAGTATGGAAAACATGCACGTGATCACAGTTGAATGAATAGAGTGAATGCAGGACTGAGCGATCCTTTTATGGTGGTATTTTGACACCCATTCATTTTTGCTGTCATAACATTTCTTTATGCAAGGTATTGCTAACTATATATATATATATATATATATATATATATATATATATATATATATATATATATATATATATATATATATATATATATATATATATATATATATATATATATATATATATTTTCCCTTAAACTAGATCAGAGTATCCAGTCTGTTCATACCTTAAAGGAGAAGAATTTTAGACTAAATCATATGTATCTGTGACTCTTTGGGCTATCACTTTCTTCTAACGGGACTGTGAGCTATACCTCGAGGGAAGGATCATACCAACGGGTCTATCATTCTTGTAGCATTTCTTGATTTTTTTGTTTATGATTTTTTTTTATTATATGCTTGATGTGATTTGATATGTTGTGAGAGAAGTTTAGTCTTGATAAATAAACTACTCATAAAATTTATTCCAGCGTGTCGGTCAGTTCGTTTTCCCAAACTATTCATATAATCATTGTCGTAGTTTTTCCCACGTCTGTACGTCTAACTGTCGTCTTATGTGTGTATGCAGGTGAGTGGATATATATATATATATATATATATATATATATTTCATATATATGTGTGTAGACTGTCTGACTCAATCTAAATCTGTCGTAGAAGATAGATGAAAGAGATAAGATTTCTTGATTTCAGAGACAGCCTCTATCGCATTTCTATCATCTCACTCGTGGAAATCTATTACTATTACTACTTCTCACTGTGACTATCACTTATTCTAATCTATTCAGAAGGGACCAACCGAAATCTTAATTCCCCTATCAAAAATCTACGACAGTATGACCTATGGAAATTATCAAAAAAGCCTCCAGAAATCAGCTGGTTGTGAAAAGAAAGAGACCTATTCGAGATAGAGACGAAAAGAAGAGAAGGTGAATGCTCTCCACTAGATAGTGGTGTATAATAAATCATGAAGAGTTAATTCAGGATCCATGCGACATTGACTTATTTCCGTAATATTTCGACTAAGAAAGAGCCCCTAACTTCCCAAATGAAGATTTGCCCATATATGTATTTATACTTAACACGGACAGCACGAGTGATATCACTAAATGCATAAATAACGATCAACACGGCTATTGTTTATTTGTTAAATATATACACACGTAAGTTTAATAGAAAGTAAAAAAAGATGATTGTGAAAGACAATTCACACATAAAATTTAAAAATGTAGTTAATTAAATGTGAAAGAAAAACTATGTAAATAATGAAATGGTGATAAGATATAGTGAGTGTTACCACACTAATGACAGTAATATGCAGAGTCTGTCATCCTTTTAAATTTCCTTCACCGAAGAATCATACCAGGTATGCACCTAACCGATTGTTCATTGCAGAAGTCGGTTTCAATGTGTGTGTTATCCCAAAGACATATTGCTTAAAAATCGTACCTGACAGTAGTGAGAAACTCGTTAGATGTATTGTTCATTAACGTTTCGCACTCTTTCTAGCTTAGATAAACTGTTCACATTTATCTCAGGAAACTGACTACTGTCTGGTCTTGAGGAGGGTACCGAACTAACTTGAATTCTTCACGAAATATTTTCTGGTACCAGTAGGTTTCGTGCAATGAGGCTTGATTGAATGAATTTACGTCGTGCAATACACGTTTTGAGTACATGAATTCACTTCATGCACTGACGCGTTGTGTAACTGAACTTGGTTCAGGCTTTAAGCTTTTGAGTGAGTTGAACTTAATATATAGACGAACCAACGTGTGAGTACTTGAACTTGATATATAGAAAATCAACATGTAAGTACGTGAATTTGATAAACATATGATTAAAATGCTGGCGCTACCGACGTTTACAGACGCGGGCGTGGATATCCTTCCTTGTAACTTAAAAAGTTTATGAGGCCCTATCCTGCGAATTTTGCTATCCAGGCGTAGGCTTCCTAGCTTCTGTCCGATAAGACGCCAAAGATTTACAGTGTAGCTGAAATTTCTGCAGGATTGAAGACACAAAATGGGTTCATAAATTTCACATCTAATATCAATAGTTGACTTTCTTTTTAGCCTAGTCTTCACTATTGCTTCTTCATAACGGATCACTCTGTTTTTAATTCTCATTTTTGATGGTATGACATGAAGCGCACATAATAGTGTTAAATATAGTGCACAAGAAAGTGTGTGCCCATTTCAATCTGCAGTGATGATCAAATAATCTATTGAAGGTCATGTATATAACTGTAAACTACTTCTTTACATATTAGTCATAAAATTAGTTGAAATGATGAATCTAAGAATCAACCGAAATTAACAACTAGATGTTATTTAAAAAATGTCGCCCATTGGCTATGAAGCTAATTGTAAAAAGCAATCACAGCTAATGAAAAAGGAAAATTATTCAGAGTTTTCATAATGTCTACGAAATATTTCTACTTCGAGAACTCCTTAAAAACACTTTCAGAAGTTATCAGACACTGTAATGAAATTATGAAAAAAGGCTAACGCTTCTGGGACCACTTTGCTGCACGAATGTGTATGAACAAACTGGGTTTTTTTTCTGGACATCAAGTTATATACTCTACCATTCTATACCAATTCTTAAGCTACACCTCTGGCGCTGCCCCTCATCCACTAATTTGTCTCTCTCCTTGCGATTGCCATCTTTCTCGCGCTGGCTTGCGAGGCAGGCCAGCCAATCGGTGAAAAGGGCGGGAATCTTATTCAACGTACATCGTCGACTGAATGTCTCATGTCAGGTGATACAAAAACGTGTTTTGTATTTTGTCGCCTGATAAAGCAATTATCTACTACTTTGTCACAGAGTTAAATCTCTTGAGGATACGAATTGTGTCCCCTTAGTCGTTGCTGCCGACGCCTGTCTTTTGTCTTGCTATTGTCCCAGACAAAAGAGATTGTTGCTTCTTTGCACAATCAAAGGCCGGACATCTGGGGTTCGCTCAATGTTCATGCTATGCCAATCAGACTTCAATTTAAAGTCCTTTAATCATCAACTATATTTGAACCAAATGTGGCACAACACGTTTGTTATAACACGGGAATTATGTTATCAAACGAACTGTCTTATCACCAGTATTGCAGTACTAACATATTGACAATGCCGTGTACTAACTCAAGGTGGTATAACCGATAGCATTAGAGGAAAGCTCCAACATGGGAAAGATTAAAGTTAAAAATTACATACAACAGAGTGAGTGTGCGAGAGCTAATAGATGACAGGGCAAAGATGGGGAGAAATAACTAAAATAAGAATGATGATGAAAATGAGACAGGACGATGAAATAATAGGACCACATTATTACAGTTGCTACTAGACTGGTATTTTCAGCAGTAAAGGCAACTAAAGGGCGATAAGAATAACACTGTTGATACTACACTGGTATTTTCACCAACAAAGATAACTAAAGGTTGTAGAATCGTACTCATATCTTGGTAGTAATATAGACAAAGTTGGAGGGACAGACAATGATATCAAAATAAGAATACAAAAAGCATTGGGAAATATATGGAGAACAAGAGAAATCAAGTCCAACACGAAAATAAGAATCTTCAACTCAAATGTCAAATCAGTCCTATTGTATGGCTCTGAGACATGGAGAGCAACAAAAACAACAACTAAAAAGCTACCAATTTTTATAAACGGGTGCTTGAGTAGAATAGAAGGATTGAAATGGTATGACAAAGTCACAAATGTGGAATTGATGATAAGAACCAGACAAGTGCCAGTGGAACAAGAGCTGAGAAGAAGACGCTGGCGATGGATAGGACACACATTGGGGAAACCTGTTGATAGCATTACAAGGCAGTCCTTGTTCTGGAATCCATAGGGAAAGAGGGGCAGAGGCAGACCAAAAAACACATGGAGAAGAGAGCTGGATACAGAGGTGAAAATGATGAGGATAACATGGAAAGAACTTGAGCGGATGGCACGGGACAGGAAGACGTGGCATGTGTTTGTTGAAGGCCTATGCTCATTGGTAAGCTAAATGGTATTAAATGATTGATTGATTGATAAGAATAACACTCTGTTGCTACTAGACTGGTATTTTCACCAGTAAAGGCAACTAAAGAGTGATACGAATAACACTTTATTGGTACTGAGGTCGTATTTATAAGGATAGAGTAGTTTAAATAAGAATGCATCTGTAAAAATTAATGGTTTTAGAAGTAAATAAATGCATATGGCCGTCGTATATCTAGCTGAAAATTAATCCAAGAAGTTTGATCACAAACAAATGAAAATTCTTATTTGTATGATTTGTGTGTGTGTGTGTGAAGCCACATATTGCTGAACAGGAATCTCACTTACACAGTCCTGTTTTATGCAATTTAATTAATTTATTACTTTAAAATATCAAATTTGTTAAATCCCCGTACACACGGTAAAAATGCGGTCGTGTAGACTTTAATGCGGTCCTCTCTAGAAGGGAGGGTGGGGGGGGGGGGGGGGGGTTTGGGTACGGCATCAGTGAAATCAACGGTTGGACATTTTTTTAAAAATTTAATGATGAAAATATCCCGTTCAACCTGTGATGGATTATAATTAGGATATATATTGTTTTCAATTCCAAATAATATGAACAACTGCCAGTATGTCATCCTTTATGTCCAACGAGTACCTGTTAATTACTGTACCTTTATTTATTTATTTACTAATTTATTTACTGTTCAACAGGACTCAATTCCATTTGAGTCGGGTATTTATAGCCACATTATATGCAGAGTTGTCATCAAATCTGTCCTACCAAGTCTCAAATCGAATCTCATGTCTCTTAGTACAAGTCTCAAGGGGAGTCTCAAGTCTCTAAGTACAAGTGTCAAGTCGAGTCTCAAGTCCCTAATAGTAGCTTTCAAGTCGAGTCTCATTGTTTTAACTGAAATATTTATAGCCACATTCACTCACTACCGAACAAGGTTATTATGTTCTTATTGAAAAATGCAAAATTAAGATGATTTTGTATCGTCGTGCTAACCTAATGCAAATGGAATCACAGATATGTACTGTGTACAGAGGCGTCCCTAAAGTATTTAGCACCCGGGGCAGGTCCTATCTTTGGCAACCCCCCCTCCCCCCATAAAGAAACACACAAGTAAATTTTTACCAGCAAGTACTATCATATTAGTGTTCGATGACGCCCCTTCCGAGCTGTCACCCCGGGCGGAACCCCCTTGCACCCTCTGAGTACGCCACTGACAGCACATCCAAGTCTGGATGGAATAATGCATTTGCTCAGAATACATCTGACGTGTAAGCGAATTTACAATTAAATGGATATTAAAACGGTATATACACAAAACAAAGGAAAAGATATAAGGTGAATAACAGTGGTAATATTAGTAACAATAATAATACTACTGCAGGAAAACAATTCAAACCAATAAGAATCAATAAAAAAACTTACTACTGCAGGAAAACAATTCAAACCAATAAGAATCAATAAAAAAACTAACAAACCACAAAAAAACAAAACAACAAAATTATTGACTCCTCATAATATAAGGAAAGATAGTGAAGTAAAAAAAAAAAAAACAACTTAAAAAGAATAATGTCTAATAATATATTCCAGGTTAATAACAGAGACAATATTAGTAATAATAATAACAATAATAATAATACTACTTCAGAAAAACAATTCAAACCAATAATAATTAATAACCAAAAACTAACAAACCATTAAAAATAATTACTGACTGCTCATATAAGGAAAGACAATGAAGTAAAAAAAAAAACACGACTTAAAAAGAACAAGTGATGAATTAAAACCATCAACTACAAAAGACAATAGTTAACTGAATATAACACACAACTGGAAATAAAATTACATTAAATACCCTAATTATAACCTTTAGGTTGAACATGGTAGAACAAGCTGGTGGACGAGCAGTGGCAATAACGGTTAGCTGTTACTAGCTCTCTCTTCACTCATCACCTTTAAAAACAGAAAATTTACAATTTATATCATGGGTTCTAAAGCTGTATTTGTGCCATGGATGTCTTTGGTTGCTTGGTGAAGACTACGGACCTCTTTGATGTCCAGTGAATATTACGGATCTCTTTGATGTCCAGTGAAAGCTACGGACCTCTTTGATGTCCAGTGAATATTACGGACCTCTTTGATGCCCAGTGAAGGCTACGGACCTCTTTGATGTCCAGTGACAGCTACGGATCTCTTTGATGTCCAGTGAATATTACGGACCTCTTTGATGTCCAATGAAGGTTACGGATCTCTTTGATGTCCAGTGAAGGCTCTGGACTTCTTTGATGCCCAGTGAAGGCTCCGGATCTCTTTGATGTCCAATGAAGTCTACGGACCTTTTTTATGTCTAGTGAAGGCTATGGACCCCTTCATGAAAAAAAAAATGTACTTAAAATACATAATTTAAAATTTTACATGCTAAATTTTAGGCTACGTAATGGACCCAGTACTGCCATCAATGGTACCTATACCTTGAAGCGGTATGGCAGCTTGCGTATCCTGACAACCCCCAGAGCTATGCCAGCGGGAGTTTTACTCCTGGTACGTTCAACCAAGCTGGATAGGTCTGTGCGGGTAGGGGTCAGACAAAAGCTGGTACCCTGGTCCTCCAGGTTGGGGGTTTTAGCGCAGGGCCGACACCCCTACCTATGTAAAAAAAAAAATCTGAACAGTTACGGAAACAGTAACAAATGGAAAAACTTTGATGCGGGACGGGAATCCGGAATCTCAGGCTCGTATGACTGTCAGGGGTGAAAGCCGAAAGGAAGCTACTGGCATGAAAACGAATGCCCCCACCGCAAAACATGAAACTAGAAGTGGATTCTGGAACGTCAGAACCATGAATTAGGAAGGAAAGCTGAGGCAGATCACAGCAGAGATGAGGAACTACAGATTACATATCCTAGGAATAAGTGAGAGCAGATGGACCGGGACGGGGAGAACAAAAATAGCTACAGGAGAAACAGTACTTTACTCTGGTAGAGAGGATGGTCAGCACAATGATGGCGTAGTCATTATCCTGAAGAAAGGAATAGAAAGGTCTTTACTGGAATGGAAACCCATCAACAACAGACTGATAAGAACAAGACTGAGTGGGAAATTCACCAACACCACAATAATACAATGATGTGCACCAAAAATGACATCGATGAAGAGGTCAAGGACAACTTCTATCAACAGCTGCAAAAGGAAATCGAATCTGCACCTAGGTACGATCTTATTATAGTAATGGGAGACCTCAATGCGAAAGCTGGTCCACACAATATTTATAATGAAAGAGTAATGGGGAAATGCGGCAGTGGAACAGTAAACGAGAATAGGGACAAACTAATAAGCTTCTGCAGCATTAACAACTTGGTCATTGGAGGAACACTTTTTCTACACAAAGAAATGCACAAGTTAACGTGGGAATCACCAAACGGACGGGACAGAAACCAGATAGACTACATTATGATCAATGGTAGATGGAGGCATGCATTATAAGACGTGAAAGTGAGAAGATGTGCAGATGTGGGAAGTGATCATCACCTTGTAGTAGCAAGACTGAAGGTGAAACTCAGAGCTGCTGGACCAATAGCAATCAAATAGAAAAGATATAACATCATGAAACTTAAGGACCCCCTCACCAGAAAAGCTTTTGTGGTTGATGTAAAGAGACAATATCAAATTGCCAAAAGTCGGGAAAGTACAGCAACTGATGATGTTGACCAGAAATTCAACATCATTTCAACAAAATACAAGGAAAGCAGCGAATCATGCTTGGGATTCCAGGAAAGAAAGATACAAGATTGGATAACATCAGAAACGTTAAACACCACAGCGATGAGAAAAGAATTGAAAAGAAAGAAAAATGAAACAAAGTCTCCCAAGATAAAGGAAATATACAGCGAACAGTACAGTCAGCTGGACAAAGAAGTAAAACGTCAAGCCCGTGCCAAAAAAAGGACATTTCTGGATGACCTTGCAAGGCAGGCAGAAGAGGTAGCACTGAGAAATGAACAAAGCACAGTTTATAAAATAACTAAAACTATCAGCGGAAAACGAGGTGCAAACAATATAACGTTAGTAAGAGATAAGCAAGAAAATCTCATCACCACATCACAGGGGCAGGAAACAAGATGGGCAGAGCACTTGAGAGAAACATTGAATAAGGAACCACCAGAGACGCAGTTGAATGTTCCTGAGGCTGAAAGTGGCCTAGACGTAAATACAGACATTCCACGAAGAGAAGAAATCATCACAGCTATCAAAGGGATAAAGAATGGAAAAGCACCTGGTCACGAGAGTTTAAATGCTGAGTTATTCAAGGCAGACCCTGAACTAGCAGCATAACTATTAGAACCACTAGTTGCACAAGTCTGGAAAACAGAGACAACACCAACGGAGTGGAGAAAAGGAATAATTGTCAAATTGCCCAAGAAGGGCGACCTTGCAGACTGCAACAACTGGAGAGGAATTACTCTCCTCTCAGTTCCCAGTAAAAAACTAGGCAGGATAATTATCCAGAGAATTTCAAATGCAGTAGACCATAAACTGAGGAAAGAACAAGCGGGATTAAGAAAGAACAGAAGATGTGCAGCTCATATATTCACCCCCAGGAACATTATAAAGCAGTGCTCAGAATGGCAGAGACAGCTATACATTAACTTCGTTGATTTTAAAAAGGCTTTTGACAGCATACACAGGGACCGCCTATGGAAAATACTGAGGGCTTATGAAATTCCTAGCTGAATTGTTTCCATTATAAAAGGCCTCTACTCTCTTTACATGTAGTGTTGGGTTGAGCAACCTAACTTTTGAGGCGAAGACAGGAGTACGACAGGGATGCCCCTTATCAACAACTTTATTTTTGACAGTCATAGACTGGGTGATGCGCCAGACAACAGAGGGCAATCCAAGAGGAATTAGATGGACAACATTTTCTACACTGGAAGACCTGGAATATGCAGACTCGCACATTCACATCAACACATCCAAGAAAAAACAGATAGACTGAATAAGTATACCCAACAGGTGGGCCTGAACATCAATCTGAAGAAGACAGAGGTCGTGACACTCAATATGGGCAATCCTGAGCCAATAACTATAAGGGACCAGAAGCTAGAACAGACAGGCACATTTATATACTTGGGATGCATAGTAACACCAGGCGGCGGAACAAGCAAGGACATCAACAACAGAATGAATAAAGCGAGAACAGCCTTTGCTAGTCTCAACAACATCTGGTAGTCTTCCCAGTACAGCACAAACACCAAATTAAGATTATATGAGAGCTGTGTACTTTCTGTGCTTCTCTATGGTGTTGAATGCTGGAGAGTAACAGAGAAGGAAATGTCGAAATTGTCCTCGTTCCACACAATGTGGCTAAGGAAAATTCACCGAATCTTTTGGCCGAATACCATCACCAACCAAGAACTACTTATTCGGAGTTACCAAGAGGACCTGCACACCATCATAGCTGGCAGACGCTTGAGTTGGGTTGGCCACGTCCTCAGAAGGGACCCTGATGCCATTACAAGAACAGCTATGCTATGGACACCCGAAGGAAAGCGAAAGAGAGGCCGACCAAAAACAACTTGGCGGAGAACTTTGGAGGCTGAGATGCAAAGAATGAACCAGAGTAGGGCACTGGCCGAAGGATGGCCACCGACCGAACAGAGTGGAAGCAATTTGTTGCTGCCCTACAAGACGCCACCAGGTGTGATGGCCATTGACTGCTTTGACAGTCTGCGGCTAAGAATCAAAGAAAGAAATGAAAAGAATAGACCCCCTAGAATCTATTCACTATGGGGTCTACGAATGACACGTTTAGAAACCATGATTTAGATGTTTTAAGAACCAGGTTTTTATTTCTCTGGCGCAAAATGTATTTCGTCTCACGCGGTCTGGATGGTAATGTTTACATAGTGGCGGTCTGTTATTGTTCAGGAAAGTTGTTCTATCTTCCAGAATATTTGTTTAACAACAGTGCCAAACACCTTTGATAAGCTATAAAAAAACGTTGTGTTCCCTCTGTGTTTATTTAAATAGTCGAACAAATGAATTCTTATACGCACTGTGAAGTGTTGGTCAATCAATACCCTTTAGCCCCCCCCCCCCCCCCCGGAGCACAGGCCTTCAACAAACACATGCCAAGTCTTCCTACCCCGTGCCATCCGCTCAAGTTCTTTCCATGTTTTCCTCATCATTTTCACCTCTGTTTCCAGTTCTCTTCTCCATGTGTTTTTTGGTCTACCTCTGCCTCTCTTTCCCTGTGGATTTCAGAACAAGGACTGCCTTGTTATGCTATCAACAGGTTTCCTCAATGTGTGTCCTATCCATCGCCAGCGCCTTCTTCTCATCTCTTGTTCCACCGGCACTTGTCTGGTTCTTGTCATCAATTCCACATTTGTGACTTTGTTATACCATTTCAATCCTTCTATTCTACGCAAGCACTCATTTATAAAAGTCTGTAGCTTTTTGGTTGTTGTTTTTGTTGCTCTAAATGTCTCAGAGCCATATAATAGGACTGACTTGACATTTGAGTTGAAGATTCTTATTTTCGTGTTGGACTTGATTTCTCTTGTTCTCCATATGTTTCCCAATGCAAAGAAAGCTCCTCTTGCTTTTTGTATTCTTATTTTGAGAATTGTAGGTGATATTGCTTTAACCAAAACTATTTTGGGATTCTATTTAGTTCAGAGTGGGTTATGAATGAGGATAGCGAGTCGGTTCACCAAAATTGCAAGTCTCGAGTCGAGTCGCTAATACCTAACACGTGCGTCGTGTTTCGAATCAAGTCGCTGTGGTGACAACACTGGTTATATGAGAGCAAACGACGAGACATGACACATACCTTTTTACACCAGTCCATCTAACTTAAAAAGAAAAACAAAACAAAACTCGATTTGTTTTAGAAAACACTGGTTTTTGAAATATTTCAAATCTAAGGCTCATGCTTCCATGGAATGCCGAATTGAACTAAAAAATTTAGGATGGAATTTTTCCCGTTAATCCATCAAATCTTATTACTTTGTATATTTGTCAATTGCTTTAAAATGTTTTGATACCAATTTAGTGCATCATAAATTATTTTTTGAAGGAAATAGCATATTCAACCGGTTATTGCTTTTATTTTTTTTTAATATTAAAAGTGTAAAATGCAGTCTTCATCTGGCACCATTATGGCTGCACATTCACGGAAGTGAACGAAAAAAAGTAAACAATTTGAAGACGGTTTTACGGATTCACAAATAAGAATCAACCAGTGTACTGTAATGTTAACCGAAGTCATTTTTAAACAAGAACAAACATGATATGAATGGATAGAAATGAAGTAATAAAACAAACTAGGCCTATATAGTGAATTTGCTTTAGGGGAACGTGTTTGCGAGGCCACTCCTGTCAAAAGTGCGAGAACGAATTAAAGAAATGGGTAAGTTGTTTTATAGTGATATTGCGTAATGGTTGAGAAATCTGTGTGGTATCGAATTGTATTATGGCTTGTGTTATTTACACCCTGCTGCATTGTCAGCTTTTTCTGGTCTATCCTTGTGCTTGTACTCTGGCATTTCTGTTGTCAAGGTAGTGGCTGATCCATTTCGTTGAAATGAAAAAAGTGGGACGTGTGTTTGATGTCATCCAGATAAGTCGCTCACGTCGCTAATAACAGCTGTTTACGTTGGGGATCGGGGGATTTTCATATTTGTCAGAGATTTGTTCCTTCATCTTTTTTCAGTGTTCACAAAGAGATAAAGCTGAGCTCGGTTGAAATGAACAACAGTGGGGCATCTGTTCAGTATTGCCTTAAATAAGAATTCAGAGATGCAATAAAACGGGGTTAAGGTTAGGTTTAAAAATCCTAAACCTGATGTGTTGGTGTAGTGCATGGGTCGGCAACCTAGGAGCTGTAGGGATCTACTTTAGAAACACTGAGCTCTCTAAAGATCTACCATATATATATATATATATATATATATATATATATATATATATATATATATATAAAATATATATATATATATATATATATATATATATATATATATATATATATGTGTGTGTGTGCGCTTTTCATTGACGAGAGGAGGAAGCATGATGAACCTTTCAAAGAAAAGATTGCGTTCTTATTTCATGCAGTTCACGAATATATTTTAGTAGCCAGCTCGAGAGTTTTCATTGGGAATGAGGAAAAAGTACCTTTGATCCCATGGACAGAAACATTGTAAATGCCAGCAGAGTTAGTATGAAATTTCCCTGGTTTAACAAGTCTTTCTTCCTCCTCTTCCCCCACCGCAGATGCCTAAAGATCTACCAAATCATCCACTGGGACCTACCAGTATATTGGGATCGACAGGTTGCAGACCCCTGGTGTAGTGTATCTATTTTAGATGAAACATTAGTATAATGGCTTGTGGGATAATACCATTAAATCATGCAGCTTTTCAGTTCTTGGGCGATTTATGTGCTTTCATGTTTAGTGGGTGATTTATATAGACATTTAGATGTTCCTTTGCTGGTTCAGTGGCGGTTTTTGGCGTAGGCAACCTGGGCTTTTTGTCCAGGGCCTTGTGCATAAATATACGTTTGTTGACACACTGTATGGGGGTCTTTTGTTTCAGATGATTCCTGATTAGAATATCCACCCATCAGGCCCATCATTGCTTTCCATTACTGATGTTTTTTTATCCCTTGACTTTCTGTGATGCGCTGTAGTTTGTCTTTTATTTTATTTTTTTCTTTGTCAGGGCTCAGTGATAAAGTGTCTTGATGTCTGTGTGTTTTTTAACCTTCTATTTCTATTGAAACTTGTTGATAGCATTACAAGGCAGTCCTTGTTCTGGAACCCCCAGGGAAAGAGGCTGAGGTAGACCTAAAAAAACACATGGAGATGAGAAGTGGATACAGAGGTGAAAATTATGAGGAAAACATGGAAAGAACTTGAACGGATGGCACGTAGCAGGAGGACTTGGCATGTGTTTGTTGAAGGCCTATGCTCTTTGGGAAGCTAAAGGGTATTGATTGATTGATTTTTATTTACATTATGGAGAAAAGATCAGATGGATGATTTTCTCACATCATCCATTCATCTGTTTGATCCAATAAAAATGCCAGCCATTGTCAGAAGTTTATAGATTGGTTTATTGGGAAGGTGAATAGACTTTAGGCCCGCGTGTTCACACAAGGAAAAGTCGGATTACTAATACCTCAGGCATGTTGAAAAAGGTGACTAATTTGAGGTTGAACATGAGGTTGGCAACCTCATCATGTAAAACAAATAGCTACAGAAACATTTTTTTTTAAAAAGACAAATTATCTCACTCAGCCTTTGGTGGGTTATAATTAGGATATATAGTGTAGTAAATTCAAGAAAATAAAATCTAATTTCTGATATCTAAATATAGTACCTTCTTCCTCCTCTACTCCATCCAAATATAGTCAATCAAAACTGTAAAATTTTGTGAATAGATATGTGTGTGCCCTCCCCGTTACAGCTGAATTCTCTGAGTGTTTGGGACAGACACCCTTTGCCTCACTGCTGGCAGCATTGTTGATTATCATTGGGACATGTGTATTTTGTGGGACATCCTATAGAGCTCTGCAACTAATCATTGTTGGAGTATTCAATGAATGGTTTCGCTTCAGCGTTAATTGGTAAGTTGATTTTATCTTCATTCGGTCATTGGACCTTGTGTATATGGTCAAGTTAACGCATTCATTTACTACCCTTCAGCTCCCTAAGGAGCATAGGTCTTCAACAAATTTCTGTCCATTTCTACTGTCCTGTGCCATCAGCTCAAGGTCTTTTCATGTCTTCTTCATTCCCTTTGTTTCTGCCTCCAGGTCTCTTCCCCTTGTGCCTTCTTTCTCCCTGTACTTGTTTTACTTTGTGGGTTTCAGAACAAGGACTGTCTTGCGATGCTGCCATCAGGTTTCCTCGGTATGTCCTATCCAGCACCAGCATCTTCTGCTCATCTCTTGTTCTGCTGCCTTTTATCTGGTTCTTGTCATCAGTTCCACATTGGTGATCATGTCATACCATTTCAATCCTTCTATTCTATGCTAGCACCCATTTATGAAAGTCTGTAACTTGTCTGTTACCACATGCTTCCATTCATTTTTTTTCTCTTTTTCATGATTTCCACTTTCTCAATTTGCCTTCTAGGCTTATCCATCATTCTTCACTTCTTTGAAGTTATCTTTTCTCTATATTTCCTTTCTCATTCACCTTCCTCTTGTACAGGATGTACCATGTCAGAACCTTACGAGTTCTGCAACATGTCATTTTTTTCTCACTGTGTACCCCCTAAAATCTTTAAAACTTTATTTATGGCACAGTTTATATTTACAGGCGAAATAGATTGTGCTTTAGCTGATAACGGAACGGGTTGAAGAAGACAGGGAAGATAATCACATGGGTTAGGAAGATGTGGCATCATGTTGTTGAAGGTCTATGCTCCGTGGGGAGCAGAAGGGTGATATTGATGTTAAGTGGATGTAGTCCAGTTCATTTTACAAGACCAGAATGAGATCTTAATTTGGATACAAAGGTAGTCTAATAGCAGATACTGATTTTGCAGATGACTTGACTCTTCTGTCCCATAACCATAGTCAGATGCAAGACAAAAATAATCGATGAGAGGTCACAACAGGCGGTTCTGAAAATACACAGGGAAAAGACAAAGATTATGAGAATAAATGCAAGAAATGATAACAAGGTTGAACTTGAAGAAACACCACTAAAAGATGTAGAATCGTACACATATCTTGGCAGTAATATAGACAGAGTTGGGGGGACAGACAGTAATATCAAAATAAGAATACAAAAAGCAAGAGGAGCTTTCATTGCATTGGGAAACGTGGAGATCAAGAGAAATCAAGTCCAACACAAAAATAAGAATCTTCAACTCTGATGTCAAGTCAGTCCTATTGTATGGCTCTGAGACATGGAGAACAACAAAAGCAACAACCAGAAAGCTACAGATTTTCATAAATGGGTGCTTATGTAGAATAGAAAGATTGAAATGGTATGACAAAGTCACAAATGTGGAACTGATGACAAGAACCAGACAAGTGCCAATGGAACAAGAGATGAGAAGAAGACGCTGGCGATGGATAGGACACACATTGAGGAAACCTGTTTGTAGTGGATTTGATGGTATTGTATGATGGTGATATTACTACGTGTGATGCATGAGGTCAGCTGTGAAGGCTCCTGAGATAAAATGTAGCTGTGAATTGTCAGAAGGCCCTTTTTGCTACCACTACGACCTCACACCTATCTTTTTTTTCTAATGAATGTGGCTACGTTAAATGTCTAGGGTAATGATATGTAATGTGTTGTGGTAGTTTACATACACACACACAGATATTTACTAAGTCTAATAATATTAATAAAATGTTATAATACACTGAACTAACTCAAGTGTGTAAAATTTGGATAGTAATTTTCTTTAAATTTATTTGTTCTGAACCAAGGTTTTAATTTGGTCAGAACATATGAAAAGGTTTTGCAATTTTGAAAGAAATGCATGAATATTACATAATAAATGCAAGGTGTGTACATATGTATGTTACTAGACTAGTTAATATTACTACTGTTTATAGTTGTAATCTATTTGGGAGAACATTTAATGGATGTGCTGTTGGGGTGGCCTCATCACTCCCTGTCTATGGCGACTACACATTGTCCAGTTATTTGATGGAAATTTTATGGGTGTGTTAGCAAATAAGTTGAGTTGGTGAATTCTCAGCAGACCAGACGCTCACGTAGCTTGAAGGTGTAGCTCTGGTGCTGAGATCTGGTGGCCCCACCTCTCCGTGCTTGGGGGCAATATCAGAAGTCTGGTGGCCCCACCTCTCCGTGCTTGGGGGCAATATCAGAAGTCTGGTGGCCCCACCTCTTCGTGCTTGGGGGCTATAATAGGCTGCTCTGACAAAATGTTACTGCACGGGTCCACTCTTGTAATATTCAACAACTCATTTGACACCGCATTGGTGCCAACTGAAACTCACAGTTCTGCAATCAAAGTATTAGTCATGTGTCAGAATTCCATCCTCTAACCATTTCTGGACACAACACTACACAACAACCACACCACATAGACGGGTCAGATCTTTCTGACCAAACAACACATCTTACCAAATTGGTTTCACATAGGATAAGTTCTCCCAGACTACGTATTCTGAAATATGTTCATTAGCTTCCTGCCATAGAATAGGATAGGTGATATGTTTCACTGATCTCAACACTTGATCTGTCCTTCATAATCCTTGCTGGAGTTTATGTATTTTATTTGTCTCTAGACCCTGAACTGGGGCGGGGGGTCTAGAGCGAATCCTTACTTGTTGTAAGGGACAGATTATGCTATTGCAGTATCAAATCACTCGAAACCTTAAACAAATATTAAAATGTACAAAGAAATAATTTCAGTCTTACCGGAATTATGAATATAGAACACAGTTAAATGCTAGCAAAACTCAGCTGAGCTGCTGGCCTTAGGATGGCGTCCCTCTAAATATTTCAATAGCTTCTGGGAATTACACCATGATGACGCCCAATTTATATTATGATTGAGTAATTGGCCGCCAAATGACGCGTGCACCATGAGGTGAGTGATGGTGCCCGTGGTCTGGTTTTGTGAAGTGTGCAGATGTGTTCAGTCAAACAATGATCATACAAAATAACAGGGCAATCCACATTAGGACGTCAGTAAACTCACGACGTATAAAGTCAATGATTCTTGTAACAGCCGATGACGTTTTTCTTCATTATTTATTGTGGACGCCACAGTGACAAAATGGTTACGCGAATATGTAGGCACATCAAACAGTCATTATCACAGCAACATTCAATACAGCAATGGACGGTAGACAGCATTACAATGATGAGTCAGATGCATGTTATATTTCATAGTGCTGTAAATGTAGTCAGGTGAAAAACTCCATCCTTTTCTATAACAGCCAGGAGATAACCAGATGTATGAGATCAGTTCACTCTCCTTAATCTGACTTCAGCAAGACAGGCACGTCTGCTGAAGTATAAATAATGTCCTCAAAAATATCCTCTAGATAACAAAGGTTTTCAAACCTAGTTCATGTAACAAAGTAGCAAGTAATAGTCCTTGGGACATGCATCAACCGATGCAGTACAATACAGCGACATGTGAGCTGGGAAAAAACATCTCGTGTGACGACGCCTTCCGAAGACAGGCTATGAATCAAAAATCGCTCACGACCAAAAATCGATAGAGTTAATGAAAAGTTAATTTACCTTGCCTTCAGGAAATACACAGAAATATTACGCCTCCCCGGCATGTGGAAATACACTAGAGGTATTATCTCGAATAAACGAAATATCCATTAAGAGGACTTCACATTCCTGACAGAACAAAAAAATAGCGGAGATCCCCTCTTCAGCGAGGCATCCCCCAGCTATTCAAAATCGCTCACTCGACTGACTGGTGGGCGGAAATCGATCGACCAAGAAGCAAGACCAGTCATGCGCAGTCCAGCGCAAAATGACCACAGCTCAGAACTTAAGACGCAAGGACCTTTACTACGAACCAGCGTAAGAATGATTACCTTAAAAGGATAACCCAACAGGTTGCCAACCGTTTGTCTGAAAAAAACGGCCTAGCATAGCAAACTTAACTGCATTCAATACCAACGCGAGGAGACAGCTGCTTACCGAGAAAAGTGACTATAAATTTCAAGCAGTTGTTGCCCTTGCGTTATAAAATATATATTGTAATAAAACGATGTTGCGAGAATTTCTCACGCAACATATCACCACCTCCTCCCGATAAAAAAAAAAATGTGGAACATATTTTTTTTTTTTTTTTAAATATCAAAGAGCATGCGATAAGCGGCTCAAAACGCACGAATTATGCGCTGATAATTAATTAAATTGCCTAACATGAGGCTAAATATAGAGTGTCTGGTGAGGATATACCTCAACAGAAAAATAAATATGTCTCAAAAAATATTCACATCGGGGAGGTGTCACCAACACACATCACGTTAGCATGTAAACACAATATACGTATGCAAGTTACCATAGACATTATTAAATAGCATAATCTAATATTGTCTTTAAAAATGGATGTACAAATCTGATAGAAAAATTTAATTAGTACATTATTTGACATGTAATGACATAAGTACATAGTAAAGTTAAACTACATGACGATCCAGGACATATCCTCTGGCATTCCGAGGGTAAGTACACAATCTAGAACTCGTCATGCTTGATAATAGTAAGGTAAGTCCTCAGCTCATCAATGACATTCTGAGAAAGTACAAGCAATATAATGCTAATTAATAACTAATATGCTTCATAAGGTACAATACATTATTAATAATTGTGGCTGTTTAGTAAACTAACGGCCCTTATATTAACCACTCAGTCTTCCTCTATCATCTTAAAAAACGAACAGAAGAAGATGATAACAAAGCACGATAGTGTGTACATATAAAGTGAGTACAGATGTGCTAATCTATTGTAGTAATATAGGTGTGTTATGACTCTGTAATATATGGAAATATAGGACAGAAGTATTAGTTGGAGTCATGTGGGCATCTAGACAAAATGTCAGCCATCACATTATCCGCACCACGGATAGCTCGTACCGTGAAGTGAAAAGGTTGAAGAGCTATAGCATATCGAGTGGATCTCGAACTCTTCAAATTCTTAGTCTGAATAGCTGTAAGAGCTTTCTGATCAGTCTCTAGAATGAAATGTGCGCCCAGGAGGAATCTTTGTAGTTTTAGAATTGACCAAACCATCGCTAACAACTCACGGTCTAAAACCGAGTAGTTCCTCTCTGCCGCATTTAGTTTTCTAGAAATGTACATAACAGGATGCAGAGTATTTGCATATTCTTGCATCAGTGCTGCTCCAATCCCAGTGGATGAAGCATCACTTCGAAGAACAAAAGTCCTATCAAGAGTAGGTAATCTTAGGATGGGAGGAGAAGAAAATATATTCTTGATTTGGTCTAGTGAAGATTGGCATTCTTCAGACCAACGGACCAGATTAGGCGAACCTTTCTTCAACAATGTTGAGAGAGGTGCCATGATCGAAGATAAATTTGGAATAAATCTCCCATAAAATTGAATTAAACCTAAGAGACTCCTAACTTGTTTCTTCGTTTTAGGAACAGAGATGTTCAGTATTTTGGAAGTATTGTGGTCTTCTGTCTTCAAGAGACCATGACCAACACGATGACCCAGGAAAGAGATTTCCCCAAAACCAACAAAAGCTTTAGAAGGTTTTGCTGTCAAATTATTCTCACGTAGAGTGGACAGTAAGTCATATAACCCTAAATAGTGATCTTCCCAGGTATCACTGAAGAGACAGATGTCATCTAAGTATGCGATGACATCCGATCGATGTGACAGAATTCGACGCATCATGCGAACGAAAGTGGCAGGGGCGTTCATGAGACCAAAAGGCATAACATTCCATTGAAATAGACCCCTAGGTGTAGAAAAAGCAGTAAGAGGTTTGGCATGCTCTGCTAAAGGCACTTGCCAATAACCTTTAGACAAGTCAAGTTTAGTGAAGAATCTAGAATTAGAAAGTCTAATCAGTAGATCTTCTAACAAAGGCATCGGTTCAGCATCGAACTTTGTGACCTGATTCAATTTGCGATAATCAACGCAAATTCGTATGTTCTTATCCTTCTTCCGGACAATAACCATGGAAGAAGAATATGGTGAAGTCGATGGTTCAATTATATTTAATTGAATCATTTCATCCAGTTCCTTTTCCACTTGCGACTGAAAGTGTATAGGAATAGGATACGGCCTAACCCTAATTGGATTATTGTCGGTAAGAATTATGTCATGTTCTATGACATCTGTGTGTCCAGGAATGTCAGTGAGAACATCCTGAAATGTTTGTAACATCGACGAGACTTGTCGATGTTCGTCACCAGAAAGATTAGGAGAAACAGAAACGTTTTTCCAAGATTCCGTGGAATGTAATGGAACCACTGGAAGGGGAAGGTTGACATATCGACCACATAGTCAACATCGGAAATCCGAGAGACTATTGCATACGGACCTTTCCATGCAATAAGAAGTCTATTTTCCCTACTGGGGAGTAGGACGAATGCTTTGTCACCTGGACAAAGTTGTCGTAGACATCTATTCTTGTTAGCAAACTGCCTTGCCTTCTCTTTAGCAATTTCTGATGAAGCAGTTGCTAGCTTACATGCCTCAATGATCTTTTGTCTAAGAGCAATGACATACTCATATGAGGATTGAGTTTCATCGCTAATATCATCGGCAGTGATGAGATCGTGTAATAAAGACATAGGGCCGCGTGGACGCGCGCCAAAGACAAGTTCGAAGGGAGAAAAATCCTGTGTGTTCATTAGGGACTTCTCTATAGGCAAAGAGAGCCGCGGGTAAAACCCTGTCCCAATCTTGAGGATGATCTTCAGTTATCTTACCAAGCAAAGTCTTGAGCGTTCTATTCAGACGCTCAACTAACCCATTAGACATAGGATGGTAGATACTACTGAGAGATCGTTCAATATGTAAGGTAGACATTACCTGTGACATAGTGTCAGATATGAGTTGAGTGCCATGGTCTGACAATATTTCTCTGGGGAACCCCAAGCGAGAAAATATCAACCAAAGAGCATCTGCGATATCTGTAGTAGATATGCTCTTAAGAGGAATAGCCTCTGGCCAACGTGTGCACATATCGACACATGTAAGGATGAACTGATGTCCTCTGGCCGACTTGACCTTAAAAGGGCCAATAATATCTATGGCCATTTTCTGAAACGGCCGAATAGGAATGTCAGCAGCCTGGATAGGCGCAGCATGTCGTGGTCCTCTAGATTTGACCTCCTGACATACCTTGCATGATCGGCAGTAAATACGAATGTCCTTGTTGACAAAAGGCCAAAAGAAAGCCGCAAGGACTCTCGACTTCGTACGGGAAAAAACCCATATGTCCAGCACATTGCGAGTCATGAGCATGTTGCAATATTTGCACTCTCATGCTCTTGGGAACAAGAATTTGCGAATGTGCCGACGTAGTCGAATCTTGTACCATACGTACAAGTACGCCGTTTCTCATTGCAATCCAAGATTTTCTATTTGTATC
Source organism: Oreohelix idahoensis (assembly GCA_024509875.1). Classification (NCBI taxonomy): domain Eukaryota; kingdom Metazoa; phylum Mollusca; class Gastropoda; order Stylommatophora; family Oreohelicidae; genus Oreohelix; species Oreohelix idahoensis. The sequence goes on along the minus strand of JAMPIV010015770.1, from coordinate 371,016 downwards.
CTGATTCGGATCACCTTTCTTCACAAGAATGAAGAATTTTTTTAAAGAAGGATCTTCTTCTTGCAATTTTATGAAAGAGTCACGAGTGATCACTAAGTGACTATCTTGGCTATCAACTTCATTATCACTATTCAGTGAAGTTTCGGGTGTTTGTAGAGCTTGTGCTCTTGTAACTACTGCATTTGTAGCTTGCATGTTATTATCTTCCCAAGCAGCAATCTGCTGTGGGGTACACTCCCTAACTCCGTGAATACGACCAATAATAAGGTCCGCAATAGGATTAGGTAAAGACAAGCATGCACATCTCCAGTAAAGAAAGGAGTGGCAATGCGAATTACAGCAGTAGGATATTTTTCTAGAGTGCCGCCAAATGTGACACATTTAATAACCTTTCCTGTAGCACAAGATGGATCTACAAGCGATTGTCTAACACCAATAGTGGTGCATCCGGAATCGAAAAGTAGTGAGACCGGAGTATCATTAACAAGACCCTTATGTAGGATTAAAGAACCCCTCCCGTCATGCGCAACAGCAGCAGGAAGAGCGGGAAGAGGGTGACCACAACTCAAAGTAGTTATGGTACCCGGTTCGAATAAAGTACTGCATTGGGGGCATTTGTTTGCTCTCTCAAAGTCAAAAGCAGAACCAGTGACCGCGTCAAAGTTTTTATTATCAACGACCTGATTACAGGCTCCCTGAGTTTCCTGTTGTACAGAATTAGCCTGCTGATATCTCTTTTTTTGTGTTGAGATCTACCCCGACTATTATTACCTCTGAAGTTATCAGAGTTATTATTATCTCTGCAGTTATTATTGTCTCTATTGTAATTGTTATCATGATTCGAATTCCAGTTTCCACGATTACTATCATGTTCACATTGATGCGAACATCTATTTGTTTGGTTTTGAGGTCTTCGGCAGGAATAACCTCTATTACCATATCCTCTTTTGAAATGCCTATAATTATTAGGGTGATAGTAACGAGTACTATCAGGTTGTCTCCAATTCTTCGAAGAAGAATCACCATGAAATTGATTCCCATGATTTTGACAGAAATTACCGCTGCCCTTTCTATCAAAATTTTGTTGGGATCTACGAGCAAAGTTTTGACCATACGGTGCTGCCGAAGCAACCGGTAAACCTTCTTTCACCTTAGAGTTACCCATGGTTATGTGTGGGTGCGCAGTTACATATTGGCAACAGAAATCTTCCATTTCTTTTATTGTTTTAGGTTTACGTTCATGAAGGAAAGCAAGGAAAGACTCATTGACAGACGACATGACTTTGTCTCTAAGTATTAAGTCCATAAGTCCTTCATAAGTTTTTTCCGTCTTAGATAGTTCAACCCATCGTGAGAAAGTAATGCGTATTCTTGCTATAAACTCGGAGAATTCAACTCCAGTTTCAGGCAACATGTTTTTAAATTGTAGACGATAGCCGTCTTCGTTAAGCTGATATTTCTTTAACAAAGCGGCCCTGACAACCTCATAATTGTTCTTGTCAGGTTCATCCACCATATTTAATATACTTAGAGCTTTACCCGTCAGTATCCCTGATAACTGATAAACATATTTTGCTTTGTCTATGTTATGAGCTGTACATGCTTGTTCAAATCTGTCCAGATAGAACATTATGTCATCACTGGAAGGACTAAATGTTGGTAACTTAATCTTAAAAGTATCATTATTAGCCTTACCAGAAGATGAACCCTTGTTTGAATCATTACCATTACTCATGTTCATCAATTTCAATTTTTCCAACTCTAAAGCTAAGACCTTTTCTTCATGTTCCATTTTTGCTTTCTCTTTCCTCTCATCAGACTCTCTCTGTAATCTTCTTTCCTCAGCCTGAGCCTCTATTTGAAGTCTTTCAGCTTCTTTCTCAAGTCTTTTATTCTCAGCCTCTTTTTGAAGTCTTTCAGCTTCTAGTTCCCTTTTTTGTTTTTCCATTTCCATTTGGAATCTTTTTTCATCCACCTGCATCTGCAGTTTCTTTTGTTCAGCTTCCATTGCTTTATCATATCGAGCAGTTGCAAATTCTTCTAACTTATCACCAGTCTTCCCAAGCAATTTACCCTGCTCAATAAAGTGCTCAAATGTAGACATGATGAGTAATAATATGAGTTCAAAAACCTGAAATAATTAACTAATTTATTTCAAACCTAAGTGTAACAAGTCTTAATTAAGCACTTGTATATTCACATCACATTATATTATCCCAGTCTCTGTGGGAAACAAGTCTCATATCAAAGAACTTGTGTATAGACCTTTTTGAAATATTATCAATCAACTCTTGATCATAGGTGCACTTCTCATTCAATAGTGCACGACACTATTCATCATTCATTTATCATCAGTGTAGTAGTAACCGTGCATTAGCATAGCCCATAACTAATTACTATAACTGTAAACAATGACTATGTAAACACATGCAGAATGTAAACATTGAAAATGTAAACAATGCAAACAATGTAAACAATAACAATGTAAACAATAACAAAGATCAGCAACAATACAAAAACGTTCGCAGAAATCAACTAAAAATAAAGCAGAAATTAATGAAATATCACAAAAAATGTGACGATATCTGCGATAGAATTAAACAAAATACATGACACCACAGTGTATAAACAAAAATGTTGTATAAAACTAAACTATAGTAAAGATGAGGCTAACAAATACAAACAAATCAAAACAAAACTAAAGAATGCGAAATAATAACGAAAACAATATTAATACATGTCATCACAACTAACATAAATAGCAACAGAAGTCGCTTAGCAAATTCCAGTATCGGAAATTTGCTCACCCTACAGAAAACGCTCACAATAGACGACCTCTATGACGTGGCATGATCTAAGGGAGACACCACCCAACCGAGAACCCGCTGAAATATAAACATATAAATATACGAATAACATATATAACAATAGAATGAGATGATACACAGAAGACTCAGCAGAAGTATAAGGGCACAGTTTACATACAAACAGGCCACTTAACTTATAGGCTTCCAATCGTCGAACAGCAGAAAAAAACGGATGTCAATCAACGTCCTAAAGAGCGAAGCTCCAACGATGATGGCACATCTGAACTGCTTCCACTGCTAACACGATGGTACTTGAGCTTCTGACATACTGTATGTTGAGTTGTTTCGGCACTTGACCTTCTAATCCAATAGTAAATTGATGGAAATCGGTACTTGGCCTTCTTCAGAAAACAACCCGTTTCAACCGGCACTTGACCTTCTCAAAAAACGACAGCACTGGAACCTTGATAACAGCAACTTGCTTGACTTGTGTTAACGACAACAGTAGTCCGTGTTATCCGGCAATATTCAACAACGCCGTGTACTGTCAAATTTCTGTTTCCGTCAAAAAAATTGAAATTTTGACTTTTACCGGGCAACGCCGAGTACTTTGAAAATTTGAAGTGTTGACTTTCTTGAAGAATGTTGAAGTTGAAAATGAAGGATGCTGTAGTGTTGACTTGAAGTGGGTAAGGGACCCCGTGTTTGCTGGTACCAGATCAAACCAGCTTATGGCCACCAAATGATGACGCCCAATTTATATTATGATTGAGTAATTGGCCGCCAAATGACGCGTGCACCATGAGGTGAGTGATGGTGCCCGTGGTCTGGTTTTGTGAAGTGTGCAGATGTGTTCAGTCAAACAATGATCATACAAAATAACAGGGCAATCCACATTAGGACGTCAGTAAACTCACGACGTATAAAGTCAATGATTCTTGTAACAGCCGATGACGTTTTTCTTCATTATTTATTGTGGACGCCACAGTGACAAAATGGTTACGCGAATATGTAGGCACATCAAACAGTCATTATCACAGCAACATTCAATACAGCAATGGACGGTAGACAGCATTACAATGATGAGTCAGATGCATGTTATATTTCATAGTGCTGTAAATGTAGTCAGGTGAAAAACTCCATCCTTTTCTATAACAGCCAGGAGATAACCAGATGTATGAGATCAGTTCACTCTCCTTAATCTGACTTCAGCAAGACAGGCACGTCTGCTGAAGTATAAATAATGTCCTCAAAAATATCCTCTAGATAACAAAGGTTTTCAAACCTAGTTCATGTAACAAAGTAGCAAGTAATAGTCCTTGGGACATGCATCAACCGATGCAGTACAATACAGCGACATGTGAGCTGGGAAAAAACATCTCGTGACGACGCCTTCCGAAGACAGGCTATGAATCAAAAATCGCTCACGACCAAAAATCGATAGAGTTAATGAAAAGTTAATTTACCTTGCCTTCAGGAAATACACAGAAATATTACGCCTCCCCGGCATGTGGAAATACACTAGAGGTATTATCTCGAATAAACGAAATATCCATTAAGAGGACTTCACATTCCTGACAGAACAAAAAAATAGCGGAGATCCCCTCTTCAGCGAGGCATCCCCCTAGCTATTCAAAATCGCTCACTCGACTGACTGGTGGGCGGAAATCGATCGACCAAGAAGCAAGACCAGTCATGCGCAGTCCAGCGCAAAATGACCACAGCTCAGAACTTAAGACGCAAGGACCTTTACTACGAACCAGCGTAAGAATGATTACCTTAAAAGGATAACCCAACAGGTTGCCAACCGTTTGTCTGAAAAAAACGGCCTAGCATAGCAAACTTAACTGCATTCAATACCAACGCGAGGAGACAGCTGCTTACCGAGAAAAGTGACTATAAATTTCAAGCAGTTGTTGCCCTTGCGTTATAAAATATATATTGTAATAAAACGATGTTGCGAGAATTTCTCACGCAACATATCACTTAATAATTCACTGTGTCTACTAGGACAACTTATAATGAATGGCACAAAATGCGCGTCTGAGCGCCGATAATATATTCATCTATGGCCAATCACTGCCTTTTCTTTTTTCAAATTCAAATATCCTACCAAAAAGTCATTTCAGTCATACCTCAGTCAAGTATGCCTTATTGTCTGTTGGTCCGTCCGTCTCTACTTGCGTTTTCACAAAAAAACACACTTGTTTTTTGAACCAACTCTGCCTTCCCCTACACAATTTTGCCCTTAAAGTTATTTTTAGCCACAATTCACCATCCCACCCCGTCTCTTCATTCCAACTAGATTTTAGCACTTGCGTCTTCAAGGCCACAATTTTTTGAAAATTAGTGACTGTTGGGTGTTCATTCTAATGGTAAAGAACTTCATTACGCGAATGGTTGCAAAGGAACAAAAATGTCAGAAAATGTTCTTCAAAACGAACTCCAACAAGTAGTGTTTAACTGGTCACTTACTGGCAGCACACAAGTCTGTGATGACTGTACATATATTTTATTTAACGTGACACATACGGAGTGGAACAAGACGATCATAGTTACAGGTGCAAAAGGGTCATACGTCAAAAATGTTGATAATTACTTTTCAAGTTCATGAAGATTCTCTAACAATTAAGTCCTCTTATTCAAGTGACTAAGGGTCACTTCCTCTACCATATCATATGTATTGCAGTCAAGTCCATTGACCTTCTTTCAAGGACGTATCTTATGGCCAACGGGTTCATTCTCAAGGAGCAATACTTCTTATCATACTTGTAACAATTCCAGACTTTTTCCATACGATACTTAGGTAGCATATATATATATATAAAATCCAAACAAAGTCATCCACGACAATACGACCAGGTTAGAGTTCTGTGTTGACTAACCTCTCTATATCCATGCCACGACTTTGGCATTGACGAAAATACGGCATATAAAAAACATGTGAAGCATACAAATCAATTAACTTCGTTTACTCGTAGGTATCCTCCCTCTACGGTAATTCAAAAGGGCTAACGACTCCGTCTGTCCATTCTAGGAATGACATACTACGATGAATTCCCGCTAGACCAAAACTAGGAGCGGCCTGATACTTTAATTTAACTCAATAAACATTCGATGTGACATGGGGCGACACTTACTTGATACTTCCACTATTGGCTTCATCATGAATACCAGTGGATATAATTACAAAATAATGGCTTCTTCAAACTTGCCAGATAAATCCAAGAAATATATATCGGACATAAACATGGTCCGAACTGCCCCGTTCAAAACATGACGTCAGAATTCCCTAACTAGGTTACCCGTGCGTCCAAAGCAACTCACACTGCATTGTGCACGTCAGTGCGTGAATCAATCGAACGCACAAATAATATAACTATTTTAAGACTGGTGCGTACATTTGGCAGGACCGAAGACTACCCCCTTTAGGTAATAAATGTACGTAACAGTGACATGTTTTATTTCAATGCAGACGCTCGCTGATATGAACAACACAGTCTTTTGTCAATATCTTTCTTATTATCTATCCGTCTGTATAAATGAAAGCATATTATTTCACTGCTCAAGATGGGCCATCCGGCCAGCTAGGTTTTATATTCCTAACATTATTATTAAGAAAAGTTACTTTTCAAATATTTTATAGAATCTTCTGGAATGCGTTCATCACTGCATTCAAATAAACGGACTAAGTTATCGCAAAAGCGTCCAAGAAATGACTGTGGCGTATAATATCCAAGGTCCCTTTTGTCGATTTCTTTACTTTATGTCAACTTGGGGAACGTGACTTTTTCCTCCTTTCCCCACCACTTGCGTCTTTTAGCCTTGCTAGTTTCAAGCACGCGTTCAGTCAGATTTTTCCTTTTGATCTCCGTTCTCATCCCGTTCCGTTTTGCCTTCAAGTCTAACAATTTAATTTCCATGGCGGGTGATGACCCGCGGCGTGGGCGATCATGTATTCTAGCAGCTTACGCATTAGTTTTTATCCCTACGTTGTATCATTGGAGATATTTTAACGTTGTATCACGGTTAATTTTGTGACACTGTTGATAGCATTACAAGGCAGTCCTTGTTCTGGAATCCCCAGAGAAAGAGGGGCAGAGGTAGACCAAAAAACACATGGAGAAGAGAGATAAATACAGAAGTTAAATTGATGAGGAAAATGATGCAGATGGAACATGACAGTAGGACTTGGTATGTGTTTGTTGAAGGCCTATGCTCCCTGGGAAGCTAAAGGGTATTGATTGATTGATTGATAGCAGATACTGCAGTTGGTAAGTGAAGTGTTAGAGACTTCACTATACAAGGTCCAGCTTTATGAGGTGCAGGTGACCAGTTCTCTTCCTATCTGCCTTTGTCTTTCCTAACTCAAAAGCAAAGTCAGGGACACATTTACAGCTGGATAGACTGGAGCATCTCTCTCCATCTGTTGCAGCTTCTGGTTTTCTTTTGGAACAGACGGACACATTTACATACCTAGGATGCATAGTAACACCAGACGGCAGAACAAGCAAAGACATCAAGAACAGAATGAATAAAGCGAGAACAGCCTTTGCTAGTCTCAACAACATCTGGAAGTCTTCCCAGTACAGCACAAACACCTGATTAAGATTGTATGAGAGCTGTGTACTTTCTGTGCTTCTCTATGGTGCTGGTGCGGAATGCTGGAGTTGGGTTGGCCACATCCTCAGAAGAGACCCCGATGCCATCACAAGAACAGCTATGCTGTGGACCCCAGAAGGAAAATGAAAGAGAGGCTGACCAAAAACAACTTGGCGGAGAACTGTGGAGGCCGAGATGCAAAGAATGAACCAGAGCTGGGGCACTGTACGAAGGATGGCCACCGACCGAACAAAGTGGAAGCAGTTTGTTGCTACCCTAAACGTCACCACCAGGAATGAGGAGGTTCACAGCCTTATGCACAAATTAACCTGTTGATTATTTTATGAAAACAAATGCGTGGAGGCATATCTGGAGTCATCCTTATATGACCACCAGCTAAGCACAATGCTACATTATTCAAGTTTGGAAGTGAACCTGTCTGAGGTAATTACACCCTCATTGACTCTTAAAATCATCCACACACTTCCAGGGATTCCCCCTGTAGTGAAACATGTTGACAACTCAGCAATGCACACTAAGCTTGGAGGACTCACTTGAGCTCCAGATGTAACTCGGGCTTTTTACCTGGTTGGCTGCATGCAGGATGATCTCACTATGGGCTCATGATGGGCAGGGGGGAGCTGAGAAGTGGCTCTGTGTAGGATGTGACAATTCCTTGGGAGAGCCCAGAACCAGAGCTCAGTATTTTATCTCTGCATATTTGGAGAGCTCCCTGGGATGGCCGGGAATGCACAGTATGCCATGCGCTTCTTCCTCCTAGCTTTGGACCTTATGTGATGATTCTTTAAGTGCCAGCCAAGCTGGAGAAACTGGAGCTCATGACTAAAACTCAGTACATTTCGGAATGGCAAAAAAGCCACAGGAAAAGCCTAGATCTACAGTATAGATAACACCAAGGAGTCACTTGGTATTGGCTGCAAAAGAGTGAGAAGCCCTAGTTAAACAACAACAAAATCAAAAAATGACTAGAAGGCCCTTAGGATCTGCATCATCATATATTGTCGTCAAGTCTTACACAATCAACCTTTATCAACTGATGCATTAAGCAAGATGTCAAACTTTTCAAAGTGTGTGCTCAGTAAGGTCACATGTTATGAAAGCAAGACGTTTATGGGTAATTTTATATGAGCACTGGACAAGAACCAGACATGCACCAATGGAACGAGAGATGAGAAGATAGCATCACCAGACAGTCCTTGTTCTGGAGTCCCCAGGGTAACAGAGGTAGAGGGAGACCAAAGAACACATGGAGAAGAGAACTGGCAACAGACATGAAGGAGATGAAGAAAACATGGTAAGACCTTGAGCTGATGGCACGGGACAGGAAGACTTGGCATAAGGTTGTTAAGGCCTATGCTCCTTGGGGAGCTAAAGGGTGGTGATGGCTGGAAACTGCAATGCTTTTGGTGCAGGCTACCTGCAAGAGAGTATCCAGTTGGCAGATTGGGGTAAAAAAAAAAGGACACACACCCCACCTAATAAAGCTATGCACAATGAATACTAAGTGGAATATGGACCTATGTCTGTGAGGCTATGTCTGTGAGGCTAATTACATCCTCATTGACTCTTGAAATCATCTACACACTTCCAGGGATTCTTCCTGTGGTGAAACTTTGTGTGCACCAAGCATTGCACTCTAAGCTTGGAGAAGTCACTTGAGCCCCAGTCATAATTCCCTGGTTTTGACTTGTTTGACTGCATGCGGAAGGATCTCATTGTGGACTCAGTAATAGGCAGGGGAAGCTAAGAAGGGGCTTTGTGCTGGACGTGACAATTCGTTGGGAGAGCCCAGAACCAGAGTACAGTATTTTAGCTCTGCATAGTTGGAGAGCCCCCTTGGATGGCTGGGAATGCACAGTATGCTACGTACTTCTTAGTCCTAGCTTGGTACCAGAACCTTTAATTGCAAGCCAAGCTGGAGAAACTGGAGCTCATGACTTCAACTCAACACTTTTCGGAATGGCAGAAAAGCCACAGGAAAAGCCTAGATCTACAAGTAGATAATACCAAGGAGTCTTCAACTTGGTATTGGCTGTTAAAGAGCGAGAAGCTCAGGAGCTCTAGTTAAACAACAACAACGACCTTTCACCTTTACTGTCCTGCAAGGGGGCCAGCTGCAGCGGTGGTTCCATGCTCCACAGGGACTACAAATGTAAATAATGCTGGTGACTGGAACTGCATAACATGGGAAGGTTTTGTGTAGGACATTTGATGGTGCAGATTGGCAACACTGTTTGAATATGTGCACACCATTTTCATTGCTGTTTGTATCAGAAGCAAGTGATAGATGATATTTGATGCAGCACGGATGACAAAATCACTGCAGGAGCATGGGACATGCTTTGATGTAGGCTGGAAACAGGCCGTTACAGTGGTGGTCCTACACACCTTTGGAGATTTCCACAAAAAGGAAAGGGTAAGGTAAAGGTAGTCCCATAGCAGATACTGCCGTAGGGGTGTGAAGTGTTAGAGACTTCACTATACTAGGTCCAGCATTGAGAGGGGGGGTGACCAGTTCCCTTCCTCGCTGCCTTTTCTTCCTTAACTCAAGAGAACAGTCAGGTACCCATTTACAGCTGGGTAGACTGGAGCGTGTCGATGCCTTGAGAGACTAGCGTTCTAACCACTCTGTCAGTCAGACTTTCACAAAAGGGAAAAGTAAGTATGTATTTAATGTGTGTAAGTCTTTCTTGATTATCTTTTCCTTCTCTTCCTTTGTGTGTGATGTGCGTGTGCAAAGTTACATTAAAGTGACACTATGTTAATATGAATACCTGTTTGTCTTGTCATCTATGTCATATGTGTCTTTGTTATTGGTATTCTACCTGTTCATTATTGTCTTCCTTTATTTTAGGTTGGAGGTTCTACAAGTGATGTTTGTCATTATAGGAGTTGTTATGGGTGTATTTGCCATCATCCTTCTCATATTTGGCATCCTGGCTACAGGAGCAACGAGGAGTAACATATATTCTGGTGCAAAGTGCATCATGGGAGGAAGGATAACTGCTGCTTTCGTAAGTTTACTGTTTCGTCATCATCATTGTTCCATTTCGCTCCATATGGTGCCACCTCTGTAGCTGATACCCTCGCATGAAGCCTGCACAAAGGATTCACATGCTCCTGCAGCGGTGATTTCTGTGGGAATTTGTTTTATATGATGAGGTTGCCAGCCTCATACGCAGCCTCATATTAGTCATCTTGAAAGACATATCCTGACGGTGCAGTAGCCCTGTTCTTTCTTTGTCTCTTGAGAGACCCCTGGGAACTACACAGTCCAGTTCATTGCCTGTACATAGAGTTAGTGTTGATCCTAGAGAAGAACAACGTGATCATCAACATTACCTTCAGCTTCCCATGGTGCTTAGAGGCCTTCTGCAAACACCTTCCAAGTCCTGCTGTCATGTGCCATCCATTCAGGATCTTTCCATATCTTCTTTATCATTTTATTTTCTGCCTCCAGTTCTCTTCTCCATGTTTTTTTTTTTTGCTAAGGATTACAGCTGATTTTCAAAATTTACTGTTTACTGCATGCTTCTGATTCTTTTTTTTTTTTTTTTTTTTCATCTTTCAACTCCCTAAGGACTCTCCTGATCTGCCTCTGTGATTATGGTACTTAATAGTGTTTCTGACTCTGCTAGGGGTAATTTATATAACTAAATTAAACTTAAAGAATTTAAGAAAGTCTGCTGGTGAATATTTACAATTTAATTGAACAGTTACTCTTTTCTGTTTGAAAAGTATTAATATAAAATATTTTACAACATTAAATAAATAAGAACAGTTCAACAAAATGTCTTTCTCTTGGGTTACAATGTCTATCATCTTGTAGACAAAATAGCTGGCTTGATCATTCACTTGAAGAATTATTATTATGATTATTACAAGTTTATTGATACTCTATACTTGTTATGGTCATCACAAACTGGATGCGTTTTTTAGTTTGGTGAGGATGGATAAGCTGCACAGTTGCTTTAAGCAACTTATCTGAGTCACTGCAGATGGCTCCCTTTGATGCTGGATATAATATTCAGATGAAATCGTTCCAGTAGCTACAAACGTTATAACTGGCCTGCTATCACCAACTGGCACTGCATTCGTTGCAACATTAATAAGAGAAGCCTCTTCTTATTTGGAGACTTTTGGTTAAAGGATTAAACCTGCAACGAATTCAAACGCAATCCCTGTATTTGTCTATCCATATCCCTCTTATGACACAGATGGGGACGATAGACAGTTTCAGATAAGCGTGCTAGCAGATGCACAAGGTATAGTATAGTATCAACAATCATTTTAATTCAAAGTGATCACAATTTACTTCTACCTTCTTAATTATAAGTATTTTCCCATGATTCACTTCCATACAATAATTTGGTTGTGAGTAAAACTATTAAGTAATATGTCAAACAATACTGTGAATCAATCCCTTTCATCCTTCTTTATGTTCCTCCTGGTAGGTGTCTCATTCTATTCAAGAAATACTTCTTTAAATACTTTCCCCAACTTACAGACACAATTGACCATCTTTTTCAATATTATACACATTTCACAATGCTGGCATTTCCACTAAAGGTTAACACATGCTTGTATTTCAGCCGGCAACACACTCGTCCTGGAATATTTTCTTTACATCTCTACACACTTTCTAACACACTGATGGATTAATCAATATATTTACACACAATTATATACATTTATATATATAAATAGGTTCATTCTTACCCTCAGGCACACACACAGACTAGCCCTCAATGGTTGATTAAGGTCTGCTAACAAGTGCAGAAGGCAAATGCTGGCATAAACATATGCTGTGCTTTTCCCCGCTCTCTGTGTATTTTCAAATCGTGACTGACCGGAGTTTGTTAGGCAAGTCTATTTATAGTCTGACCTCGGACGTAAGAGATGGAATCCCCTAGGAATGCAATAACCATCCAAAATATGGGTACCTTTTGGCCTTTTGTACAATGTAGGAAAACTACATTTTTAATTATCTCCGTTATTCCTGATGCGATTTTAGTCATTTAAAGCTTACATTATACTTGGAATTAGGCTTTACATAGCTATATAATAATCTTTTTGGTTACTACTTGCATTTTCCATTATGCATAGTTTAAACAGCTAAACTTAGGCCAACCTGAAGCTTCGAATGCATTTAACCTAAGATTTCTCCCGTCCTATATTATTATTAGTACAAGTATTACTACTTACGGGTAGAGTAACATCCCTAATATTGGTTTGATAACTTCTGCCAAGTGGTACTCCTTCCATGCTGCTGTAGTAAAATTCCAAAGTTAATCATGTTACACTAATAGGGTCTTGCCATCTTTATTTTCCCAGCAGTTGTAAACACAGGACCAAGAAAGCGTTTTCATTGGTCAGTGTATCATATCTTCTTACAATGTATGGTGCGCGGTAAGGCCAGAATTATTAGAATTCGTGATGTGAGACAGACGTCATTTCACGACAAGCCTACACAAAACATTCACATGCTCTTGCAGCAATGGTTTCTATGGCGATTTGTTTTACATAATGGGGGTTGTGTTGCGGTCCATTCTAATGATGTATTGATCAGAATTCTGTATAGTTAGCAAATGTTCAAATGAACTCACTACAGTTAAATCAACGAAGGAATGTAAATCACTCCTGGTTAACGTTTTTAGAATTTATTGACATCATACAACGTTTAAGCTCCACATTTTGTTATAATAAAAGCAAGTCGTCTTTCATAGGCAGATGTACTAGGCCATCATAATGCATGAATGGTAGGCAAATGTGCCGTCTGTTGAAGTCCAACTGTCCACGACAATATAACTTGACTAGATCGTCAAAATGTTAATAATAATTCATGATACTCCTCTGTCAATTCACACATGAATCCATGGCATGCAATATCTCAACCATACGTCCCTAAGCATGCACAAATATCGAACATCAAACACTCAATGCAGGTGCTCATAAAATACACGTCTTGTCACATTGGAATACACAATCGAAAAAGACCCAAAAGTGACCGTTACTTCTCCTCATGCACGTGCACTTATGTAATTTAATATTTTAACCTTACGTCATAAATCAATTCAGTGGTGCTGTTTCACTAACGGTGCGTTTTAGTGCTGCTCCCTTTTAGCACAGCAATGTTTTACTAATGAACGCAAATCTGTGCGAAAACGGAGGCGTAACAGGTTACTAGCCCCATTGCTTCGTATACTGCTGGTTAATTCTTGACTTTCTGTCTACAGTTCATGACTGTTTTATACATACTGCTAATTTGATTTTCTATTTACAGTTCATGGTTGTGTCCTACCTACTGACCATTGGCTGGATGGCTGTTATGTCCGTCTGCGTAGTAACAGTAGTGGCGTATGCTGCCATGGATTCCATCTGCAACACTGAAATATACAGCAAGACTACAAAAGAACTAGAGGACTCCCATTATTGCTTCAATCTGACAAGATTTGGTGAGTTTGTCTTGTACCTGGTGATTGCAAAGTCACTCCCTAATTGTAAATGTTTATTTATTTACTCCTGTCTAACTACCGTATATGCTCGAATATAGGTCAATCCGACTATAAGTCGACCCATAGACTTTAAGACTTAAAAAGCTTCCAAAATGAATGACCCAAATATAAGTCGAGTGCATTTTTCATCGAGTCCGATGTTCTCGCATTGCATTGAAATTTCTATGGGTTTTTGCAAATTCTATCACTTTCAGCACCATTTCCCGTTTAAAACGTCTGAAAACACCGCATGGAAAGTCTGAATACTGTTGTTGGTCACTGTTAAGTAGCACTGATATTTCGGTATTTAGCAAGACCTAAGTTGTAAATGGATTTCTGGTACATGTAAAACTTTTGTATTCTGAAATTTTTTTGTTTAAATAGAATCTATCGATATTGTAATTTTTCATGAATGCCATGGCTTTCCAGGCGGTCGAATATTTACTTTGGTACCTGAGAAGTGACTTGTTATTTGACCAGTATGCTAACGATGCTGCCAAATCAGATGTGAATATTGAATAAGGGCCCAATTTAGACTCTGACAGTGACACTGTGAAAGTGAATCTAGTGAAAGAAGTAATGATATTACTGATAGATCAAATGAAGGAGGCTGGTCAGCAAAGCGTACTCCACTTGAAATTTGTGACTTTGTAGGAATTCAAACATGTATTACTTAGATATTTTGATAAAAACATCTGGTTTTTTTTTTTGTTTTTAAAGTTCAAAATGGGAATAAATTTCTCGACGTATATCTGGTAATTTATATAAAAGAAAAACCAAAATAAAGAAAATTAACTTCCAGTTTTATTACATAAAATAATAAATGTCTCATTGCCATTACATCTCAGTGTGAGATCCAGCCTGTTAATACGTGAGTTCATAGCAGGCAGAAAAGTTTGCTGTATTGTGCAACTTCAGATTATTTGCCATTTAAGGTTTTATTGTATTTTATTTTGTTTCTTGGCATAAATAATACAACTAAAATTTATTAGCGACGTGTCAGTCACTGCTCCTTGTTTTATGATTTGTTTCATGAATATTCAGTAAATACAAGTGAGGACATAAAAACTACAGTTGACACTTTTGTAAGATGCCGGCGCCAACGGAGTACGTATGATTTTGTAGTGGTGGTTTGTGTGGCACCCATAAAAACAGCAACATTGGTCTTACCTTAAAATTGCAGGCTGGGTCGTTACGAAACCCTGCTAGCTAGCATCATGATTAAATATTGTTAGCTTGGATCATAACTAAACCCTGCTAGCTCGGATCATAATTAAATATTGCTAACTAGGATCATAACTAAACCCTGGTAGCTAGGATCACAATTAAATATTGTAAGCTAGGATCATAACTAAACCCTGCTAGCTAAGACCATAATTAAATATTGCTAGATAGGATTATAACTAAACCCTGCTAGCTAGGATCATAATTAAATATTACTAGCTAGGAACATAACTAAACACTTTTAGCTAGGATCATATCTAAATGCTGTTAGCTAGAATCATATTTAAACATTGCTGGCTAGGATCATATCTAAACATTGCTGGCTAGGATCATATCTAAACATGGCTGGCTTTATCATGAGGATCATATCTAAATATTACTGTCTAGGATGGTATATAAAACACTGCTAGCTAAGTTGGTATCTAAACACTGATAACTAGGGTCATATCTAAACACTGCTAGCTAAGATCATATCTAAACACTGCTGGCTAAGATCATATCTAAACACTGCTAGCTAAGATTATATCTAAACACTGCTAGCTAAGATCATATCTAAACACTGCTAGCTAAGATTATATCTAATCACTGCTAGCTAAGATTATATCTAAACACTGCTAGCTAAGATCATATCTAAACACTGCTAGCTAGGATCATGTCTAAATACTGCTAGCTAGGATCATGTCTAAAAACTGCTAGCTAGGATCATATCTAAACACTGCTAGCTAAGATCATATCTAAACACTGCTAGCTAGGATCATATTTTAACACCGCTGGCTAGGATCATATCTAAATGTTGCTAGCTAGAATCTTATCTGAAATTTGCTGGCTAGGATCATATCTTAACATTCCTGGCTAGAACCATATCTAAAAATTGCTGGCTAGGATTATATCTAAAAATTGCTGGCTAGGATCATATCTAAAAATTGTTGGCTAGGATCATATCTAAACATTTCTGTCTATGATCATATCTAAAAATTGCAAGCTAGGATCATATCTAAACATTGATGGCTAGAATAATATCTGAACATTGCAGGCTAGTATCATATCTAAACATTGCTGGCTAAGATCATATCTAAACATTGCTAGCTAAGATTATATCTAAACATTGCTAGCTAAGATCATATCTAAACATTGCTAGCTAAGATCATATCTAAACATTGCTAGCTAAGATCATATCTAAACATTGCTGGCTTCATCATATCTAAACATTTCTGGCTAGGATCATATCTAAACATCGCTGGCTTTATCATGAATAGGATCATATCTAAATATTGCTGGCTAGGATTATATCTAAACTGCTAGCTAGGGTCGTATCTAAGCACTGCTAGGTAAGATCATATCTAAACACTGCTAGCTAGGGTCATATCTAAGCACTGCTAGCTAGGGTTGTATCTAAGCACTGCTAGCTAGGATCATATCTAAACATTGCTGGCTTTATCATGGCTAGGATCATATCTAAACATTGCTGGCTTTATCATGGCTAGGATCATATCTAAACATTGCTGGCAAGGATCGTATCTAAACATTGCTGGCAGACAGTGCTGTGTTGAATTAGCATACTGATGGCTGTGTTTTTATCTTTCTTATTTTCTTGTAAACGTTCTAAGAAACGATACCTTCATCTTCTTAGAACAATTTTGTTATTGTGATATTAACCTTGCTTGTGTTTTTGTTATCACATCTGTGATAAATAAGCTTGACACTCATAATTTGCAGGCATATACAGAAGTGAGAAGGGTTCCGATTACTTGTGTGATTACAATGGGCTTCGGGCCATGTGTAATAAGGTATTGTAAAACCTTTCTCATTTTTTTTGTAAGCGTGGTGCAATAAGGATCTTATTGCAATGGGAGTATATTTGTTCATTTGTTTGTTTGTTCTGATCCCCATGGGTTCGAGTTATTCACTCTTTTACCCTTGCAACAAAATTTGGGGTATTGGTTTTGGGCTTTCTTGCAATCCCAGAGAACTTCCCCGACTCAGGAGGCGCAGCTGGTGGAGGTCACACCAGACCCGCTAATTGGCGTGTGTGCAATGCCACGAGAAGGATGGTTCTCTACCCTGCAAAGGGGGTCATTGTGAGGCAGTGGCACAGCCACTGCTTTTATCTCCTTGCCAAAAGACACCATCCAAAACGACACACACAGCTCTGCCCCATCTGAACTGGGAGGGCTCATCACCAGGAGCACCACGCACAGTCTTATGGGGGCAGCATTTGCCTGCATCAGGCATGTCACGTACCATCGACATTTAATAGGGCAGACATTTGAAAGATTCATCGCCAGCATGTGAGGCCAAAAACAGAAATCCTGGGAAGAATTAGGAGAAAAGCTTGAAAAAAACCTCAAGAAAACCACAAGCTGTTTTACAAGATCCTAAAGGAAATGAGGACGGAAAAACAGTGCCCTCTGAAATTGATAAAAGACAAACAAGGTGCTTTGCTTACTGCCCTGAAAGAAATAATGGAATGCTGGAAAAAATATTTCTTGGAACTCCTTTGGGGTGAGGAAGATTACATCTCAGAAATGGCAAGCATCAGCAATGAGGTATTTGAGGAAGGTAGTCCAAGTGACAAGAAGGGACAGAGTTCGCATCCAGATGATACATCATAGCCTCTAAAACGCAGCCTTGCAGACCTGAGTGGAATAATCCCAGTTGTAATGTTTTGGTCATGTCTGCAGAATGGGAGGAGACTGGTTGCCATGACAAACATGGGAAACCAAGAGCCAAGAATCCAGACCTTCAGGATGACCCAGAGTTCACTGGAAGGACATCATCAGACAATCTTTGAAGGCTCAGGGACTGGACTGGAACCAGGCTAACAGCCAATAAGGATCGCATGATGCTCTCTCTGGCAAACCTCTACACCTGCAAAGTTGAAGAGGAACGACTAAGTAGTAAGTAGTAGTTGTAAACTTGTACATGGTCATATTTCAACTTCTTTCTCTCTGTGCGTGTATATGTGTGCAGATGTGTGTGAATAAAATGACACGTGTAAAAGATATTTGCCCTTCTATTACATAGAGAATTACAACAGGTTTCCTACACTCTGTTTGGAGTGGCCTGTTTGTTCCACTCGTGGTCCATCCTTTTGGTCTCTGCTGAAGTGTCTCATTCTGTCATCTGTACTGAGGATTCCATAGCAGGGCATGTCAACATCATCAAGTGCCATGCTGTAAGGTGCATGCACAATCACACTGACCATCCAAACTAGCATGAGCCATCTTCATCATTTCTCTCCTTTCTGTAAATGATATACTCATTTACAGAACTGGCTCTGGCCGACAAGAAATGGTTAATAGCTTACATGGGACACTACATGAGGTGTCTAAATGGTGCATGGAAACTGGCTCCAAAGTCAATCCCAACAAGGCCTGCATTATGTGGTGCTCCTTGAACAACTCCATTGTGAACGCAGACCTCCCAGATATTACTCTCAATGGATAGAAAATTGAAAGGCAAGAAAAGCTGAAATACCTTGGAGTTACATTTCATTGCAGGCTCTCGTATAAGTACCATGTTGAGCAAATCACACAGAATTGCAGGAGAGGTCTAGCGGCACTGAAAATAATGGCCGCGGCACCTCTGGAGCAGAGATTACTATTTTTTTATCAACAGCTGGTCATATCAGTCATTGAGTATGGGCTGGGAATACTCACGCTGTCAGTAACACAATGTGAACGATTAGAACGCATTCAGAATGAAGGGATGCGCATTGTCTTGGGCTGTACATGAGATGCCCCCATTGTGACAATGAAGTACATGCTTGCAGTGCTGTCGATTAAATCCAGATATGAGATGGCCCAAGCAAAAGCCTATATGCGAGTATCCACAGACAAACGGCACCCTCTGCATGGTAACACAGCTGACATTAAGGGAGCAAGAATAAAGAGAGGGATGTCATGGATGGCACAGGCAGAGACAATCATCAAGCAGGTGGCCACAGTTGACAATATACAAGAATGGAGTATGTCAGATGAGAACTACCAGCAGGTCACCAGCCTTGGCAGAGAGTGTAGAAATTGGGGGAATGAAAAAGCAGAACTGGAAATTAATCAACTGATACATGATCATTCCGGGGATGATGATGCCATTGTGTATACAGATGGGTCTGTGATCCGCGGTGAGAAATCTGGTTGGGGCTTCTCTGCTCGGGTACAGGGCAGAATTGTCGCCGAACATAGCGGGGCTTACAAGATAACAACTTCCAGCATGAGAATGAAGGTTGAGGCTGTTACTACAGCCTTAAGGTGGATAACTGAAACTTCATTAACAAAGGCGATCATTGTGTCAGACTCTCAGTCTATGCTTTGGAAGGTTCAAAATGGTTGGTTGCGGCATGAATGGAGAACATTCATAGAAGCTTCCAGTCTACAAGAGCTGGCGTGGACATACTGTCCTGGTCATGCAGGGGTATGTGGTAATGAAAGAGCTGACATATTAGCATCTAGAGCACCCATAGTGGGGACACTAGATATGGATAAGGGAGATATACTGAGAACAATTAATGATCGCCTGTTAAAGAATGACACTGCAATAGATGAATCATCAAGGTTAAGACTGTTGGAATTTGACATCAAACGTAAGGCTAGCAGAGATGGACATATGAGAGGATGCATCTGTTGTGTTTCCAACCAGCGAGCTACAGGAACAGTTAGCATTCACACTCTTCGATATATACTGATGGAGACTGAGCACCTATGGGTTTACCCGGAGTGCAATGATGTCAATTCTTAATAACAATAACATTATTTCTCTCACAGGAACAGCATTACTCCTCTCTCTGCCACATCAGTGCACAGATTCTCCCTGTCTCCCTCTGGCCTACTCACACATTACATAACATCATACATTTTGGTCTCTGTATGTTTTGGCACTTAAAACTTATTTATACTGACCATATCAAGTTTTATTTATCAGAATGCAAGCTGCATTACTTCCACACAATATTACTGCCTCACATTACTTTTTGGTTTAATCTATTATTTTTCAATGTATGTACATTTGCTATGTCCTCTGCCATTTACTGATCATCATCAGTTTCTGTTTTGATCCCTATGGAGCATGGACTGACCCCTGTAGCTGGTCCCCTGGCAGATAGTCTGCACCAAGCATTCACATCCTGTTGCAACGGTGGTTTCTGTGACACTTTGTTTACATGATGAGGTTGCCAGCCTCGTGCACAACCTATTGGTCACCTTGTACGACATGACTCCGAGGGTGTAGTAGGTCTGTTATTTCTTTGTCTCTTCAGAGACCCCCAGGAATGACAGATGGCACCGTTTGCTGTTAGCCTTTCAATATTTATCATCCTTGTTTACTGGGAGCCGCGCTAGCGTAGTGGTTACCACACCGCTCTGGCGACCGGGTGATTCAGGATCAAACCCGGGCGACGGCATTTGAGGATTTTTCGTCGACCGGGATTTGGACCTGGCGAGTACATTTGAGTGTCATCGACCAGGGATTGGCGGCTCCTGAGCCGACCCGGCTCTAATGGGTACCTCCGAAATCAGTGAGTATCTGCCTGAATGGCGAGGGACACCTGTCTCTGTACAAGAAAAAAAGGGATACTCACATAAAATCAATGTCAGGTTAGACATTAATAATAACCTGAGATTTCGCCTCGAGTATTAGCGAGCGTATGAAAAAAAAAAAAATCCTTGTTTACTGTAGGGTGACAAAGGGAATGCTCATAATGTCACAGGGTTTCTAATGTTATGTGTTTTTGTAAAACTGGCTGATTTAAAAAAAAAAAATATTTTATTATTTATATGTGAGTGTCCAAGAGTTAGGGAAGACAAAGGCGGAAGTATTAAATGTTAAAAAAGGCCAGTGCACAAAGGAAGCTTATTCCACTTATTGGAAAAAAACAATCAACTTTCTTTGGCCATGTTATGAGAATAGGAAAGCTGGAATATATCGTAACAACAGGAAAGTTTGAAGGAAAAAGTAATAGAGGAACAAATGAACTTTATTGTGGGCATGCAGCCATCTGACATTCTGCCCTTCCTTTCTCTCATATTTTATACTGAATTCATTTCAATGTAAAAATACCTACTAGAGAAACAATAAAGTATACGGTATAAAATAAATATAAACAAGAAAATATTAAAATAAATGAACATGAGTCCTGGTATAACCAACAGCTGCATGTATATGGTAGATGGTTGAAAGGAGCGTGCTACAAAGAAAAGTAGTAAACACCTTAAACAAAATATATAGTAGGACTGCATTGACACATAAGTCAAAGATTCTTATTTGTTTTATTTTATATGTTGTTTTAACCTTTATCTCTTTTCAATCAATTGATAACACTTTACCAAGGAGCGTAGGGCTTTAATAAATACACGCCAAGTCCTCCTGACGCATGCCATCAGGTCAAGGTCTTTCCTTGTCTTCATCATTTTCATTGTTGTCTGCAGCTGCAAGTGTTTCATTGGTCTACCGCTATTTCTGGTACCCTGGAGACTCCAGAAGAAGACCTGTCTTGTAGTACTATTAACAGCTTTCATCAGTGTTTCATCTCTTTTGATTGTCATATATTTCCCAATGATATTAAAGCTGCTCTTGCCTTTTGTGTATGTATTTTGACATCATTGCCTGGTCCTGCAACTTTGTCTATATTGTTGCTAAGATATAAGTTCTCGTCCATGGTTCGATCCCCAGCCACTGAGTCCATAGTGAGATCCTCTTGCATGCAGGTAAAAGCCAGAGTTACGCTTGGGGCTCAAATGATTTCTCCAAGCTTAGTGTGTAATGCTGGGTTCTCATCATGTTTCACCACGGGGAATCCCTGGAAGTGTGTGGATGATTTCAAAAGTCAATGAAGGTGTAATTAGCCTCTCAGACAGAGGTTCACATCCAAATCTACATGCTA
This sequence comes from Oreohelix idahoensis, assembly GCA_024509875.1. Classification (NCBI taxonomy): domain Eukaryota; kingdom Metazoa; phylum Mollusca; class Gastropoda; order Stylommatophora; family Oreohelicidae; genus Oreohelix; species Oreohelix idahoensis. Next base: position 348,991 of record JAMPIV010015770.1, on the reverse strand, counting down.
TAGCATTGTGCATAGCTGGTGGTCATATAAGGATGACTCCAGATATGTCTCCATGCATTTGATCTATCGGTAGATCACTGGAGATGATTTGTTAGATCTCTAGATGATGCATGGTGGAAAGAAAGAATGTTTAAACTTTGGAATTTCAGACTAGCCCTCTCTCATTTAAAAGTGCTGTAGCCTCAGGAGAAAGTATGTGTTTATAAGAGATCAAACAGCAAAGTTAAATCCGCAAGAGATAATGCAGCAAAGTTAAATCCACGAGATAATGCAGCAAAGTTAAATTCACAAGAGATCATACAGCAAAGTTAAATTCACAAGAGATCATACAGCAAAGTTAAATTCACAAGAGATCATACAGCAAAGTTAAATTCACAAGAGATCATACAGCAAAGGTAAATCCTTATCATACAGCAAAGTTAAATTCACAAGAGGTCATACAATGAAGTTAAATTCACAAGAGATAATGCAGCAAAGTTAAATTCACAAGAGACCATCAGCAAAGTTAAATTCACAAGAGATCATACAGCAAAGTTAAATTCACAAGAGTTAATGCAGCAAAGTTAAATTCACAAGAGATCATACAGCGAAGTTAAATTCACAAGAGATAATGCAGCAAAGTTAAATTCACAAGAGATCATACAGCAAAGTTAAATTCACAAGAGATAATGCAGCAAAGTTAAATCCACAAGAGATCATACAGCAAAGGTAAATCCTTAAGATATCATACAGCAAAGTTAAATTCACAGAAGGTCATACAGCAAAAGTTAAATCCACAAGAGATCATACAGCAAAGGTAAATCCACAAGATATCATACAGCAAAGTTAAATTCACAAGAGGTTATACAACGAAGTTAAATTCACAAGAGATCATACAGTAAAGTTAAATTCACAAACAAATCATACAGCAAAGTTAAATTCACAAGAGATCATACAGCAAAGTTAAATTCACAAGAGATCAGACAGCAAAAATAAATCACAAGAAATCATACAGCAAAAGTAAACTTACAAGAGATCATACATCAAAGGTAAATCCACAAGAGATCACACAGGAAAGGTGAATCCACAAGAGATCATACAGCAAAGGTAAATCCACAAGATATCATACAGCAAAGTTAAATTCACAAGAGATCATACAGCAAAGGAAAATCCACAAGAGATCATACAGCAAAGGTGAATCCACAAGAGATCACATAGCAATGGTGAATCCACAAGAGATCTTACAGCAAAGGTAAATCCACAAGAGATCATGCAGCAAAGGTGAATCCACAAGAGATCACGCAGCAAAGGGGAATCCACAAGAGATCACAGCAAAGGTGAATCCACAAGAGATGACACAGCAGAGTTAAATCCACAAGAGATTACACAGCAAGGGTAAACCCAAAAGAGATCACACAACAAAGGTGAATCCACAAGAGATCATACATCAAAGGTAAATCCACAAGAGATCACATAGCAAAGGTGAATCCACAAGAGATCACACATTAAAGATGAATCTACAAGAGATCAGACAGCAAAGGTAAATCCAGTGGATTTTCATAGAGGAAGAGAGTACTTAAAAGATCACACAGGAAAACACAAACAAATAAATTACAGCAAAGGTACATCTAGTAGATCATGCACAGAAAAAAAGGTATTTACAAGAGAGCACAGAGGCAGGTAAAGAGATCATACAGCAAAGGTATATTCAAAAGATCAAGCAGCAAAGATACAAGTCTAGAAGTAACAACAAATTAAAAACACTGAATGGAATTAAATAGTCCACACAGAAGTGAAAAGCTAGTTTTCATGACCAGCTCTTTTCAGGGCTGACATTGATACGAACCAACAACAAAAATGACTGAGATAACTATCAAGCATTCAAAATAGGATTTAAAATTCACACAGTATACCACAGTTATAGTCGAAAGTGTCCACTTCTGGTGAGGTCTGGAATTTCCATGTACCTGTGGTAGGAAATTCTCTACTCAGAGAGGAATGAAAATCCACAGAACGAAAAAGGGGTGTGGGAGTTCATCAGGGGGAGATCAACAGCGCTCTGTCTCGACGGATAAGATGTTAAAAGAACGCAGCCAGGAGTCAATCCACAGTGCTGAGTACATTCAAGTTGATCTGCCTGATGATCATCTCACACACTTCTTGGACGGGAAGAGAAATGCAATCAAGTTTCCACCTGCCAATGCAAAAGGGCTTTGGGAACAGCTGGACGAAACCTTGGCAAAAGAGTTGGATAACAACCTGAAGCAGATAGCTTTGGAGAAGAAGCTGGAAATCTTCGGCGACATAATATATCTGCACTGTCGCAAAGTGTTCGGAGTTAGGGAGGCAAGGGAAGGTAACCCACCACGAAAAAGTAGAAGAAGAAAATTAAAATAGAAGAAATCAGGAAAGAAAAGAAAAAGAATGCATGGAAAACCCAGCTTGTAAGCAAGGAATGGAGAAAGGCGAATGGAGTCTACATCCCGAAGGAACAAAATTCCACAGATATCAGTCAGTTCAGGCCAATCTCACTACTCAATGTGGAAGGGAAGATATTCTTCTCAGTGATGGCGAAAAGACTCACTTCATACCTCCTGGCAAATGGGTACATTGACACTACCATTCAGAAAGGAGGTATCTGTTAAGTCATATTTTAATTAAGGGGAGTTAAGTGTTAAAGACTGGAATGTACGGGTCGGATTTTTGTACACGCTAGTAAACACGCGCTGCGTGATGAGAGAATTTTTTAGTCGGGGGTTGTATGCTCAGTAATGTTTAAACTGTTACCTGACTAGTTGTTAGTTTATTTAAAGATAGGATAAAGAAACTGGTCGAATGTTCTATGAAATAGTTTGGGGGGAAAGGTGGATGAATTCAGCTCACATCTCAAGCTGCGAGTTCGCGCTTGAATGAATTTTTACTGAGCTGTTTTGAGCAGCTGATTTTTCGTGACAGTACGTTTTCTGGCAGAGCTTGGGAATGGACGTTATCCATTTCGCTAGTGTGTTCCAGAATATATTTTTGTGAAAAGGAATATTTGATAATTCCAGAATGTACGTTATTGAAGATTGAGAGATATTATATTCATATTGATTCAAAGCCTTGGATATTATGGCTTACAACTGTACGGTGTATTCAATTGAAGATTGAGAGATATTATATTTATATTGATTCAAAGCCTTGGATATTATGGCTTACAAATGTACTGTGTATTCAATTGAAGATTGAGAGATATTATATTCATATTGATTCAAAGCCTTGGATATTATGGCTTGTTAATGTACTGTTTATTCTGTATGCGTATATTATGAACTGTCGATGCTCCATGACTTGATGTGAACTGTATTATCATGATGTCTACGTGACTGTGTAGTGAATAAACAGTGTATAACGTTATCAGGAGTTTCAACGTTCCTGACTCCTATGTTTGTTGTGGTGTGTGGCTCCAGTCTGTTCAGGTATGCCAGAACCCTTTAACATTCGCGTATGTTGTTATCTACATAGTCACACACCTGTCAGCCATCCGTAAGTCCGACCTCACTGACTCTGTCCTTGTCAGTCTTTGATGCACCACACCACCCACCAGAAACATTCCACAACCATCAACATCAACTGAACATAATATGTACCACAAAAAATTTAATCCTCAACATAGTGGTAACAGTATCCCAGGTACCAGGATGTCTAGAGCATGCCACAATGATCTGGAAAGCAATCCAAAAGGCAAAGTCTGACAGAACAAACCTCCATGTAATCTGGTTGGATCTAGCGAATGCTTATGGATCCGTTCCACACCAGATGTTCCTGGGAAAGTTCAAACTGTGGTGCCTCCAGTTCATGTTGATACCGAAGTTGCTGTGGCCACTGCTTATATATGAAATAAGCACAAGTACAGTGGAAGCTATAGAGCAGAAGGTCAACAAGTTCATGCGGAAATGGCTAGGGGTTCCACCAGGTCTGTCAGATGTAGCACTGTACTGCAAAAAGTCAAAACTTCTGCTTCCCTTCAAGTCAGTTGTTGAGGAGTACAAAGTTGGAAAGGCAAGGCTTGCAATGATGCTACGCGAGTCAGCTGATGACGTGGTTAAGTCCATTCAGCTCACACTGAAAACGGGAAGGAAGTGGAGAGTGGAAGAAGCTGTTGATGCTGCCCAAGAGTTACTCAAACTGAGGGAGGTAATCGGATACACACAAACGAATAGACGGGGATTTGGTCATGGAGACATCTGCTGGTGGTCCAAGGCATCAAGCAGGGAGCACAGAGACATGGTAGTTCAGGAGATACGAGGAACTGAGAATGATAAGAGGTTGCAAAAAGTAGTGCAGCAGGTCCAACAAGGCCAATGGACTACATGGGAAGGAGCCCTGCAGAGGTCCTTGACATGGAATGATATATGGCATATGGCACCTCTTAGGCTCAGCTTCGTTGTTAGATCAATGTATGACCTGCTGCCATCGGCCACAAACCTTGTGAAATGGGGAAAGTCGGATGATGAGCAGTGCCCCCTGTGCCAGGGGAGGCAGACACTTGAACACGTGCTCTCAGCGTGTAAGGTGTCATTAGGGCAAGGGCGATACACTTGGTGCCATAACAAAGTGCTAAATGAGTTTGCTGCGACAATAGACATGGCAAGGATGAAGGCGAATAGCAAACCCAGGCCGAGCACCGCAAATACATACTTTCTGAGGGCAGGAAAGTCAGCACACCCCAAACCGAGTAAACCTGGTAGCAGTTTACCATCTCTTCTTGACTGTGCAAACGATTGGGAAATGGCGGTAGACCTACTTGGACGAGGGGCATATCCAGAGAGTATCAGAAAATCGCGGAGACGGCCGGATATAGTGCTTCATTCTTCAGCAGCGCTTCAGGTTATACTGATTGAACTGACCATGCCATTTGAATCCAGATTGGACAAGCAACATTCGTTCAAAGCGGCCAAGTATAATGATCTGGCCGCGGATCTGAGACACGATGGGTTCACTGCCAGGGTTATGGCTGTTGAGGTGGGCGCAAGAGGGCTTGTGGCTGCATCAGTGTATGATTTATTGAAACTGTTGGGGCTGAGGGGACAGTCGAGAACAAGGGCAATGAAGAGGCTTAGTGAAACTGTTGAAAAGGCATCAGGCTGGCTGTGGAACAACCGCAATGGGCAATGGAAATCGTGACAGTAAATGCTGCGGTACAGAAAACTCCAGGAATTTTTCTAAGTCCACAATATGTTTAGTTTTTTGCTGTACTAGTGAAAGGGCTGTGACTGAGGGGCAACAGGCGGCATATATTATAAGAGGTGTTAGGCACAGAATTTCAGTTAATAGCACGCAGAGTCTAGTCTGGTCGGACTCGCGCAGGTGTCTCAGTGTGTGTCCTTAGTTTTGATGTGCGACGGAACGAACGGAATAATATGTCTTCTCTTTGTTACTTTCACAATTGCCTCCACGGCTGGCAGAGGTGTGGATTTTAAAGTTGCCGCGCTGGTGTAAAGGCTACGACGTTGTACTGGTGACCAGGTGTTCATGGTTCAAACCCGGCCGTCGGCGTTTGAGGAAATGTTTACGACCGGAAATTTAACTGAATAACCTGAACGGCTCCTGCACATAAATCCCGTGTGGATGGGAAGGAGCAAAGCTCCTGACCGGGTTGGAAGGAAAGTCCACTGACCCCCCCAGCCTCGCAATGACATGTCATTGGGCCGTAAGAGCTGGAAAAGCTCGAGTGCCGCTGGTTATAGAAAAAAAAAAAAGTTGCTACCATAAGTGAAATGGGTTCATTTTCGATACAAGACAACAGGAGGCTGAGACGCTTGGGAGTCATGACCCAAATGGGCCCGCCCCCCTTAGAGTGTAAAGGAGTATACTGGGCTGAAACACTTGTCGGATGGGGGGACTTCTTCTGATGATCAGATTGCCTCCTGTTGTATCGCTCTGTAAAGAGTTTCCTATCATCATCAGGTTGAACAAGGTGTCGAATCTCCCCAAAAAAAAATAAAAATGACTGAGATAAACATTAAGCATTCAAAATAGGATTAAAATTCACACAGTGTACCACAGTTTTAACCGAAAGGTTCAGCCTCGGGTCAGGTTAAATGAGGTATCGAATCTGAAAATGAAAAAAATGAGAAGATACGGTTTTCTTTTCAATAAGTCTTCATTGTATAGTTTTTGTTCATCCATTGATTTAACATATTTATACTACATTTCTTACAGGCATTAACTAGTTGTCCTGTAGTCTGTTTCCTAACATTATTACACTTGGTGTTAATTACAGATACATTTTCTGGTGACTCTGGCAGCAAATTATACTCGCATCAAGATTTCCAGAGAACTAACAGAGTACAGAGATGCTGTAGAAATGGAAGAACTGGAGCTTCACTCGACATCACAGAAAGGACCGCCTCCTTACAGAGACGATGGCATTGATATTTAATGTTAAGGTCTATAGAGTAGTTAGCTGAGTAAACATTCATTCTTGACCTCTCACCTCACCAACGAGTTTGGGCTTTAAACAGATTTGTGCCAGGTCCTTCTGGCCTGTGACATCCGATCATGGGTTTTTCATGCCTTTTTCTATCTACAGTTCTCTTCTCCATATGTTTTTCAGTCTTTCTCTTCCTCTCTTACCCCGGGGATTACAGATCAAGGAATGCCTTGTATCAGTAGGTTTTCTCAATATTTGTTGTATCCATCACCATCTCCTTCTCATCTGTTGGTCCACTGTCTTGTTGTCATTTACACATTGGGGCACTTGTCATACCATTTCAATCCTTCGTTTCTTTGCACGCATCCATTATGGAAGAATGTAACTTCCTAGTCGTGGTTTTTTTTTTAAGTAAACATGCTGTCATTGTAATGTATTTTATCAGACTCTCAATCATTCAAGCAAATAATGCCCTTTCTTAACACACTGTAAGTCCTTGAATCAATCAATGGCTACTTCCATTCATCATGTCCCACTGACCACCTACTTCCATTCATCATTTCCCACTATCACGGCATATTCTCCAGATGAGACTGATCCCTGTTAACCTTAATAATACACTCTGACATCTGCTTTCAGTCCATCTTGTGACATGTATATCTTGTATATCTCACTGTCATCTTCTTGTTTCATTTCTTCAGCCATTCTCTTCATTGTGTTTTTTTTTGTTAATCTTAGCAAAGAACAAAAAACTGTGAAGAAAAAACTATTTTAAAAATATTCAAATGCTTTTTAAGTACTCCATTTGTATCTCTTGATTATTTCTGTCTTTCATCCCTCATTCTCCCGGGACCTGTTTCTTAGTTTCTGTTTCCATGAAAAATGCCACCCACTCTGTTTGTTTTCCATTCTTGAAATAACCCACTGTAATTTTAATAATTTGTACGTCCGTAATAATAAACCATATCTAAATAAAATGACCATTATTTGAATTGGAATGTTGCAATGGAATAGGAGGAGACACAACTTGTGTTTCTATATAGTGCTTTTTTCTTGATGGCCTGTGCGTAAAGTGATCAGTTATGATACACACAAAAGTAGCATAAATTCCTACATTTTTTTAAAATGTAAATTTTTCCAAAACATGTAAAATTTAAGGAAATGCTTATTTTATTCTCAGTTCACACACTTATATCTTGGGTCTTAAGTAAAATCACTACAGTTTCACTTGATTTTTGTTGTTACAGTGGTTCAATCTGATTTAAAGATATTTAGAAGTAATCTACGCTGGAAACTTTTTTTTAAGTCTAAGGATTGAAACATTAATGCTCCTATTTCACCTAAAATTTCTCACTGTAGTTTCTGGAGAAAAAAATGATTTTGTGACAAGTGTGTATTCAACATCTGATATCAATTAAAATTCTGTAGCTGTCTATGTGGAAAGATGAAAATTGACACTAAATCATACCACTTTTATGTGTCATTGTATGCCCTGCTGTCAAAGTACGTTTTGATAACTTTTAAAGGACTAGAAGCCAGTATTCAGGTCCAGTTTTCCAGACACTCATGAAGGGAGGCCAGTTTTTGGGGTCTGTGTATTTGGACTAAGTTTTTTATTTGTTTTACCTCAATTTTATATTTTATGAATCTTCATTTGATTTCCTTTACAACTATGTATATCATTACCATACTTTAAAAATGCTTGGAAAGAACCGACTCTTAAAATTCAACACTATTCCTTGCCTCAGACATGAGGAAGCCACAATGTCCTTTAAGAGTTGACAAGCACTTTGACCGCAAAGTTAACACTGTAAACAGTTTTAACTAAAATGTGGAAAGATGAAAATTAACACTAAATCATTTCAATTTCCTTTTCATCATCATGATGTGCCTTGCCATCAGAATGTTTTTTTTATGTGAATGAGTGCTTTGAAAGCAAAGTATACTCCAGCGACTAAACAAGTTTAACTTGAAGGTGGAAAGATGAAAATCTTACACATGTTATATGCATCATCATCATCATGTTGTCAAAGTACGTTTTGTTCCTAGAGGTCTGTGATAGACAAAGAGAGATTAGGACTATCCTGCATTAGAGTGTGTCGTAGAAGGCGACTAATGGGAGGTTGTGCATGAGGCTATAAACCTCAACTTATAAAACAGAACCACCGTTGCAAGAACATGTGAATGCTTGGGGGTGTAGGCTTCCTACAAGAGAACCAACTGCAGTGTAAGGTTTGTGCTCGATAACAAGAAGAAAGGAACATGACGATGATGTGGAAAGATACAAAATCATAGACATTTTATTTAATTGACACTAAATCATAGAAATTGTATTTATTTGACACTAAATCAAATGGATTTTATTTAATGGACACTAAATCATAGAAATTTTACTTAATTGACTAGAATTTATCTTAGAATTTTTATTTTCATCATCATCATGTAAATGTACGACTTGTTTTAAACAGGTATTTTGACATCAAAGTAGCACCCCACTGGCTGTAAACTGTTAATTTGCATACAGACAGATAAAAACTGACGCTAAATCATTCCAAGTCAGAGTTCATCTTCTTGTGCCTTGCTGACACTTTGATGTGCCATTGTATTTTTTGACATGCAATACATTCCACTGCTTAACGTATCATGATTTTGCATTCCATTTTTGTCCCCCCTACAATACCGGTTGTGACGATATGATTTATTGTTCCATTCTATACAAGGGTTGTGTTGTCTGTACTTAGTTCTGGCTTTGTGAATATTGTGTTTATGTAAAATTGATGCACTACATATAATGAATTTTATATTGGTGACGCCCATGAAGAAATGATGGCAAAGAATTATGGTGTGCAATTTCTGTCTCATGTCCTTAGAAAAGCACCATTTCTCCTGTATTCAGTTTCTTCCTTTCCGTTTCCTTCAACCTTTTACCTGAGTAAGTAACCCCATCAACACACACAGACACTTGGAAACTATAATTAACAAAAACAAACTTATAAGAAACTGACTGAATTTTTAAAATAAATGTTGGGAATGGAGTACAGAATGTTTGCTTTGAAGGCAATCATTCTAATCACTAAACCACAGACACGCCTTGGTGTATGTGGTTTTCTTTTTTTTAAATCTTAAATATTTTAATGATTGTCTACATCTCTCAGCATTTGTTCATTGCAAACATACCAAGAAAAGGATTAGAGAAGACAGCTAAGTATTGTAAGGTACATGAAAACATTTTGCTGAGAGAAACATAATTTTGAGCTGAAAAAAACATTAATACAAAATAAGCTGGATTAGGGAATGGTTGGTTGAAAAATAGTTTATTTAATTCTGAGAAAATGAACCTGATACTTGTTGTGTATCTTTTTAAACACTCCACCATTTAAATTCATGATTCTGCATGCCATTATTTAGCATGTCACTATTTTGTATTCCACTTTTCAACATTTAGCTGCCCTACCTTTACACTTTTCAACATTTAACCATCCTATCTTTATACACTTTTCAACATTTAACTATCCTACATTGACACTTTTCAACATTTAACCATCCTACATTGACACTTTTCAACATTTAACCATCCTACATTGACACTTTTCAACATTTAATGATCCTACATTGACACTTTTCAACATTTAACTATCCTACATTGACACTTTTCAATATTTAATTATCCTACATTGACACTTTTCAACATTTAATTATCCTACATTTACACTATTCAACATTTAATTATCCTGTCTTTACACTTTTCAACATGGAGCAATCCTTGCCTTTACAACTGTTTAATATTTATCCATCCTTGCCTTTACATTCTTTAACATTTATTCAACCTGCCTTTACACTTTTCAACATTTACTAAACTTGCCGTTACACTTTTCAACATAACTGAGTTTGTTTTGCAAAGTTAACTTTGACCATATAATTAACTGTTCCATTTTGTGCAAGTTCCTTTTATGTTAGCTTTAATCGTGGTGGGTTTTTGTAAAAAATGAAGAAAGGGAATGCAGCTTTACTAGTTACAAAAGACAAAGATAATTACCTAGTTTGCTGCCACACGACCTTCATCATGGTAATAAAAGAAACTGAAAGCTATGATAGAAACATGAGGATATATACACAAATAAATACAGCCCATAGAAGCCTCTATCACTTACCCGTGATCATGTGATGAACACAATAATGGGTATAGAGAGTAAATGCTAGGTCGGAAAAGAAACAAATAGTGAAAAATATATATATGTGAGAAAGAAGAAGTGTAGGTTTTTATATTTTGTCCTAGTAAGATGCACTACTTTTTTTTAAAAATTCCACCCTCCACTACATCTTACTGCGGTCCATCTCATATTCTTACAGCTTTAATCAGGTTAGCTCTGTGAAGATTTTTCTTCTGCAAAAAATGAAACATAATTTTATACAATATGCACCTGTACTGATCATAACGAACTGCTGCAGCACACAAGAAGTTTATTCACATATAGAAACATGTCTGACAAGTTATGAATTGAAGAAGTCACTTTATGAAGAAGATAGTCAGACGTCATCTGTCTTATACAAATAGATTTCTCTGTCAACAAAATGCAGTTTGAATGATGTAGTGTATATATATTTTTTTAACCTTTCAACATTTTGACTTTCTACATATTACTGCTCAACATTTTGCAGTTGTGCATTCCATATTCCATAAACGTGTTGTGATCAATTATTTTTTTATGTGCACCTGCCGGTTCTGCTAGCTTTCGTGCATTATTTTTTACTACTTTGGCTGCAAGAGATGAATAAATATTCATCATTTTGTTTTAGATCCAGCAGGCATTAGGGTTGTATATATAAATAATGAGGCTGCTGTAAAACTGGTAAGGAAACAAATATACAAATTTAAAAAAAATAGAATGGTGAGAAATCAGTTTTACAAGTTAACGGTACTCAGGAAACACGGTATGTTTCAGGTTTTACCCTTCATCAGCTACAGTTAAAAACAGGTGACAAGGACAAGAATTACATATAGGTACTACAAAAACATACGATGATGAGAAACATACACCAAATGAGCGATACAAGCAGATGGAAAAAGTAAACAACTACAGTGATGAGTGAAAAAAGAACAATACTAAAGCAAGAAAATCGTAAAACCTGAAAGAAATACCGAAACAAGAAAGAAAATAATCAACGTTACGTAAAAAGATAATGAACAAAACTATTAACACAAGAACAAAGTCACTTAGCTATATTCTTAGAATAACTTGTAAAACTGATGTCATACCATTCTATTTTTTTTTAATTTATATATTTGAATATATAAATCCTTCAGCTTTTATAGGTTAGCTGTTATTCATTGCCTTCTGTGACAGTTTTTCAACCTTTGCTTAGAATATGGCAGCACTTCATGATCTCCAATAGATGAAAACCATGAAAGTTACACATGGTTTGAACTCAGTTTGACCTTTAACTGACCAAAGATGGAGTAATTTCAAGCAGCAGCAGTTTTGTACAGCCCAGACAGTTACAAATATATCTTTTTTTTTTCATGAGGACAATAATACACGGAGAGAGAGTTATAATGAAGTTTTTTTATTATAATAATGTGAAAATATTGGCACTGATAAATGGGGTATTACAGCAGATATGCCTGCTGTTGAATCTGGGCAACTGAGCTGTCTAATCTAGCACAGCGAAGTGTAGTGGTCAAAGTGTTAATAAGTTAGACAGTGAATATTTCACTACATTGTATATTTTTTAAATTATATATGTTAATCTGCTTGTGGCTGGCAGCTTCATCGTGTAAAACAAAGTGCTACGTTAATCAATTTGATTCATATGTTATACTTTGATGTAACTTAAATAGGGCTGCTGAGCTTGTTGCTCTTACGCAGCCAATGTCAGGTTAAAGAATGCTTGGCATTATCTATATTGTAGATCTATAGACTTTTCCTGTTGCTTTTCTTTCATTCCGAAACATGTTGATTTGGGATAAGCTCCAGTGTCTTTCATAGGTATTCTGTCCTGGCCTGGCAAGCATTTAAAGATTTTCACATCTGGTTTCAAGGTAAAAGTGGGTTTTACGGGAGGGGGTGGCATACTTGTGAATTCCCCACCATCCAAGAGGGCTCTCCAAATATGCAGAACTAATATACTGTGCTCTGGTTCTTGGCTGTCCCAAGGAATCATAATGTCCTGCACACAGCCACATCCTAGCTTCCCTTGCCTGTCATTTATCCATTGCAAGATCCTCCTGCACACAGCCACATCCTAGCTTCCCTTGCCTGTCATTTATCCATTGCAAGATCCTCCTGCACACAGCCACATCCTAGCTTCCCTTGCCTGTCATTTATCCATTGCGAGATCCTCCTGCACACAGCCACATCCTAGCTTCCCTTGCCTGTCATTTATCCATTGCAAGATCCTCCTGCATGCAGCCACATCCTAGCTTCCCTTGCCTGTCATTTATCCATTGCGAGATCCTCCTGCACACAGCCACATCCTAGCTTCCCTTGCCTGTCATTTATCCATTGCAAGATCCTCCTGCACACAGCCACATCCTAACTTCCCTTGCCTGTCATTTATCCATTGCGAGATCCTCCTGCACACAGCCACATCTTAGCTTCCCTTGCCTGTCATTTATCCATTGCAAGATCCTCCTGCATGCAGCCACATCCTAGCTTCCCTTGCCTGTCATTTATCCATTGCAAGATCCTCCTGCATGCAGCCACATCCTAGCTTCCCTTGCCTGTCATTTATCCATTGCGAGATCCTCCTGCGTGCAGCCAACCAGTCTTGGTTAATGGTTTAACCCTGCAATTCATGCAAGAGCAACGTTGAGTTCCTTTGCATCCCTCATGATTGAGATGCCAAATTATATTAACAAGCAAATATTAGTCTAAAAATAAGTTGGTACTTTTTACCCTGTATAGTTCCTGGAAGTTTGTTAGGAAAGAGAGAATTGAACCACTGCTGCCTCAGGCATTTTGTAAGAGGTAGCTAGTGTCAGACTGTGTGTGGAGTTGGCAGGCTTATCATGTAAAATAAGCTGCTTCTGACACCACCATTGCAAAACTATGTACAATGGATGGGTATGAAAAAAAATCGAAAAAAGGTGATTCGTCTTACGAGGACAAAAGACAAAGAAAATAGCCATAGTTGCGGCTACAAGGCCTTCGTCAGGGAAAGGAAAGAAAGAAAGTGAGGGCTAGATAGGACACATAAGAATCTAATTAAAAATAATAATGTAGAAGTGCTTTGTCACAGGTCTCCAGCAAAGGGACCAGCTGCAGTTGTGATCCCATGCTCTATAACAAAAGGAGATAGAAAAAGAATCGTCACTGCCTTCTGGGATATCTCAGAAGATAAGACTAGTGGAGTAAACTTTGAGAGAAAGTCCTGGTTCTCCAGGCTGAAAGCTGTGCAACTTAGTCCTGCTTCACAAATTTGTGTGTGTGCTTTATTGTTATTTCATGATGTTATTGTGACAAAATCATTTATTTTTCTTTGGTGTGTTGTTTGATGTTTTGGAATGTTCATACACTTTAAGGAACAAGGGGAAACTGCACAGGTGGCAGCAGAAACATTTTTTGGCTTTTGATAGTTCCACAACAATTTTTGTGTTTAATTTTATTAGTGTATGTCCATATAAAACCATTGTTGATGTTGATCAGTGTTTTTAAGAGCATAAAGTTAGCTTATTAGTTACTTAAGGGGAATATAAGGGTTTATTATTTGATTATTCTGCTGTGATTATAAGTTAGTGTGATTTCTGCTAACTGTGATTATAAGTTAGTGTGATTTCTGCTAACTGTGATTATAAGTTAGTGTGATTTCTGCTAACTGTGATTATAAGTTAGTGTGATTTCTGCTAACTGTGATTATAAGTTAGTGTGATTTCTGCTAACTGTGATTATAAGTTAGTGTGATTTCTGCTAACTGTGATTATAAGTTAGTGTGATTTCTGCTAACTGTGATTATAAGTTAGTGTGATTTCTGCTAACTGTGATTATAAGTTAGTGTGATTTCTGCTAACTGTGATTATAAGTTAGTGTGATTTCTGCTAACTGTGATTATAAGTTAGTGTGATTTCTGCTAACTGTGATTATAAGTTAGTGTGATTTCTGCTAACTGTGATTATAAGTTAGTGTGATTTCTGCTAACTGTGATTATAAGTTAGTGTGATTTCTGCTAACTGTGATTATAAGTTAGTGTGATTTCTGCTAACTGTGATTATAAGTTAGTGTGATTTCTGCTAACTGTGATTATAAGTTAGTGTGATTTCTGCTAACTGTGATTATAAGTTAGTGTGATTTCTGCTAACTGTGATTATAAGTTAGTGTGATTTCTGCTAACTGTGATTATAAGTTAGTGTGATTTCTGCTAACTGTGATTATAAGTTAGTGTGATTTCTGCTAACTGTGATTATAAGTTAGTGTGATTTCTGCTAACTGTGATTATAAGTTAGTGTGATTTCTGCTAACTGTGATTATAAGTTAGTGTGATTTCTGCTAACTGTGATTATAAGTTAGTGTGATTTCTGCTAACTGTGATTATAAGTTAGTGTGATTTCTGCTAACTGTGATTATAAGTTAGTGTGATTTCTGCTAACTGTGATTATAAGTTAGTGTGATTTCTGCTAACTGTGATTATAAGTTAGTGTGATTTCTGCTAACTGTGATTATAAGTTAGTGTGATTTCTGCTAACTGTGATTATAAGTTAGTGTGATTTCTGCTAACTGTGATTATAAGTTAGTGTGATTTCTGCTAACTGTGATTATAAGTTAGTGTGATTTCTGCTAACTGTGATTATAAGTTAGTGTGATTTCTGCTAACTGTGATTATAAGTTAGTGTGATTTCTGCTAACTGTGATTATAAGTTAGTGTGATTTCTGCTAACTGTGATTATAAGTTAGTGTGATTTCTGCTAACTGTGATTATAAGTTAGTGTGATTTCTGCTAACTGTGATTATAAGTTAGTGTGATTTCTGCTAACTGTGATTATAAGTTAGTGTGATTTCTGCTAACTGTGATTATAAGTTAGTGTGATTTCTGCTAACTGTGATTATAAGTTAGTGTGATTTCTGCTAACTGTGATTATAAGTTAGTGTGATTTCTGCTAACTGTGATTATAAGTTAGTGTGATTTCTGCTAACTGTGATTATAAGTTAGTGTGATTTCTGCTAACTGTGATTATAAGTTAGTGTGATTTCTGCTAACTGTGATTATAAGTTAGTGTGATTTCTGCTAACTGTGATTATAAGTTAGTGTGATTTCTGCTAACTGTGATTATAAGTTAGTGTGATTTCTGCTAACTGTGATTATAAGTTAGTGTGATTTCTGCTAACTGTGATTATAAGTTAGTGTGATTTCTGCTAACTGTGATTATAAGTTAGTGTGATTTCTGCTAACTGTGATTATAAGTTAGTGTGATTTCTGCTAACTGTGATTATAAGTTAGTGTGATTTCTGCTAACTGTGATTATAAGTTAGTGTGATTTCTGCTAACTGTGATTATAAGTTAGTGTGATTTCTGCTAACTGTGATTATAAGTTAGTGTGATTTCTGCTAACTGTGATTATAAGTTAGTGTGATTTCTGCTAACTGTGATTATAAGTTAGTGTGATTTCTGCTAACTGTGATTATAAGTTAGTGTGATTTCTGCTAACTGTGATTATAAGTTAGTGTGATTTCTGCTAACTGTGATTATAAGTTAGTGTGATTTCTGCTAACTGTGATTATAAGTTAGTGTGATTTCTGCTAACTGTGATTATAAGTTAGTGTGATTTCTGCTAACTGTGATTATAAGTTAGTGTGATTTCTGCTAACTGTGTTTATAATTTGGTGTGATCTCTGCCTAGCTCTTGATTGTTTGCTTCTTGTTTGTGATTTCAGGGTTGTCCATTGCAGCCGTGCAATAATCATTTTGATTTCGACATCACCATGTTTCCATCATGATGGTATTTTGCTGTAGGTTGATACTTTAATAGTTTAACAACTTAAAAAAGACAGATTGATGTTCACAGTTACATGACCAGAAGTGTTTGATACCTTGTGGTACACAAATATTGATTATAATCAGGATTGTGGAGTTGGAGTCTAGTTTTTTGCAGAGTTGGAGTAAATTACAAGCTTCCTGACTTTACTCCTCACATGATTTAAAATTTCCTGAATGTGGGGAAAAAAATCAAGATATACCTCGAGACAACTGGATTCTTTCGTTTAAACCTCTTCTCGCCTGAGTCATACTTAATTTTTTTTTTTTTTTTCCTATCCAGCGGCACTTGGGCTTTAGCCCTTCAGCCCAATAACATGAAACAAATTTCATGGCATTGCGAAGCTAGGGAGCCTGTGGACTTTCCTTCCCACCCAGTCAGAAGTCAGATGTCCGTGCCATCTCCTCTCCTTCCCATCCACAGAGGGTTTGTGCTCAGGAGCCGCTCAGGCTACTCCAGTCCCCGGTCGAAGGCACTCGTTCAAATGTCTTCGCCAGGGCTCGAATTAATCCAGTCCAAGTCCCGGTCGAAGACACTCTTCCAAATGGCCTCGCCAGGGCACAGACCTGGATCGTCAGCACAGTGGGGTAACCACTACCCTAGCGCGGTTCCCAGTCATACTTAATAAATTACTGGATTTAGAGTGAGAGTCTGAATCGAACAAATTCTTTTCCGACTGCACAACCCTGATTATAACATGTCCTCTTACATTTTGAAAACTGATGCAAGTTACACAGGAAACAGTGTGTTGCTGAGGGAGTTGATCACCTTTGTTAACAAGCACAGATCACCTTTGTTAACAAGCACAGGACAGAATGAAAAGTATATTTTATTTATAACTAACACTTTTAGCAACACCAATTCTAATATCATATAGTTCCCCATGGGGGGAGGGGGGTCTTTGATGAGACAAAGATAGAATATAACTACTGCACCCTCAGGCATATCAAACAAGGTGACTAATATAAGGCTGGCAAACTCATTATTTTAAACAGGTTGCTACATAAATCAGCACTGCATGAGCATGTTAATCTGTGATGTAGGCTTCCTGTAAGGGACATAACAGCCAGTGGTGGCTCCACACTTTCTAGGGAGTGACAAGGGCAATAATGATGCTGATGACTCTAAAATCATGCCAAAAATATAAATATCTACAGTATTCTCAGCTGTCCATTTCTGAGTACAGTGAATTATATTTTGATAATGTTGCCATGCCATTTGCCATTAGCAAATTTTTTAACTTGCTATTGTTCAAGCAGTTCTTGTGTGAGTATGTTTTTTTTATCAAGGGTATATTTGCTATATTATTCACCAAACAAAGACATAAAGAGAGGTGTCATCCAAGGTTGTGTGCTGTCCCCCTGCCTATTTATTCTATACACCGAAAACATTTTCAAACAGATAAAGGAAATGCCAGGACTGAACATCTTAGATATGCAGATGATACCGTTTTGTTAGCTGAAAGTGAACAGGATTTGCAAAAACTAGTGACGCAAGTGAACAGTATAAGTCATGAATATGGATTGGACATTAATATTGAGAAAATAAAAACAATGATTTTTTTTTTTTTTTCGTACGCCCGCTAATACTCGAGGCGAAATCTCAGGTTATTATTTATGTCTAACCTGACATTGATTTTACGTGAGTATCCCTTTATTTCTTGTACAGAGACAGGTGTCCCTCGCCATTCAGGCAAATACTCGCCGATTTCGGAGGTACCCATTGCAGCTGGGTCGGCTCAGGAGCCGCCAGTCCCTGGTCGACGACACTCCTTCAAATGTTCTCGCCAGGTCTCGAGTTAATCCAGTCCAAATCCCGGTCGACGAAAAATCCTCAAATGCCGTCGCCCGGGTTTGATCCTGTATCACCCGGTCGCCAGAGCGGTGTTGTAACCACTACGCTAGCGCGGCCCCCAAAACAATGATAATTAGCAAAACAGACGATAAGCCCACATTAAAGATAAGCATAAATGGGAAAATCCTGGAACAAGTCAAGAGCTACTCAGATCTTGGTCATATAATAACAGAAGATGGCAGATGTGAAACAGAAATCAAGAAGAGAATAGGAATGGCCAAAGCTACATTCAACAACATGAAACATATACTGACATCTAAACAGTTAACTCACAAATAAAAACTGAGAATCATAAAATGTTATGTATATTCTGCACTACTGCATAGTGTAGAAACATGGACAATGAATAAGCAATTGGAAGAACGAATTGAGACTCTTGAGATGTGGATATATAGAAGAATGGGGCGTTGTTACGCACAAATAATTACTTTTTTCAAAGCCTTTGTATGATCATTTTTCGTATGTATGATCATTTTTTGACTGAAGTGTGTATTATGTTTTTTACAGTCAAAGGGACATAATCCGAGTTATCGAGACTACAATTTTTTAGGAGTTTGCCTTCTCTTGTATAGAGACACGTTCGGTCTATAATTTCTTGAACGAAGCGTGACCATATCTCCTTATTTGGTAGTATCAGTCAACTGTTGTAGATGCCTGAAACCTTTCTTAACGCTTCTGTTCATGACCATAAAAGGCGCGACTGTGTAAGACTTTTATCTCGAATGTTCTTAGAATCGTCTTATTGTGAACGGCGACTCAGAGATTGTCGCTCTGCGCATGTCTCGACTTGGTTTTCGTTTGTTGTTCCGCCCAGCTCGGGCAGTTTAGAAATGGTCTAAGTAGCGAGCAGACGCGACCTGCGTCTTGTGATTTTCTGAGGGAAATACATTGTCTTTGTGAGTTAGTTAGCTAACTAGACTATTTCCCAGTATTATTCAAGCCTGCCTGGAGGCATATGTTCATGGTTGATTTTCCGAAATAAGGTAATTCCTCTTGTATCGAACTTTATGCTATCATCTAGAGGTTCGTCATTTTGTCGCCTTT
The DNA here is from genome assembly GCA_024509875.1 of Oreohelix idahoensis. NCBI lineage: Eukaryota > Metazoa > Mollusca > Gastropoda > Stylommatophora > Oreohelicidae > Oreohelix > Oreohelix idahoensis. The sequence goes on along the minus strand of JAMPIV010015770.1, from coordinate 329,732 downwards.
TTGCTCGCCTGTGTGATTCAAAATGGAGAGGTACTTTGACTAGGATTAAGTCACCGGTATCTTTATACCTGAACTAGTTATATATATATATGGGTCGCTCTAGACCAACAAGACTATTGTCTGTGTTCCAGGATTCGTTATATCAGAGATCACGTCCAAGTCAGATGGTTAGACTTAGGAAGGTTATAAAGGTCGAGCTGACCTGTAATCCATGTATGCTATTCACGTGCAGACAGTAAACGGACTTATTGTATACATCTGATCTGCTAGCATCAGGAAGGGAATAATTATTATTGTCTATGATCATTGAAGATCTGCAGCTGACACTGTTGCAGAAGTTATATATATTATTTATAAAGCTTCACGAACCAGAACTTTATGATATCTGTTTACCATACAACTATGGAGTATTGAATCCTACATGACTATCAGTTAATATGATTTTGAATGCTGCATTCGTTATACTGTGCTGATGATGACATAAATATCATGACTGTTTTGTGGCGTGCAATAAATGGTATAAAACTAAAGCGAAGTTACCATTTCTATGACTCTACACGTCATGTTGCCTGTGGTGTACCCTGTGAACTGTTCTACTGCAACACACACAGCAACATTCTAAATCAGAGAAGACACCTACATCTTGCACTTTAATACCAGGTGTCGATAGGGGTGGCAAGTTATCATTTCAGCTCAAATCCACCCTTATCATTTTTGGTGGCCAGTCGTTGGTTCAACCTGGCATTTTGGCGCACCAATTTTTGGTGGCCATATGTTGGTTTACTCTGATACCAGCTATCAAGGGGGTCAACAAACCCAGACATCATCAGCAGACTACAAGACAACGTTGCAGTTTCTATTCATCACCTTTGATGAAATTTTTTTTGAAAGACGCGGCATTACTGACAGTTGTTGATATTTTGAAACTACCCGGCGCTGCTCGGCAGTATTGAAGTTTGTCTACAACTAGAAGGACAAGTACCGAGCGAATGGATTTCCTGATCTGTTAAGAAGAAGGACAAGTGCCGTAACAACTGTTCCGGTCTCAGAGGTACTGTTGCAGATTCAGAAGGTCAAGTGCTCAAGTCAATTTGTAGAATTCAGAAGGTCAAGTTCAGAAGCTGTTTCCTGTCAGAAGCTCATTTCCTTCGTCATGGCAGTTTACGAGAGCAGATATGGATCAACGTTGGATCATTGTCCTAAGAATGCTGATCACATCCTGTTCTGAACTGTGCTGACGTTGTGGATACATAGAAGTTAAGTGGCCTGTTTTGTTTGTGAACTGTGCCCTTATGTTCTAACTGAGCCTTCTGTCTATCACATTTTTCACACTGTTTACATGTTTATATGTTATATGTTATTTGTATTTGTATATTTATATGTTTATATATTCAGCGGGTTTTCTCGGTTGGGCGGTGTCTTTCAGTGGAAGATACCACGTCACAGAGGTTCTACTGTTAGCGTTTTCGTTAGGGACTATGCGAATTTCCTACTGTGAAATTTGCTAGCGACAATCGTTGCTATATCTGTTTAGTTGTGACGAGTTGTGCTTTATTTTTGTTTCTTGTATATTTTTTTCTTTTTCTTTTCTCTCTTTCTTTGTGTTTTTTAGTTTCGATTTCGATTGTTTGTATTTGTAGGTCTCCCCTATCTATTATTCAGTTCTTTAAGTATATTTTTGTGTATACACTGTAGCGTCATTTGTTTGTCATATCTTCGCATTTTGTCATCACATTTCTTTTTAGTTTCGCTGTTTATTTATTTGACTTATGCGAATGTTTTCATATTGTTTGATCTTTGTTATTGTTTACATTGACTCTGATCTTTGTTTTTGTTTACATTGACTTTGATCTTTGTTGTTGTTTACATTTGACTTTGATCTTTGTTATTGTTTACATTGTTGGTGACCTTTGTTATTGTTTACATTGTCTTGTTATTGTTTGCATAGTTCTTGCATAGTTAGCTTTCACTATTGTTACATATATGCTCATGCACTATTGATCTATAGTGCACTTATCATAACTAACTGGTGGTTTTTTGCTTATGCACTATTGTAGTGCAGTTATGATAAATAACTGATGGTTATGCACTGATTTGGGTAGTGCACTGATAATTAAGAGGTGACTTGTGATATTATTATACATTTGATAATACAAGTTGGTGTCAAGTCTTGTTTCCCACAGAGATTGGAGTAAACATAGTGATTATACAAGCACTTTATTAAGTCTTGTTGCTATTAAGATTGAAATAAGATAATTAATTATTTCAGGTTCTGTACTCACATTTTAGACATCATGTCTACATTTGAGTACTTTATTGAGCAGGGTAAAGCCCTTGGGAAGACAGGTGATAAATTAGAAGAATTTGCGACTGTTCAATATGCCAAGGCATTGAAGTCGGAGGAAAAGAAAATGAAAGAACTAACTGAACAAAAGAGAATAGATGCTGAAAATTTAAAACTGCAGATGCAGGTAGATGAAAAGAGATTACAAATGGAAATGGAAAAACAAAAAAGAGAAGCAGAATCTCAGGAGAAGAGACTTCAGGCTGAGGTTGAAAATAAGAGACTTGAAAAAGAAGCTGAAAATAAGAGACTTGAAAAAGAAGCTGAAAATAAGAGACTTGAAAAAGAAGCTGAAAATAAGAGACTTGAAAAAGAAGCTGAAAATAAGAGACTTGAAATAGAGGCTGAAAATAAAAGATTAGAAAAACAAGCTCAGGCTGAAGAAAAAAAGTTTACAAGCTCAAGCTGAAGAAAGAAAGTTACAGGCTGAGGCTGAAGAAAGAAAGTTACAGGCTGAGGCTGAAGAAAGAAGGTTACAAAGAGAAGCTGATGAGAGAAAAGCAAAAATGGAGCATGAAGAAAAACTCTTAGCTTTGGAGTTAGAAAAGTTGAAGTTATCTAGTAATGCTAATGATGCTAATAAGGTATCATCTGCTAATAAGTCTAATGCTGTTGATTTCAAGCTTAATTTACCAGCATTCAATGCTTCAATTGATGATATAACATTTTATCTAGATAGATTTGAAAGTGCATGTAAGGTGCATAATATAGATAAAACATTATATGTTTATCATCTGTCCAAGATACTTAGAGGTGATGCTTTGACTTTGTTGGGTATGGTAGATGTGCCTGACAAAAAACAACTATGAGGTTGTCAGGGCGGCATTGTTAAAGAAGTACCAACTTAACGAGGACGGATATCGTCTTAAATTTAAAAACATGTTACCAGAAACTGGAGTTGAATTCTCTGAATTCATCTCAGGCATCCGTCTTACTTTTTTACGATGGGTTGAGTTGTCTAAAACAGAGAGTACATTTGAAGCTCTTATGGACTTACTACTTAGAGACAAGGTTATGTCTTCTGTTAATGAAGCTTTTCTTTCTTTTCTTCATGAGCGTAAGCCTAAAAACATAAAAGAAATGGAAGAATACTGTAGCCAGTATGTCACTGCGCATCCCCACATAACCATTAGCAACTCTAAAGTAAAAGAAGGTCTGCCAGTTGCTTCGCAGCACCTTATGGCCCAAATTTTATGCGTAAATTTCAGGGTAGCCAGCAAAATTTCAATAAAAAGAGTAACCGTAATTATGCCCAGAATCATAGTAATCAATTCCAGGGTGATTCTTCTTCCCAGAACTGGAGACATCCTAATACTACACGTTATTCTACTCCGGTTAACTTTAGAAATTTTCACAAAGGTAATCGGTATAGAGGAAAATATTTTTCTCAGAGACCTCAATACCAGGATAATAGAGGTTCTCAACAGTATAGAGATGGTAATGACAGTTATGGAAACTGGAACTCAAACCAGGATAAAAATTACAGTAGGGACTTTAATGATAATTGCAGAGGCAATAATGGTCGCGGTAGATCGCAACATAAGAGAAAAAAATATCAACAGACAAACTCTGTTCAACAAGAATCTCAGGGAGTAGATAAACAGGTTAATGATAATAAAGACCATAATGCCATCGGATGCTCATCTTTTGATTTTGGTAGAGCAAATAAATGTATCCAATGCAGTACTTTATTTGACCCGAAGACCGTTACTACTTTAAGCTGTGGTCATCCTTTGCCCGCTCTTCCTGCTAATGTCGCTCATGATGGGAGAGGTTCTCTTATATTACATAAGGGGCTTGTAAATAGTAATCCAGTCTCAGTGTTGTTTGACTCTGGATGTACTACTGTCGGGGTTAGGCAATCTCTTGTAGATCCATCCTGTGCTACAGGAAAGGTCATCAAATGTGTCACATTTGGTGGCACGTTGGAAAAGTATCCTACTGCTATAATACACATTGCTACTCCTTTCTTCACGGGAGAGGTCCACGCGTGTCTACTTCCAAACCCTATTGCGGACCTTATTATTGGTCGTATTCACGGAGTTAGGGAATGTACCCCACAGCAGATTGCTGTTTGGGAAGAGCAAAACATTGAAGCTACCAATGCGGTGGTCACAAGAGCACATGCTCTGGATCCACCTCAAACTTCATTAACTAATAATGATGAAGTAAATGACCAAGATAGTCACTTGACTATTACACGTGACTCATTTATCAAATTGCAAGAAGAAGATCCTTCTTTACAAAAATTCTTCATTCTAGCAAAAAAAAAAAGGTGATCCTAATCAAAATACTAATAGAAAATCTTGGATTTCTATGAAGAACGGCGTACTTGTACGTATGGTACAAGACTCGACTACGTCCACTCATTCACAAATTCTTGTGCCTAAGAGCATGAGATTGCAAATATTGCAACATGCTCATGACTCGCAATGTGCTGGACATATGGGTTTTTCCCGTACAAAGTCGAGAGTTCTTGCGGCTTTCTTTTGGCCATTTGTGAGCAAGGACATACGAATGTACTGTCGCTCTTGCAAAGTATGTCAGGAGGTCAAATCTAAAGGACCACGACATGCTGCGCCTATCCAGGCTGCTGACATTCCTATTCGCCCTTTTCAAAAAATGGCAATAGATATTATCGGTCCTTTTAGAATTAAGTCGGCTAGAGGACATCAATTTATCCTTACATGTGTCGATATGTGCACACGTTGGCCAGAGGCAATACCTCTCAAGAGCATCTCAACTGCTGACATCGCAGACGCTCTTTGGCTGATATTTTCTCGCTTGGGTTTTCCCGGAGAAATATTGTCAGACCATGGCACTCAACTTATATCAGACACTATGTCACAGGTAATGTCTATGCTACACATTAAAAGGTCTCTCAGCAGTATCTATCACCCAATGTCTAATGGGTTAGTCGAACGTTTAAATAGGACTCTGAAAACTTTACTTGGTAAAATAACTGAGGATCATCCTCAGGATTGGGACAGGGTCTTACCCGCGGCTCTCTTTGCGTATAGAGAGGTCCCCAATGAACATACGGGGTTTTCCCCTTTTGAACTTGTCTTTGGCGCGCAACCGCGCGGCCCTATGTCTTTACTTCACGATCTAATCACTGCCGATAATATTAGCGATGAAACTCAATCTTCTTATGAGTACGTCATGCTCTTAGGCAAAAGATCATCGAGGCATGCAAACTAGCAACTTCGTCTTCCGAATTTGCTAAAGAAAAGGCAAGGCAGTTTGCAAATAAGAATAGATGTCTACGACAACTTTGTCCAGGTGACAAAGCTCTCGTTCTACTTCCTTCAAGGGAGAACAGACTTCTAATTGCATGGAAAGGTCCATATGCAATAGTCTCCAAAATTTCTGATGTCGACTATGTTGTCGATATTGATGGAAAGCATAAAACTTTCCACATAAATATGCTCACGGAATTTTATGAAAGACCTGACTATTTGCAGCCTATTTTCCAGGCAACGGACAATTCTCAAGTACCTCATGGTCAGTACTCATCGCTGTCAGTTATACAGGATGAGGAAACTACTTTTTCTGATGTCAATCTTCCTCTTTCTATGGTCCCACTTTATTCTACGGAATCTTGGAAAAACGTGACCGTTTCTCCAAATCTTTCCGCTGAGGAACATCGACAAGTTTCTTCGATGTTGCAAACATTTCAGGATGTTCTTACAGACATCCCGGGACACACACATGTCATTGAACATGACATTGTGCTAACTGATCATAATCCTATCAGAGTCAGACCTTATCCAATACCTATCCATTTCCAGTCTCAAGTCGAAAAAGAATTGGATGAAATGATACGTTTGGAAATCATTGAACCATCCACTTCAGCATACTCTTCGTCTATGGTTATTGTTCGAAAGAAGGATAATAACATTCGCATTTGCGTAGATTATCGCAAATTGAACCAAGTTACGAAGTTCGACGCTGAACCTATGCCTTCATTAGAAGAGCTACTCAATAAACTTTCTAATTCTAGATTCTTTACCAAACTAGATTTGTCTAAAGGTTATTGGCAAGTTCCTCTAACTGAACGTGCCAAACCTTTTACAGCTTTTTTCTACACCTAGGGGTTTATTCCAATGGAATTTCATGCCTTTTGGTCTTATGAACGCCCCTGCTACATTCGTACGCATGATGCGGCGAATTCTCGCATATCGTACAGATGTCATAGCATACCTAGATGATATCTGTCTATTCAGTGATTCCTGGGAAGATCACTATTTGGGTTTATACGAATTACTGTCCACTCTTCGCGAGTATAACTTGACTGCAAAACCCTCTAAAGCCTTTATAGGATTTAGTGAGATTTCTTTCCTAGGTCATCGTGTTGGTCGTGGTCTTTTAAAGACAGAGGACCACAATGTTTCAAAAATACTTAACATTTCGGTCCCTAAGACGAAGAAACAAGTAAGGAGTCTATTAGGTTTGATCCAATTCTACGGACGATTCATTCCGAATCTGTCCTCCATTATGGCACCGCTTTCTACTTTATTGAAGAAAGGGTCGCCTAATCTGATCCGCTGGTCTAAAGAATGTCAATCCTCATTGGTCCAGGTTAAAGCCCTATTTTCATCTCCACCTATTCTTAGGTTACCTACTATTGAGAAGACTTTTGTTCTTCGAAGTGACGCCTCGTCAACTGGGATTGGGGCGGCACTAATGCAGGAGTATTCTGATACTCTGCATCCGGTGATGTATATCTCTAGGAAATTAAATGCTGCAGAAAAGAATTACTCAGTTTTAGACCGTGAGTTATTGGCTATGGTATGGTCTATTCTGAAGTTACAAAGATTTCTTCTAGGCGCACATTTCATTGTGGAAACCGACCAGAAAGCGCTTACTGCTATTCAGAGCAAAAACTTGAAGAGCTCGAGGTCCACTCGTTATGCCATAGCTCTTCAACCATTTCATTTCTCGGTTCGAGCTATCCGTGGTTCGGATAATGTGATGGCAGACATTCTGTCCAGATGCCCACACGATTCCGCATGATTCTTCTGTCATATATATATATTTCCTGATATACAGTCCAATGTTATAATGACCTGTTAGTAGATTTTTTCTCACTTTTTTTTTTTTTTGAGGGAAATTTATAACATTGTACCATGTAATTATCTAAGAAGGCTTAGTTAGTGATATACGGGCCAAAAGATCACTCGGCCACATTTAAATAAATTATTTTCAGGATTGTATTAAGAGATTTACCAGTTGTCTTTAAGATTTGTGTTATTGATATTTTCGCAGCACATCATTGAAGATGCGAGATTGTGTCCATTGTGGAACTTTGAGTATATCAAGTCCTGTCCTAGATTGGGAGTGGATGATGTCCACATCTTCTTCTATTGAATGTTTTATGTCAACGAAGATCAACACATGTATTACTTATTAATTACTGTTGCTTTATATAATGTAATAATATAGTGCGGTATATTAGTAAATTACACCGCTATTTGCAACACATTGTATGATATCATAATAATATATTTAATTTCATATATTGGTATGAGAATAATTTGATTTTCATTATGATGTTGCCATCATTGTGGCGTGTGTTGGTGGCACCTTCCTGGAATATATAAGCGTATACTTAGATAAATTTTTTCTCTAAGAATCTGAGATATGATCTCAGTGTCGCTGTTGCTGTCATTTTCGACGGAGTCATCTGTCAAGTTATTTGCTTATGTTTGTATCATAAGTATAATTGTGTCTTTACCTGCGATGTCAGGTTGATTAGGGGTTGTCTTCCCTTGTTTATTCATTCATTGTGTTTGACCTTTAGGGTCAGAGGTTGACAGTTCGGCGTAGGCCTAGGGGAAGGTTTTTTAAGCGGGAGTGAGATATACTTCCGGGAAGCCGGGAGGTCCTGTTTTTCTGAAGGGACCAAGAGTCCATTGTTTTTCGGGGAGAATCTTCGAAGTAACTGCTATGGCAGTTTTCCCCAGTGAATCTCTGTGCGTCGGGATGACGACAGAATTCCTTGTGATGTTCTGAGGATTCATTTGCCAGGTAATACCGACCTTTATGCATTATTACGCTTTTCGGTGGCAGAACATGTAAAGGATTACCTAGGGTGAACAGCAGCTCACTGATCCGCCATTTCAGAACTTATATATTTGTGCTCGAGGTAGCCATCCAAGACTGTTAGTCTTATATTGTCCAGAAATCCAGTGACGAAGATATATTGTGGGAGCCGCAGATTGGCGGAACTTCTATCTACAATAAGTATTACTGCAGGGTTGATGATAACCTATTTAACAGAAGTACACGGCCGACGTCAGAACGAGGCCTGTGCTTTCTTCGGCTATTATACTACAGCCTGATATGTGCAATTGGCGGGGAGTGCCAAGTTGCACCTATGTGTCATAGTAACTAAGGCATCTGACGCGTTTAGTCAGAGACGCCAAGGGCGACGCTACGAACTGTCATTACTGAAGAACTTTGCTATTGACCATGCACGTCTATTCCGATGTTTACCTTTTTGAATGCCAAATGTATACCTATCGATGTCAGGTCAGCATGACCTTGTTACACTGACTGTTCCTGTTGATACTATGTGTGTTCTCGTAAATAAATGTCTTGAAACATGCCTGCAGTGTCAAAGCATCCTTGATTACTGCATGTGAGAGTATGGGTTGCAGGATCTACATCTATACGAGCCTAAACACATTCGCGTCTTCATTCGCACCCACACTCAATTCATCATACGCTCGCACTACACATCTAACAACATGTATACTGTCTTGGGCCGGTGATCACATCAACAAGAAAAAAAAGACAGTTACATTTCTGGTGGACCAGTTACGTGGGCTCTTATGATACATTTCTTGTCGCCAATGTGGCCTAGAAACTTACATTTCTGATGGACCAGATCTGTGGGTTTAAAAAGAACAGAGCGAGCATTTGACATTATTGTTGACATTTATGGATCCAGAAATTTACATTCCTGGTTGGCTGTTACATGTATGATGTCTCCAGTTTTGGCGAGAAAGTTACAAGAAGGACAAGTACACATTACACTTCTGATCTGTGGGTCTAAGCTACACACGGGACAGCCGTAACACACAGCGCTAATTCTACACTTGCAAGTTTTGGCTACAACAGGACAGATATAGGTCATCAACGGTTGACCCAAATAAACAGTACGAGCATTTATATTATAATGCTAGATAAACCATAACAAGACATGTACTGAAGTTAACATCTAGGCATTTGCTACGTGGACCATAACTGCATAGAAGGCGGGTTTTTCGGTTGGTGGGTCTTACGGTAAATATGCCACTTGATCGAGGCTTACTGTAAGCGTTCTGTAGGTGCAAATTTTCTTAATTTGGAAATTTGCTAGTGACAATTGGTCGCTATTGATGTTAGCTGTGATGTAATTGTACTTAACGTTGTTTTTGTAATATTTTGTCTGTTTTTCAGTTTTGATTGTCGATTTGTTTTGTTTGTATTCTGTAGGTCTCTCCTTTCTTGTGTATTTCTCTACACATTTTTGGTTAAAACAGTGTTGCCATTTGTATTGTTTTGTATTTTTGTCTTTGTGTTTTTTTTTTTTGGTTGTACTACATTACTGTCATGCACAGTCTACATACACATACTTGGTCATGTTTTGATATTATTGATAAGGTAGACTCTTCATATAGAGTTTGTTAAATAATATTATATAAGATATTTATACAAGTTCTTTGATAAAAGACTTGTTATCTACAAAGATTGAGACAAGGTGAAATACATATTCAAGTTCTTTATAAAAAAGACTTGTGCCCATAGTGAGTGGGATATAAGGGAATTTTTTTTTCCACAGGTACTCAGGTGATTTTTTGGGTACATTATAAACAAGACTAAGAGTGTGAAAGAAAGTGAAGTGAGTATACAAGTCTAGCATTTCAGACTTGTCTCCCATTGAAGTGGGATAAGGTAATTTTTTTAATTTTTTTTCAGGTTTCTGATCTCATTAGACAAGATGTCTACATTGGACTACTTTATTACACAAGGGAGAGCCCTTGATAAGACTGGTCAACAGTTAGAACAATGGGCTGTTGCTCAGTATGACAAAGCATTAGCTGCAGAAGAGAAAAAAGCTCAGGCTGAAGAGAAAAGATTAGAAAGAGAAGCTAATATTGCTGCTGAACAAAAGAAATTGCAGATGCAGGTCGAGGAAAGGAGATTTGAAGCTGAACTAAAGAGATTAGACAAAGAAGCTGAACAAAAGAGATTAGACAAAGAAGCTGAACAAAAGAGATTGGACAAAGAAGCTGAACAAAAGAGATTAGACAAAGAAGCTGAACAAAAGAGATTAGACAAAGAAGCTGAACAAAGGAGATTAGACAAAGAAGCTGCTGCAGAGGAGAGGAAAGCTCAAGCTGAGGCTGAAATCAGAAAAATGGAACATGAGGAAAGAAAACAGAAGATGGAACTTGATGAAAAAAACTCGCAACTTTGGAGTTAGAGAAATTGAAATTGGCGAGTACGGGTGCTCAGCAAACAACTTCGAGTACGACAAGGGAGTTTGTTAGTAGGATTAAATTGCCTCATTTCAATCCTTTAAAGGATGACGTAGCAGATTATCTAGATAGATTCCAATTTTTGTGCGATACGCATAACATAAAAAAGGAAAAATATGTTGAACAACTGATGCCATTTTTTACAGGTGACACAGTGACTACTCTTATGACAATAGACGAACATGAGAGGACTAATTATGATGTTGTCAGGGCAGCATTACTAAAAAAATATCAACTAAAACAAGAAGACTATCGTCTTCGTTTTAGGACAATGTTGCCAGAAAATGGAGTAGATTTCTCTGATTTTGTTACAAAGATACGTCGTACATTTACACGATGGGTTGAGTTGTCTCAGATTGAGAAAACATATGAAGGTCTAATGGACTTATTATTGCGAGATAAGGTTTTGTCATCTGTTAATGATTCTTTTCTTGCATTCCTTCATGAGCGTAAGCCTAAAAAACTTAAAAGAAATGGAGGAATACTGTTGTCAGTATGCCACAGCACATCCCCATGCTACAGTTAGCAATTCTAAAGTGAAAGAAGGGTTGCCAGCTGCTTCGGCAACACCATATGGCCCTAATTTCAAAAAAAAATTTCAGGGTGCTCAACAAAATTGAATAGGGGAAGTAATCAAAATTACACTCAGAAGCGGAGTAATCCAACACATGATGGTTCTTCGTCTATGCAGTGGAGACAAGATGGTAGTTCTCGTAATTTTAGTGGTAATAATTTGAGACACTTTCGCAAAGGCTATCCAAATAATAACTATTCAAATTTTCGAGGTAATCATTCTCGACGTCAAGATTATGACGATGGTGAATTTAGAAACCGGGATTCAAACCGGAATGATGATTACAATAGGCAATATGATAACAATTACAGGGGAAATGATAGTCGAAATAATTACAGGGGAAATGATAATCGAGGTAGACCTAGGTTTAACAAGAAAAGACCTTACCAACAGGCAAACTCTGCACAACAAGAGTTTGATGGAGCCTGTAATACAGTAAATGATAGTGGTAACTCTAGGGCTATCACTGGTTGTGCTTTCGATTTTGGGAGAGCAACTGAATGCCCCCAATGCTTAACATTGTTTGACTCATCAACTGTATCTACGCTAAGTTGTGGTCACCCTCTTCCTGCTCTACCTGCTACAGTTGCGCATGATGGGAGAGGATCTCTCATCTTAGATAAAGGTCTAATAAATGATAGGCTAGTCTCAGTACTTTTCGATTCGGGATGTACTACCGTCGGGGTTAAGGAGTCTCTGATAGATCCTTGCTGTGCCACTGGAAAAACAATCAAATGTGTTACATTTGGTGGTACTATGGAAAGCTATCCTACTGCTATTATTAGGATTGACACTCCTTTCTTCACAGGAGATGTCCATGCATGTCTTCTTCCTAATCCTATTGCGGATCTTATAATCGGTCGTATTCATGGGGTTAAGGAATGCACCCCGCAACAAATTTCTAGTTGGGAAGAAAAAAACATTCAAACGGTCAATGCAGTGATGACAAGAGCTCAAGCTCTTAATCCCCCAACTTCATCTGATAATAGTAATGAAGTTGATAGCCAAGACGAGCACTTGGTGATTTCCCATGACTCGTTTGTTAAACGTCAAGAAGAGGATCCTTCTTTGAAGAAATACTTCCTTCTTGCAAAGAAAGGGGATCCCAATCAAAATACGAATCACAAATCGTATATTACTATGAAGAATGGTATATTGGTACGAATGGTACAAAACTCGGACAAGTCTATGCATTCGCAAATTCTTGTGCCTAAGTGTATGAGAGCCTTAATTCTTCGGCATGCACACGATTCTCAGTGTGCTGGACACATGGGTTTTTCCAGAACTAAAACTAGAGTCCTTGCGTCATTCTTTTGGCCATTCGTGAATAAAGACATCCGAATTTATTGCCGATCTTGCAAAATTTGTCAAGAGGTCAAGTCTAGGGGTCCGAGACATGCTGCTCCTATTCAGGCTGCAGATATTCCGATTCGGCCGTTTCAGAAAATGGCTATAGACATCATTGGTCCGTTCAAAATTAAGTCAGCCAGAGGACACCAATTTATCCTCACTTGCGTGGACATGTGCACGCGTTGGCCAGAGGCTATTCCTCTGAAGAGCATATCAACTGTCGATATCGCTGATGCTCTTTGGCTCGTATTTTCTCGTCTGGGATTCCCCGGAGAAATACTGTCGGATCACGGCACTCAGTTAATTTCGGACGTTATGTCTCAGGTAATGGCTACGCTAGACATTAAAAGGTCTCTCAGTAGTATTTATCATCCAATGTCCAATGGATTGGTAGAACGTCTTAACAGGACACTAAAGAACTTACTTGGCAAGATAACGGAGGATCATCCTGAAGATTGGGACAGGGTTTTACCTGCAGTCCTCTTTGCCTATAGAGAGGTTCCCAACGAGCATACAGGGTTTTCTCCTTTCGAACTTGTCTTTGGCGCGCAACCGCGCGGGCCAATGTCCTTGTTACACGATTTGATAACTTCCGATGATATTGACGATGATACACAATCGTCATATGAATATGTTATAGCTCTTAGAGAAAAGATTATCGAATCGTGCAGGTTAGCAACTTCATCTTCCGAATTTGCGAAAGAAAAAGCTAGGCGATTTGCTAACAAGAAAAGACGCCTACGTCAACTTTGTCCTGGAGACAAAGCATATGTCTTACTGCCCTCAAGAGAGAATAGACTTCTCATTTCTTGGAAGGGTCCATACACTATAGTCTCGAAAATTTCTGATGTCGACTATATTGTCGATGTGGATGGAAGGCATAAAACCTTCCATATAAATATGTTAACAGAGTTTATTGAACGTCCAGACTATTTACAGCCTATTTTCCAGGCGACGGACGACTCTCCAGTTCAACATGGTCACATCTCATCCCTGTCCGTTATACAGGATGAGGAAACTATTTTTTCTGACGTGAACTTACCTCTTCCTGCGATTCCACTTACTTCAACGGAATCGTGGAGAGACGTTACAGTCTCTTCCAACTTGTCTTTTGAGGAACAACGTCAAGTATCCTCTACGTTACAATCATATCAGGATGTCCTTACCGACATTCCTGGACACACAGATGTCATAGAACATGACATCATACTTACTGATCGTAATCCGATCAGAGTAAGACCATACCCAATACCTATTCATTTTCAAGCACAAGTCGAGAAAGAATTGGATGAAATGATTCAACTACAAAAATAATTGAACCATCCACTTCAGCTTATTCTTCGTCAATAGTTATTGTTCGAAAGAAAGACAATAACATACGTCTTTGCGTTGATTATCGCAAATTAAATCAAGTTACGAAGTTCGATGCTGAACCTATGCCGTTATTAGATGATCTACTTATTAGACTTTCTAAAGCTAAATTCTTTACTAAACTAGACTTGTCGAAAGGTTATTGGCAAGTCCCATTGACGGAACACGCCAAACCTCTCACTGCTTTTTCGACACCTAGGGGTCTGTTTCAATGGAATTTTATGCTTTTCGGGCTTATGAACGCCCCAGCGACTTTCGTGCGCATGATGCGACGAATTCTATCAGATCGTGCAGATGTCATTGCATATTTAGACGACATCTGTCTTTTCAGCGATACTTGGGAAGAACACTATGTGGGTCTGAAGGAATTGCTATCTACTCTACGTGAGCATAGAATGACTGCTAAACCCTCTAAAGCTTTTGTTGGGTTTAGTGAAATTTCCTTCCTAGGTCATCGAGTTGGTCATGGTCTGTTGAAGACAGAGGACCAAAACATTTCAAAGATATTAAATATCTCGGTTCCGAAGACAAAAAAGCAAGTGCGTAGTCTCTTGGGATTGATACAATTCTATGGAAGATTCATTGAGAATCTGTCCTCCATTATGGCACCACTTTCAACGTTATTGAAAAAAGGTTCTCCTAATATGGTGCGTTGGTCCCAAGAATGCCAATCTTCATTGGATCAGGTTAAGAATTTGTTCTCATCTCATCCTATCTTAAGACTACCGACGATTGATAAGACTTTTGTCCTTCGTAGTGATGCCTCTTCCACTGGCATTGGAGCGGCACTAATGCAGGAATATTCAGGAACTCTGCATCCTGTAATGTATATTTCTAGGAAGCTGAATGCGGCAGAAAGGAATTACTCTGTTTTGGACCGTGAATTGTTGGCTATGGTTTGGTCCATTCTTAAGCTACAAAGGTTCCTTCTGGGCGCGCATTTCTTTATGGAAACCGACCAAAAAGCTCTTACGGCTATGCAAAGTAAGGATTTGAAGAGCTCGAGATCTACTCGTTATGCTATTGCTCTTCAGCCTTTCCATTTCACGGTGCGAGCTATCCGTGGTTCGGATAATGTGATGGCGGACATATTGTCTAGATGCCCACATGATTCCAGTTAAATCTTGTGTCCTAGTTTTTCCTGATATATTTTCAGACTTAGGTCTGTCCTTAATATCATAATATGTTGTAATACAAATGTATTTGGATGATGTTTAGATAATTTAACAAATTTCATTTTGTCCATCCATCAGTGATATGTTGCTAAAATAGCATTGACATTTGTATATTGCTATGATTATATTATTTAGTAATGTTTGATATATGATTGGTATTGCCAGCAACTTAGGTTTCTTGAATGGTATCCCTTAGTTTGTTTGGCTTAAAGGAAATATTTTCTCCTATGTTGGGAGATGATTTGTACCCTCTTCTATTGTACCTGATATTAGGTTCATTGTTTGCATGAGCACAGTAGTTATACTGGTGCTATCTTGCTCATGAACATATTAAAAAAAAAAAAATTGCATTTTTTTTTACAGGGGGGTGGTAGTAATGTTGCTGTCATTTTCGACGGAGTCATCTGTCAAGTTATTTGCTTATGTTTGTATCATAAGTATAATTGTGTCTTTACCTGCGATGTCAGGTTGATTAGGGGTTGTCTTCCCTTGTTTATTCATTCATTGTGTTTGACCTTTAGGGTCAGAGGTTGACAGTTCGGCGTAGGCCTAGGGGAAGGTTTTTTTAAGCGGGAGTGAGATATACTTCCGGGAAGCCGGGAGGTCCTGTTTTTCTGAAGGGACCAAGAGTCCATTGTTTTTTCGGGGAGAATCTTCGAAGTAACTGCTATGGCAGTTTTCCCCAGTGAATCTCTGTGCGTCGGGATGACGACAGAATTCCTTGTGATGTTCTGAGGATTCATTTGCCAGGTAATACCGACCTTTATGCATTATTACGCTTTTCGGTGGCAGAACATGTAAAGGATTACCTAGGGTGAACAGCAGCTCACTGATCCGCCATTTCAGAACTTATATATTTGTGCTCGAGGTAGCCATCCAAGACTGTTAGTCTTATATTGTCCAGAAATCCAGTGACGAAGATATATTGTGGGAGCCGCAGATTGGCGGAACTTCTATCTACAATAAGTATTACTGCAGGGTTGATGATAACCTATTTAACAGAAGTACACGGCCGACGTCAGAACGAGGCCTGTGCTTTCGGCTATTATACTACAGCCTGATATGTGCAATTGGCGGGGAGTGCCAAGTTGCACCTATGTGTCATAGTAACTAAGGCATCTGACGCGTTTAGTCAGAGACGCCAAGGGCGACGCTACGAACTGTCATTACTGAAGAACTTTGCTATTGACCATGCACGTCTATTCCGATGTTTACCTTTTTGAATGCCAAATGTATACCTATCGATGTCAGGTCAGCATGACCTTGTTACACTGACTGTTCCTGTTGATACTATGTGTGTTCTCGTAAATAAATGTCTTGAAACATGCCTGCAGTGTCAAAGCATCCTTGATTACTGCATGTGAGAGTATGGGTTGCAGGATCTACATCTATACGAGCCTAAACACATTCGCGTCTTCATTCGCACCCACACTCAATTCATCATACGCTCGCACTACACATCTAACAACATGTATACTGTCTTGGGCCGGTGATCACATCAACAAGAAAAAAAAGACAGTTACAGTCGCTCCATGCGTTGAGCTAATTTGTTAGGTATATATCCGCGCATCATACGTGCATTAGGAGCCTAGATTTTTCCAGCTCCAGGATTTAAAAAAAAAAAAGTTTCATTTTTTTTTTCCCGGGAGGGTGCGGTAATGTTACGCACAAATAATTACTTTTTTCAAAGCCTTTGTATGATCATTTTTCGTATGTATGATCATTTTTTGACTGAAGTGTGTATTATGTTTTTTACAGTCAAAGGGACATAATCCGAGTTATCGAGACTACAATTTTTTAGGAGTTTGCCTTCTCTTGTATAGAGACATGTTCGGTCTATAATTTCTTGAACGAAGCGTGACCATATCTCCTTATTTGGTAGTATCAGTCAACTGTTGTAGATGCCTGAAACCTTTCTTAACGCTTCTGTTCATGACCATAAAAGGCGCGACTGTGTAAGACTTTTATCTCGAATGTTCTTAGAATCGTCTTATTGTGAACGGCGACTCAGAGATTGTCGCTCTGCGCATGTCTCGACTTGGTTTTCGTTTGTTGTTCCGCCCAGCTCGGGCAGTTTAGAAATGGTCTAAGTAGCGAGCAGACGCGACCTGCGTCTTGTGATTTTCTGAGGGAAATACATTGTCTTGGTGAGTTAGTTAGCTAACTAGACTATTTCCCAGTATTATTCAAGCCTGCCTGGAGGCATATGTTCATGGTTGATTTTCCGAAATAAGGTAATTCCTCTTGTATCGAACTTTATGCTATCATCTAGAGGTTCGTCATTTTGTCGCCTTTTTGCTCGCCTGTGTGATTCAAAATGGAGAGGTACTTTGACTATGATTAAGTCACCGGTATCTTTATACCTGAACTAGTTATATATATATATGGGTCGCTCTAGACCAACAAGACTATTGTCTGTGTTCCAGGATTCGTTATATCAGAGATCACGTCCAAGTCAGATGGTTAGACTTAGGAAGGTTATAAAGGTCGAGCTGACCTGTAATCCATGTATGCTATTCACGTGCAGACAGTAAACGGACTTATTGTATACATCTGATCTGCTAGCATCAGGAAGGGAATAATTATTATTGTCTATGATCATTGAAGATCTGCAGCTGACACTGTTGCAGAAGTTATATATATTATTTATAAAGCTTCACGAACCAGAACTTTATGATATCTGTTTACCATACAACTATGGAGTATTGAATCCTACATGACTATCAGTTAATATGATTTTGAATGCTGCATTCGTTATACTGTGCTGATGATGACATAAATATCATGACTGTTTTGTGGCGTGCAATAAATGGTATAAAACTAAAGCGAAGTTACCATTTCTATGACTCTACACGTCATGTTGCCTGTGGTGTACCCTGTGAACTGTTCTACTGCAACACACACAGCAACATTCTAAATCAGAGAAGACACCTACATCTTGCACTTTAATACCAGGTGTCGATAGGGGTGGCAAGTTATCATTTCAGCTCAAATCCACCCTTATCACCAACCCTCCTTAGTTGCCTTTTATAAGATGCTTGGTAGGTAACAGTGTTGTTACTATTTTCTTCTCTTATGGGCCCCAGTTGGGTTGAAATTAGTTACTGGTTATAGATTGAATTATGAGAACAACAATAACTACCAGAAATGGAATTTGGTGGAATCGATAAAAGAGCTTGATGCTCTAGGTTTTGTCAGTGACCTTGTCCTTCTAAAACATAATAGTAACCAGTTGCAACACAAAATGAGAATGCTGGATGAGAGGTCACAAAAATTTGGTCTGAAAATACTCAGACAAAAATGAAGATTACGAGGATCTGGCCAAACAGCTTGATGATCTAGATTTTTCAGATGACTTGGCTCTTCTGTCCCAAAACCGTGATCAAATGCTAGACGAGATGAAAATACTCCATGAGAGGTCACAGCAAGTGAGTCTGAAAATACACAGGGAAAAGATAAAGATAATGAGAGTAAATGCAGGAAAAAATAACAAGCTTGTACTGGAAGAAACACCACTACAAGATGTAGAATCGGACATATATCTTGGCAGCAACATAGGCAAAGTTGAAGGGACGGACAATGATATCACAATATGAAATGCAACAGGAGCTTTCATTGCACTGGGAAATATATTAAGTTCAAGAAAAACCAAGTCCAGCACAACACTAAGGATCTTCAACTCAAATGTCAAGTCTGCCCTATTGTATGGCTCTTAAATATGGAGGACAACAACATAAAAGCTACAGACTTTCATAAATGGATGCTTGCCTAGAATAAAAGCATTGAAATGATGTGACAAGGTCACCAATGTGGAACTGATGACAAGAACCAGACAAGTGCCAGTGGAGCAAGAGATGAGAAGATACTGTCGATGGATATAACATGCGTTGAAGAAACCTGCTGACAGCATTACAAGGCAGTCCTTGTTCTGGAATCCCCAGATTAAGAGAGGCACAGGTAGACCAAAAACACATGGAGAAGAGAACTGGAGACAGAAATGAAAATGATGATACGACAAGTAACAGTGGAACAAAAGATGACAGAAAAAGATGGTGGTGCTGGATAAGGTACACTTTAAGGAAACATTGCTGATAGCAATACTATGAAATCCTTTTCTTGGAATATTCAGGGTAAAAGAAATAGAGGGTGTGTTAAACACACATGAAGAAGAAAAGCAGCGACATGCTTAAAATAAAAAAGGTAAAGGACATAATGGGAAGAATTTGAGCGGACAGCACAAGACGTGAGGGCATTTAATGAACAAGTGGTAATCTTCAGACTTCACATGGGTCATAACAGATTGAGATACTGTCACGGCGTATTTTCTAGTGGCAGAAAAACTAGGTTGGTGACATCGTTATCAGCGAGTTTTGGCAACCCTGATAACTTTTTAAGAAATGACTGAGTCACGTGAAGAGGACGGAAGTCGAAGATAGATTAAGCGGGAAAGGCAGAGCGAGAGTTTTCTGGCTTGTCCGAGAAGGACGTGTTTTGGTTTCCCTTTTCATTGACTATGGATTATGGCCGAGAGTTTGCTATAGTGGTTTATTCTGTTGGACATAATTATAATTCTGGAGTGGTTTAGTGTCCAGTGATATTATTGTCAGGCCATCGGGTATAATTTGCCAGTGGATTGAGTTTTCCATTGTTGTAGTTCTGGTTCGCCATAGTGAGCGATTTTCAGTACCAAGTTTTTATAGTACTGTTATACTGTCAAGTGTGAGATTAATTTGATATATTAATTCGAGAAGTGTCTCGGGCAGTGTTATATGTATTCCATACTGTTTTCAGCCGTGTGTGGCTAAACTGTGTGCAGTTATTTATTAAAAGGGGAATTCCTGTAGAAAGTGTTATTTTTCTTCTGTGTCACCCATTGTATGTTGTGGTCGTCTCCTAGCGGAGCGAGCCAAGTATTAAATTTGTGTCATTATTAAATCCACAGCATAAATTGGTAGTTGACAGATACCATCTATTCAACAAATTAAAGATAGGAACTACTGATGAGTGTGACTGTGGCACCGATAAAATGACTGCTGAATATCTGCTTCAAAGGTGCCCAACATATGAGGAACATAGAAAATTTATATGGCCATCACCAGTACCATTCCTGGAGAAAATCTATGGAGATATCAACAGCCTCAGGCTGACCACTGCTTTCTTTGAACTTATTCAAGTTGACATCTGAGGGTGAACGGAGAAGATGATTTAATGACCTGACTGGAGGCCTGTTCTTCACAGGGAGCTAAGTGATAATAAATTATATGTTTTCACTATTAGGTTAATGAACTTATAGAGGAGTCTACTATGCTTCAGTTTCCAGTGTGATCCTCTGTCCAAGGCATTTTAATCATCTACAAATCCAATGTTAAGTCGTGAATTCTTCTTCACCGTTCTCTCTAATAACCTCTTATAAAGCTCTCAGACTTCTCCCGTCTCCATACAGTTTCTCCCTCAACTGGGTCGGAGAAGGCCATGTTGCCACTCTGCTTCTCTCCTGGAGCTGACAGTCTGGGAGTACGTGTTCTACTGTTTATTTCTCCTCCCCATATGGGTGACATATTTGTCCTCCCCACATGGATGACATATTTGTCCTCCCCACATGGATGACATATTTGTCCTCCTCCCCACATGGATGACATATTTGTCCTCCCCACATGGATGACATATTTGTCTGACCGATTTTCAATTTGTTGAACCAATGGTATTTAAGAAAACCTATGAATGAAAACAGAATTAATAAACAAGATGACGTTGGAGATCCATTACAGCCGACCTTCGTTGTGGAGATGGCAGCTGATGATGATGATTTAAGGTTGCAATAGTCTTAAAATGGTCTGAAAATTATCACTTGAACTCTTCTTAGTAATGTATTGTATGGTTCTGCCACATCGGACTCTGGGTGTTCCTTATGGCATTTTTCTTTTAAAGCGCTGGCTGGGCAACATATGCAGATTTCAAGTCGTAAATTCAAGTCCCAGATAAATTTTATTAAGCGCTTTGTGACAATCTGGTCATTATAATAAGGGAGGTAACTGTTTAAAAAAATAAGATAATTGACAAACTTACAGGGGCAACAAATTAGTACAGTCCAAACCACAAGATACCTAGGAACGACACTAGACCAACACTGGAACACCCACATAGATAGACTAGTAGAGTCTTGTAGACGACTAACTAACATGCTAAGAGAGTGATGTACTTGGCGGCTAAATGGCTCGGCAGATAGTTTAGATACTTTTTCTGTGACCACAGAAAACCCAACCACTTCAGTGGCATGTCCGCCCGAATGTACCATTCTAGACCTCGCTCACCACTGTAACATTTTAACACAGAAAGAACTTTGCTTGTCCTAACGCTATTCGCGTTCACAAAAGCAGACTGATTTCATATTTTACCCCGATTTCCCATTACAACAATTCTTCGATAAAAGTGTTCACTCTAGCGAATTTTCTCATGCACATTGTTTTTGGTCAACTCAATAAAACCCTAAAGGGACGTAATTTTAAATCGTCTCCCTTTGCTAACGAAGATTAAGTCATAGACTCTTCTCTGCAAACTATAACTTTAACAGCATGATTTAAATTAGTTAAACCATAATATCTAAATGGATTTTATTATATAAACAAAATGCCCGACTTAATTTCCATCTCAATTTCGGAGTTATCTCCCTTTCCCTAAAATATTCTCCTGTTATTTTACTTCCCTTTAATAAGGTTATATAGTTTGTTAACAACTTTATGCAAATTTCCTATAGTATAAACTCACTCTATCTCTTCTGTTTTATATTGTCTTCGCACTGCCTGTCACAATAGCCTAAAACACTGCAACGCATAATCACAAGAGGTGCAGATCTAAGCCAGAGCTGAGATCAAACATATTACACAATAAAGCTAATAAACCTTACTTTAAGCCCCAGAAAGGGGTATGAAAAAACAAAACAAAAATTTGATAGAATTGTAGGTGCAATCAGATGCCCTTAATGCATCAATTAATAACAGTTGTAAATACAAGCCGCTGGTGCCACCATGGGAACTCAAGAAACCAGAAACAGACTACCACCTGGCAGGCATAATTAATAAAAGAACTGATATGGCTACTATCAAAGATATAAAAAACAAATAAACTTTATGTGTGTGTAATATATTCAAGAAATATCAAAGGACAGTATTACAGTGTACACAGATGGATCTAAAGGAGATGATAACAAACTGGGGATAGGAATTCACGTTCCCATGTGGCAATTGGTGAATGAATATAGTATAACAGGCTTGGTATTATCTGTTATCAGGGCCGTAGATACAGGGGAAAGGAAGGGGGGGGGGGGTGTTTGGGGGTTCAAACCCCCCTTATGGGGGAAATTATACCGTACTGGTACCAAAATAGTGCATTAACAAAAATAATACATCTGTTTTCATGACAAAGATGGTTGCAATTCTGAAAGCTCTGGAAATCTCTAGCAACTCTCCTCATAAATTAACAGACTCACTTTCTGCTTTTCAAGCTATAAGAAACTTACAAGAATTCAGTAGACCTGATATAGCAGAAGAGATATTACTGGCAAATACTTACCTATGTGCCAGAGGATGTTCTGTTCTAATAGCTTGGATACCTTCACGTGTTGACAAAGAAAGGAAAGGAAATAAAAAAAGGTGGATAAAGAAGCTAAGAAAAGTAGAAATAATATAAACCAAATAAATGTGATGATGAGTAAAACAGAGATCAAAAGCTTAATTAAAAGAATAATAACTGAGGGATGGACAGTAGAGTGGGATGGAAGTCTGAAGGGCAGACATGCATATCAATTGTTCAAGGCTCCAACAAGAACATGTCAGGTATCTAGAGAACTAGTAATTCCTAGCAATAAGAAACTTCTTAGGCTGCAACTAAGAATGGGCTATTTTAGAATAGAAGAACCTTACTATGCAGTGTCTAACAAACAATAATAATATAGAGCATTTCCTAGTAAAATGTACGAGGTATGAACAACAGGGAAAACCAATATTAGATTATTTACAGGCATGCAATTCATCCATAACTGTGGAACAGGTGTTGAGAATAGATAGACCTAGATAATTGCACAATATAGTAAAACATTATATAACAAGAACTAAAATTAATGTATAAGGATCAATGATGGTGTGAGGAAAAGGGGTAGTCTGATGGGGTGCTTGTATGGCTGATGGCAGATAATTGGTGGATTTGATGTCATCTCGGACACCCACCGGGCTTTCTCACCCCTTTTCACCGTGTTGACAACATGGCAGTTATGAGAGACTTCATTTTAGCTTATACAATTTTTTTTTTTTTTTTTTGATTGTTTTTTTTTTATTCGTTTGTTTTTTATTTTTATTGTTTGTTTGTTTCTTGGAAAAGGGAAGTCACTCACAAAAACATTCACATCAATTTAGTTTTGATTTACTCTATTTTAGGGTGGCCAGACGTCCGGATTTGTCCGGCCTTTGCGACAAAACTGAGCGTCCGATCTGATTTTTTAAAATGTTGAAATATCCGGCTTTTATGTGATTGGCTAAATTACTTTTTCTGAGTACAGAAATTCTGTCAGAATTAAGAATTTTGTCTCCGCAAAATCGAGGGATCGCGCAAATTGCCAACAACTCTACCGTAAGTTGTCATGTTGTTCAATAGTTTATAATAGATTACTATCATATTTTAACCCAGGTTAAACGCTGTTTAGGTTTATTTGCATTTGTTAAGGGACAATATCACAGACAAAACGGCATGAATAAGAACTTGGGGCTGGATTTAGTTACTTATAACTTCGTTGTCTATTGCAAATTACAAATAATATTATTCTTAGTTCGTACAGCTTTTATATTTATTGCAATTTGTTTATTATGAAAAAATACACGAGTAGTATAGTAATGGGTTTGTTAAAATTAAAACCTCGTCTGTTGCATTTTACAAATAATTTTAACTTTAACATGGAATGTACCATTGATTAATGGCATTATATTATATTTGTATTACAGATACCCGCTCAAAATGCCAAAAAGGAAGTGTGTGTTCACGGATGAATTGAAAAAAAAAAATGTCAGTGCTTTTCCAGTGGTCAACAAGAGTATGAAGCAGAATGTCTTGTATGCAGAGGCGGTACATTTGTATCAGTAGCAAATAAAGGTGCAGCTGATTTAAAAAAAAAAAAAACATATAGAAACAGAAAAGCACAAGAAAGCACTGCCATCAATGGTACCTAACCTTGTAGCGGTATGGCAGCTTGTGTGCCCTGACAATCCCCAGAGCTATGCCAGTGAGAGTTTTACTCCTGGTAGGTTCAACCAAGCTGGACTGGTCTGCGTGGGTAGGGGTCAGACAAAAGCTGGTACCCTGGTCCTCCAGGTTGGGGGTTTTAGCACAGGGCCAACACCCCTGTCTATGTAAAAAATTGCACATGTTACGGAAACGGCAATAAATGAAAAAACTTTGATGCGGGATGGACATCCGGAGTCTCAGGCTCGTATGACTGACAGTGGTGAAAGCCGAAAGGAAGCCACTGGCATGAAAACGGATGCCCAGACCGCAAAACACGAAACCAGAATTGGTTTTTGGAATGTCAGAACCATGAATGAAGCAGGAAAGCTGAGACAGATCACAGCAGAGATGAGGAATTACAAACTACATATCCTGGGAATAAGCGAGAGCAGATGGACAGGGACGGGGAGAATAAAAACAGCTACAGGGGAAACAGTACTTTATTCTGGTAGAGAGGATGGTCAGCACAACGAAGGTGTAGCCATTATCCTGAAGAAAGGAATGGAAAGGTCTTTACTGGAATGGAAACCCATTAACAACAGACTAATAAGAGCAAGACTGAGATTCACCAACACCACAATTATACAATGCTATGCACCAACAAACGACAGCGATGAAGAGATCAAGGACGAGTTCTATCAACAGGTACAAAAGGAAATGGAAACTGTACCCAGGTACGATCTTATTATAGTAATGGGAGACCTAAATGCGAAAGTTGGAACACACAATAATTATAACGAAAGAGTAATGGGGAAATGCGGCAGTGGAACAGTAAATGAAAATGGGGACAAATTAATAAGCTTCTGCAGTATTAACAACCTGGTCATTGGAGGAACACTTTTTCAACACAAAGAAGTGCACAAGTTAACATGGGAATCACCAAACGGACGAGACAAAAACCAGATAGATCACATAATGATCAATGGCAGATGGAGACATGCACTACAAGATGTGAAAGTAAGAAGAGGCGCAGATGTGGGAAGTGATCATCACCTAGTAGTAGCAAGACTGAAGGTGAAACTCAGAGCTGCTGGACCAGTTGTAGTCAAACAGAAAAGATACAACATCACGAAACTTAAGGACCCCCTCACCAGAAAAGCGTTCGTGGTTGACGTAAAGAGACGATATCTGATTACCAAAAGCCAGGAAAGAACAGAGACCGACGATGTCGACCAGAAATTTAACACCATCTCAACAATATACAAAGAAAGCAGCAAGTCATGCTTGGGATTCCAGGAAAGAAAGAGCCAAGACTGGATAACACCAGAAACACTAAACACCATAGCGAAGAGAAAGGAAATGATAATAATAATAATAATAGCCCCTTCAGTCATAACTGACTATGGGAATGCGCCCCTGAGGTGACAGCCCTCAGCTGCTTATTTTCCTGGTGCTCCTTTCGACGTTTTCTCCTCACCTCTGCTTCTTGTGTGAGCCTCTCTTCGCCCAATCTGAGGTGGCGCCGTAAATAGCATCGCCACTTAGTGCGATCGGCAGCTTCATCCTCCCATGTTGCTGGATCCATGTCCAGTGCCCTCATATCTCTCTTGCACACATCTTTGAACCTCAGCTGTGGTCGCCCAACTGTTCTCTTGCCATCTGCTAATTGTCCGTAGAAGATATCTTTTGGGATGCGACCATCTTCCATGCGGCGAACATGGCCAAGCCAGCGAAGTCTGCGCTGTCTAAGAAGCGTATACATACTTTGAAGGCCAGCACGTGACAACACCTCGACATTTGTCACTTTATCTTTCCACGAGATGCCGAGGATGCGGCGTAGACACCGCAAATGGAAGGTATTGAGCCTTCTTTCTTGCTTAGCATAGGTCGTCCAGGTCTCGCTGCCATATAGGAGTGTGCTGGTGACGCAGGCATTATATACCGCAGCTTTGGTCTTCATTGTGAGTTTAGAGTTTCCCCAAACACGCGATGTGAGGCGGGCAAAGGTAGCTGCAGCTTTGCCAATGCGGCTGTCGATTTCTGTATCCAGTGAGAGTTTGTCATTGATGGTAGACCCTAGGTATGTGAAGTGGTGCACCACTGCCAATTCATAGTTATCGATAGTGATAACTGGTGCAGCACCTACATCCTGACTCAGCACATTCGTTTTCTTTAGACTTATTGTGAGGCCAAAGTCCTTGCATGCTTTAGTGAAGCGATTCATCAAGCTCTGAAGCTCCTGTTGGCTTTGAGTGACGACTGCAGCATCATCAGCGAACAACAAGTCTCTTATAGTGACCCTTCTGATTTTTGTTTTTGCCTTCAGCCTTGAAAGATTAAACAGACGGCCATCTGACCTAGTGTGAAGGCATATTCCTTCAGTTGCATCTCTGAATGCATGTTTCAAGAGTAAGGCAAAGAAGATTCCGAAGAGGGTCAGAGCCAGAACACAGCCTTGTTTAACGCCACTTCGTATATCAAAGGGCTGTGACGTGCTTCCAGCATATTGGACTGTTCCCTTCATGCCGTCATGGAATGACTTTATCATTTCCAGCATTTTAGAAGGGCAGCCTATTTTCAGGAGGATTTTAAAGAGTCCATCCCTACTAACCAGGTTGAATGCTTTTGTGAGGTCTATAAAGGCAATATATAATGGTCTTTTCTGCTCTCTTGATTTTTCCTGAAGCTGGCGGAGAGAGAAGATCATGTCTGTTGTTGATCTGCCAGCTCGGAATCCACACTGTAACTCTGGATATATGCGCTCAGCTAACTTGTGTAGTCGCATTAAGATGACTTTGGCAAAAACCTTACCAACAATACTAAGAAGAGAGATGCCTCTGTAGTTATTGCAATCACTTCTGTCTCCTTTATTTTTATACAGTGTTACAATCTTGGCATCTCGCATGTCTTGAGGAATAGTTGTCTCTTCCCAGCACTGGCACAGCATCCTATGCAGGGGATGTAATAGCGTGCTCTTACAGCATTTGATTAAATCAGGAGGAATCCCATCACTGCCTGGTGCTTTGCCAGAGGCCAAGCTATCAATGGCCTTGCTGAGTTCCTCTAATGTTGGTTCGGCATCCAGCTCCTCCATAGTTGGCAGACTGTTGACACCATCAAGGGCTGCAGGCGTAACGGTATTGTCTCTAGCGTAAAGCTCAGAGTAGTGCTCGACCCACCTCTCCATCTGCTTACCCTTATCGGTTAGCTTCTCTCCGCTGATGGTTTTTTAGCGGTGCCGTCTTACTTTTATGGGGGCCAAGTGCTTTCTTTATACCGTCATACATTTGTCTAATGTTGCCTGTTTGCGCTGCGATCTGGATGCTCTCACTGAGCTGGAGCCAGTAGTCATTTTCACAGCGTCGAGCAGTTTGTTGAACTTTGCTTCTCGTAGCCCTCAGGATCTGTAGGGTTCTGGCACTCGGTGAACGTTTGTATTCATTCATAGCACTGCGCTTAGCTTCAATGACAGGTGCCATCACATCTGATGAAGCATCAAACCAGTCATTTGACTTTGCTGTTTTCTTACCAAAGGTGGCAAGTGCGGTACTTTGAATGGTGTTCCGTAGATGCTCCCAGTTCTCTGTAATAGTATCACCATGCTGAGGGCTACTGAGCACTTTCTCGAAGGTCGCAGTGAATTGAGCAATCATGAAAGGGTCTGACATCTTGCTGGTATCAATGCGTGGTTTCCCTTCATGTCTGACACGATAGAGTTTTCTTGGTTGTGCTCTGATTTTGCAGCAAACCAAGGAGTGATCTGTATCACAGTCTGCACTATGGTACGAGCGTGTGGAGAGCACAGACCTGAGGAGTGGCCTTCTGACGAGAATCAGGTCAAGTTGGTGCCAGTGCTTGGATCGTGGGTGTCTCCATGACACCTTATGCTGGGGTTTTGTCTGAAAGTAGGTGTTGGTCACGCAGAGGTCATGGTGGATGCACAACTCTAAGAGCCGTTGTCCATTTTCATTCATCTTGCCAATACCAAACCTGCCCAGACATGAAGGCCATGAAACATTATCGGCACCCACTCTAGCATTAAAGTCACCAAGGAGAACAAGCTGTTCTTGCCTAGGTATGCTTTTGATAATTGCTGTTAGATTCTCGTAGAACTCATCTTTAGCTTCTGAGGCAGAGTACAGAGTAGGAGCATACACACTGACAAGGGTGATGGGACCTGTGCTAGTTTGCAGGCGGAGCGTTAACAGGCGTTCTGATCCATTCTCGCCTGGTTCAACCATGTTAGTTAGCGATTTTTTGACCGCAAAACCTACTCCGTGTTCTCTAGCTTTATTAAGATCTTTCCCTTGCCAATAAAATGTGTAGTCCTTCTCGCTCACCGTTCCAGAGCCCGCCAGGCGCGTTTCCTGAAGTGCAGCTATATCCACCTGAAGTCGTTTAAGCTCATCATTAATTATGGCTGTCTTCCTTACATCGTTTACATCCTGTAGGTTTTCGGATAGTCCAGTCAACATAGTCCGGACGTTCCAGCATCCCAATCTGAGAGTTTGCTTATTTCTATTTTTTCGATAATTGCTTGGTGCAAAATTTTCTGTCCACAGTTCGGGTTTGACCCTAATCCCCATGCACCCAATGGGGAAAGCAGACAGTGGCGGGACAACACCTTATTGACTGGGGGCTGCCCAGCTTGAAGCGGGCGGTAGCTGTCCAGTGAGATCCGCCCTACGCCAATTGGGCAAAATGCTTATAACCGGTAACTGCTACTTCCCGTGTTTTGCCGACACCTATAGGGTGAAGCTGGAGTGTCCTCTCCAGGGCGCGAGCTTGGGCACAGTTATATGGAGATCAAGCTGTTGCCCATGCAGCATGTTCCCCCTCTCCACACAGCCGGTAGATCCAAAGGAACGGCAGTAGCCGATACAGTTTGGTACCAGCAATGTCGCAGGAGTTGCCAAAATAATGTCGAATCAACATTAGACTGCCTTAGGGACTCCGACTCCGGATTTATCCTCAGGGTTTACTCCCGAAGCCAATTCCATAAATGGATATTCCCGCAAGGCAGCGGTGGTTTGAATTCAGAGTTCCTTCTCTTAGATAAGCTACCAACCAAGGATCACGAGCCCTATCTGCTGGTTTTAAGACGCCAGTTGCTCGCCTTTGCCCCTTCTCCCGTCAGTGGAAACAGTTCCGCCGGGCTCAAATTGAGCCACACGTGAAGGCCGGGAGCTGGACTTGGTTGTCAGAGGCTGTTTGAGGCGCGTGCCATAGAAGTATTTTATCTGCAGTGAGAGCTTGAAAGGAAATGAAAAGAAAGAAAACAGAAACTAAGTCTCCCAGGTTAAAGGCAATATATAGTGAACAGTACAGTCAGCTGGACAAGGAAGTAAAACGTCAAACCCGTGCTAACAAAAGGACATTTCTGGATGACCTTGCAAGACAGGCAGAAGAGGCAGCACTGAGAAATGAACAAAGCACAGTCTATAAAATAACTAAAGCTATCAGTGGAAAACGAGGTGCAAACAACATAATGTTAGTAAGAGACAAGTAAGGAAATCTCATCACCACAGCACAGAGGCAGGAAACAAGATGGGCAGAGCACTTCAGAGAAACACTGAATAAGGAACCACCAGAGACTCAGCTGAATGTTCCTGAGGCTGAAAGTGACTTAGATGTAAATACAGACATTCCACGAAAAGAAGAAATCATCACAGCTATCAAAGGGCTAAAAATGGAAAAGCGCCTGGTCAAGACAATCTAAATGCTGAGCTATTCAATTCAGACCCTGAACTAGCAGCAGAACTATTAGAACCACTATTTGCACAAGTCTGGGAAACTGAGACAACACCAACAGAGTGGAGTAAAGGAATAATTGTCAAATTGCCCAAGAAGGGTGACCTTGCAGACTGCAACAACTAGAGAGGAATTACCCTCCTCTCAGTTCCCAGCAAAATACTAGGCAGGATAATCATCCAGAGAATTTCAAAAGCAGTTGACCATAAACTGAGGAAAGAAAAAGCGGGCTTCAGAAAGAACAGAACATGTGCAGATCATATATTTACCCTCAGGAACATTATAGAGCAGTGCTCAGAATGGCAGAGACAGCTGTACATTAACTTTGCTGATTTTGAAAAGGCTTTCGACAGCATACACAGGGACAGCCTATGGAAAATTCTGAGGGCTTATGGAATTCCCAGCCGCATTGTTTCCATCATAAAAAGCCTCTATTCTAACTTTATGTGCAGTGTTGGATCGAGTAATGTAACTTTCGAAGTGAAAACAGGAGTACGACAGGGATGCCCCTTATCAACAACATTATTTTTGACAGTCATAGATTGGGTGATGTGCCAGACAACGGAGGGCAGTCCAAGAGGAATTAGATGGACAACGTTTTCTACACTGGAAGACCTGGAATATGCAGATGACATTGCACTACTCGCGCATTCACATCAACACATTCAAGACAAAACCGATAGACTAAATAAGTATGGCCAGCAGGTTGACCTGAACATCAATTTGAAGAAGACAGAGGTCATGACACTAAATGTGGGCAATCCTGAGCCAATAACAGTAAGGAACCAGAAGTTAGAACAGACAGACACATTTACTTACCTAGGATGCATAGTAACACCTGACGGCGGAACAAGCAAGGACATTAACAACAGAATGAATAAAGCAAGAATAGCCTTTGCTGTTCTCAACAACATTTGGAAGTCTTCCCAGTACAGCACAAACACCAAATTAAGACTGTATGAGAGCTGTGTACTTTCTGTGCTTCTCTATGGTGCGGAATGTTGGAGAGTAACAGAGAAGGAAATGTCGAAACTGTCCTCCTTCCACACAATATGTCTAAGGAAAATTCTCCGAATCTTTTGGCCAAACACCATCAGCAACCAAGAACTACTTATTCGGAGTAACCAGGAAGACATGCACACCATCATAGCTGGCAGACGCTGGAGTTGGGTTGGCCACGTCCTCAGAAGGGACCCTGATACCATCACAAGAACAGCTATGCTATGGACCCCCGAGAGAAAGCAAAAGAGAGGCCGACCAAAAACAACTTGGCGGAGAACTGTGGAAGCTGAAATGCAAAGAATGAACCACTGTTGGGGCACTGTACGAAGGATGGCCACCGACCGAGCAAAGTGGAATCAATTTGTTGCTGCCCTACAAGACGCCACCAGGCGTGATGGCCGCTGACTGCTTTGACGGTTGGTGGTTATGGATCAAAGAAGAAGACAAGAAAGCACTTGCGTCTGAATATTTGCAATCAAAACTGACATTTTTTACTAACGAAATATGCGAGGAAAGGTTTGAAGTTGCCGCGGCTGAGAGTACTTTTGCTTTTCATACTGTAAAACATCACAACTCTTTCAGATCAATGGATTGTATTTCAGTGTTACTCAAGAATGCTTTCCAAGATTCAGAAATTGACAGCAAATTCTCATGTGCCAAAACCAAAACAGCTGCTATTATCATTTCTGTGACTGCACAGCGTTCTACTGAAGCAGTTTTTGAAGCACTGAAGAGAAGATTCCATTAAAGGCACTCTACTTGTGCAGTACAATTTCAAGGAGCTTTCATGCTCTGATTTTTATGCATATTTAAAACGTAGCCCAACTTTGTTGAAGAAGATTTTATCATCAGAAAAATATAAGTAGGCACAAAAACAATTAGTTTATTGTTTGAATGTAAAAAAAAAAAAATATGTTTCAGCGTCTTGTAGTTATCGAACAAAGGTGTCCTACTTTTCGTCCTACTTTTTAAAAATATTGTCCTACCTTGTCCTCCTTTTTATGACCAAAAAAAAAAAAAGGCATTTGTCCTCCTTTTTGTGTTGAACAATATGGCCTGTCACTACGATTGTAATAACAAATTTCCACAACATGGCGACCATTGCGGTTAGAACTAGAAAGAGCAGAAAATGTTAGTAGTTCATATCGGACTTTTTAAAATAATTGAGTTAATGGAGAAAAATATTCTGTTCAGCCCCTGATTAGTTACAATAAGGAACATTTGGCCACTGCTAAAGTTGGCCAGAACCAGCGCCAGAGCAGTTATTGTGCTTGCTTGAAATGAAGAACATTGGGGCGTGTTCTTAGATGTCATCTAAATAAATCGCTCACATTGTTAGGATTATGGTTTGGGTTTATATTAAGTTTAGGATTCCTAACCTTTACCCCTTTTTACTGTCTATCTGAATTTTGTTTAAAGGGCGTATCGAACACGCCACACTTTTCATTTCAACCATTGTGCTCTTGCAATGTGACAACTTGCTGTGGTCAAGGTTCCCACAGGTGCTCGACAGCATACCAGAAGTGATGAAAGATGGCAGTCAAATAAAAGATGTACATGATTAATGTGTCTTTTACATATACTTTTGCACATGGCTAATGTGTGACAATATTTGTTTGTACTTAAGCTAGATGTCCTTCAGGTTGCTGAGTTCTGTCAAACATCGATACATTTGTGTCAAAATAAACAAATTCGATACAGTGCTAACTCACTTAAGACACGGTTTCAAACTTTGAACCCTGTCATCCGCAATATATCAGGTCTACATTGTATATTTCAATGTCCTTATATTTCACAGTAATTTGTAACACATTGTTAAATATTTTGTCATTACAGCTGATGGCATCGCATACAGCGAACAGGCTTTGCGGCAGAATGCTTTTATATTGGAATATTGCCGTACATCAGTATCTGCACTGTCTGGCGCCACAGCAGGAATCATGGGATTGACAGGGCTCTGGGGATTTATATTTTACTTCATTACTGCATTGATATTGTCAGTAAGTGTGAAGTTCTTCTTTGACTGACTGACTAATCTTTTCTTCATTACTACTAAAGATTTAGTTCACAGTTTGTTATGAGTATACCTTAGCTTAATATGAAATAAAAATGTTGTAATCATCTTTTTTTTTATTGCTCCCTTTGGAGTATGGAGCCACCACTGTAGCTGGCTTTTTTGCAGGCATTTCAAAGTCTTTTGCAGCGGTGGTTTCTGTAGCAACTTGTTTGACATGATGAGGTTGGAAGCACCATGCTAAAACCTCATATTAGTTGCCTTGTACGACATGCCTGAGGTAGCAGTAATCCTATTCTTTGTTTGTCTCCTAAGAGAGCCCGGGAACCACGAGAACCCAGGAACCACGAGAGCCCAGGAACCATGAGAGCCCGGGAACCACACATGGGAGAAATAAGAATATAATGGTCAGAAATAGAAATATTGTACTGCAATCTAGTTCCTATTTCAGTACATGAAGTGAAACATTTTATCAGTTGTCATTAATTTCTTACTATTTTTGCCAGACTGGAGCATCCAGTAACCAAGATATAGAAACTGAAAAAAAAATTTATATTACAGGTCTACATCCTGAAACATTATTAGCACTATCTGGCGCCACAGCAGGAATCATGGGATTGACAGGGCTCTGGGGATTTATATTTTACTTCATTACTGCATTGATATTATCTACATCTGAACACCTGAAAATTGAAATATTCTGAAAATCAAAAGTATTTTGGGCTACCTTTCGATCGCAATTTGGGCGATTTATGACTACTTAGAAAAAAAAAGAATCACCTCCAAACTAAAGATATTAAGCATGGGAAACAAAGAGCCAGGGATCCAGACCTCCAGGACGACCCAGAGTCCGCTGGGAGGACAACATTAGACAATCTTTGAAGGACCGAGGACTAGAATGGAACCAGGCCAGGAAGAAGACAGCTGATAGAATGGTCTGGCGCTCTCTCTTCCAAACCTCTATACCTCACGGTAGAAGGGGAACGACTAAGTAAGTAAGTAAGTACTAAAGATATTTGTAAATAGATGTCTCAGATGATCCTTATAAGATGGCCAGATGTAATAACAAATATAGAGCTAAGGAAAAGATGCAGGCAACAGCCAATACAAATGGAAATTAAGGTAAGAAGGTGATGATGGATAGGACATACACTCAGAAGAGAACAATCTTCTTCTTCCTTCTTCCTTGTTCGTCCTGAAAAGGACGGTGGTTGCGTTGTGTCTGTTTACGCCTAAGCTGTGATATCTGCACCTTTCGGTCGACACATCCGACTTCAGCAAGGCATTTTTTAGGGACCGAGTTTGCCTTCCCCTTTCGATCCGCACTCGCTCAGCCAGACTGCACTGCTGCAGACTGTTTCCAGGACCACCACTGGAGGTGGAGTGCGGTCTTGACCAGCTCTGATTCGCTGGTCCTGACGCAGGCAGTCAAGCTATGAGTCGCTGACTGCGTTCTCTATTGCTGCGTCTTTGGGTCCCCAGAAGAGAACAATCAAGCATAGCCAAAGGTGCCCTTGACTGGAACCCACAGGGGAAAAAAAGAGTGGGGAGGCCAAGGAAAACTTGGAGAACACTGGAAGAGGAGGCAAAGGAAATTGCAATAACTTGGGCACAGTTGAAAAAGACAGCCCAGAATAGAAATCGATGGAGAGCAACTGTTTCAGCACTATGTTCCACTGGGAACAAAAAGGAATGGTGATGACTACTTAGGGCGACTTTGGACTGTCTTGAACGATTTGGGCATCATCTGAAAACCAAACAAGAATCTGGTTTCTGATAGAGCGAAAGAGAGGCTGACCAAAAACAACTTGGCGAAGAGCTGTGGAGGCTGAGATGCAAAGAATGAACCAGAGCTGGGGGACTGTACGAAGGATGGCTGCCGACCGAACAAAGTGGAAGCAGTTTGTTACTGCCCTAAAAGATTCCACCAGGCTTGATGGCCACTGACTGATAGTCGGTGGCTACGGATCAAAGATGACTACTTAGGGCGACAGCTGTCTTGGACGATTTGGGCATCATCTGAAAACCAAAAAACTTATTAGCCTACTCGTCTTTTGTGTGGTTTCCCCCTCCCCACAAAGGATTTAAACTATAATGCAAGTCAGTAGTGTTGTAAGTAGAAGACATTTACATTTTTCTTTTTTTTTAAATTTCCTACTTGATTTTTTGTTTTACCTTCTCAAAGTAGGCCGAAAAGTCTTATCACAAATTTCTACTCTACAAGATGCTAATCAAATATGGAACATGCAAAAGTAGTTTTCTTCCCTATTTAAAACTAAAAATGACCTTTTTGGCAACTTTTCTTGAAAACAGTAAACAAAACAGATAGTTAAATTTTTTTAAAACTCATAAGGCAAACAATAAATTTCTATTTCTCATCTTGTCCTAGCATTTTACTCGTTATAATTTTACATGCTGGCATTAGATTCTTAGCAACGGTGTGACTTTTCCTTTTCTGGGCAATAAATTCTGCCACTAAATAACGCTTCCTGAGCATTTTTACTGAATGTGGCTTTTAAACAAATGCTTTGCTCTGTTTTGAGATTACAGTAGCCTTTTGAAATAATCAGCACCTTTACTTGTCAAATGACTGATTTGTTGTTAAGTATCTGTTCACTTTTGCCGTAACCATTGCTGCATTTGTAAGTTGTTTGCCAAAATCTACCGCACAATGGAATAGGACAACTTGGATCACCAGCCCATGTAAAACTCTTTGATAAGTAGCTTTCATTGTAAAGATGGACTTTTTTATGTCCCTTGTTGCACTGTAGCAGTGAAATGACTGAAAAGATTGTAATTCTTCATCACTAACCTCATCAGAATGGTCTGTAGGCCTAAGCTTAGAATCCTCCTCTTCCGTCTCACACTTGGTCTTCAGAAATCACCACATTGTACCCTGAGATATGATTGTAAAACACAGTCGCTAATAAAATATAAAATAGAAGGGCAAAATTAACAACTAAACGAGAAAATAAAAAAATGACATTCATTTCTAATTTAAACAGTTCACGTTTTGCAACATTTACAGCAAAGCGGAAAGGTGGCGACTGTGTCGCAGCATGTGAAAATTCCTTCTTTAGAATGAAAATTTCCCTCAGATTTTCTGCTACACCGGTGGAGCTTGTTCGCTCGCATAAGTTAGTCTATGGCGCATGAGGGGAGGTAATTCAGGATGGAGAGGCTGTCGTCATCAGACTACTGTCCTCTTTGTGCAAGACAGTGCTCACCAGTTATCAACAACCTTTATCTCGCGTCATATATCTGAGAATAGACTCAAACCAAGTGAACCCTTTCCTTTTGGTCACTGCCCACCACTGTGAGCGCTAACATCGGCCGGTGCACAAAGTTAAAAAAGAAACTGTTTATTTTTTTTTTTCAGTCATGTTTTTGTTTTGCGAAACCACTAGCGACCTCTCGTGGAACCCCTGGTTGAGAAACAATGTTCTGGCTGTTGTTTAGCATGAAGGGGTTATTACTGATGCAGTTTTTTAATGAATTTATGATATTTGGTTTGCCTTTGAAGTCATACATAACAAAACGATGCATCCTGCAAGGGTACCAGCTACAATAGATGGCCCATGTTCCACAAGGAGCACACAGGAAAATTATGATGATGATAAGAAGATGGTAGTCATTTTAATGTAAGTAAATAAATTTTATATACACAAAGGTATGTTCCAGGCACTTGTGAGAAATAAAGAAGTATAAAGCTAGACCACAGAAAAACAACAGAAGTGATAGAGGCTTGCTGGAGAATCAAACCCGGGACCTTCCGAACAGCAACACCACCTAGCTACGGATGCAAATGACACTATCCTCCCTGAACTATCCTTTATTTGTTTAGTCATTTTAATCCTGTTTTAACGAGTGAGGTGTTACGTCTCATTTGACTTTTTGTTGCAGGTTCTCCTGCTAATAAAGGCTGGAGCTCGGTGGAATTCCTACTTCATAACAAGGAAAGCGGTCTTTGACAGTGGCTTATTTGGTGGACTATTTGTATCCTTTTTTGCATTCAAGGCTTTCTTTCTAAACCTGATTGTGCGGCAGGGCATAGTTTTGAAGTTTTCTGTTTAAAACGAGAGAGAGAGAGAGAGAGAGAGAGAGAGAGAGAGAGAGAGTTAATTCATTTCCCTGAAGAGCACAGTCCTTCTGCTAATTCATGCCACGTCCTCCAGTCCTGTGCCATCCACATAAGGTCCTTTCATGTCTTCTTTACCCCATTCATTTTCTGTCACCAGTTCTCTTCTCCATGTGTCTCCCTCAACCTCTTTTACCCCGGGGGTTCCAGAACAAGTGTAAGGCTACCAGCAGGTTTCCTCATTGTGTATCCTATCTACCAGCAGGTTTGTTCATTGTGTATCCTATCTACCAGCAGGTTTGTTCATTGTGTATCCTATCTACCAGCAGGTTTCCTCATTGTGTATCCTATCTACCAGCAGGTTTCCTCATTGTGTATCCTATCTACCAGCAGGTTTCCTCATTGTGTATCCTATCTACCAGCAGGTTTCCTCATTGTGTATCCTATCTACCAGCAGGTTTCCTCATTGTGTATCCTATCTACCAGCAGGTTTGTTCATTGTGTATCCTATCTACCAGCAGGTTTGTTCATTGTGTATCCTATCTACCAGCAGGTTTGTTCATTGTGTATCCTATCTACCAGCAGGTTTGTTCATTGTGTATCCTATCTACCAGCAGGTTTCCTCATTGTGTATCCTATCTACCAGCAGGTTTGTTCATTGTGTATCCTATCTGCCAGCAGGTTTGTTCATTGTGTATCCTATCTGCCAGCAGGTTTGTTCATTGTGTATCCTATCTGCCAGCAGGTTTGTTCATTGTGTATCCTATCTGCCAGCAGGTTTCCTCATTGTGTATCCTATCTACCAGCAGGTTTCCTCATTGTGTATCCTATCTACCAGCAGGTTTCCTCATTGTGTATCCTATCTACCAGCAGGTTTCCTCATTGTGTATCCTATCTACCAGCAGGTTTCCTCATTGTGTATCCTATCTACCTTGAAATGACCAGCAGGTTTCCTCATTGTGTATCCTATCTACCAGCAGAGGTTTGTCAGCAAAGAAGTCATTGTGTATCCTATCTACCAGCAGGTTTCCTCATTGTGTATCCTATCTTACCAGCAGGTTTCTCATTGTCTCATCCTGTGTATCCTATCTATCATACCAGCAGGTTTCCCTCATTGTGGTATCCTATCTGCCAGCAGGTTATGTTCAATGTGTGATATCCTACTACCAGGTTTTCCTCATTGTGTATCCCATCCACCAGCAGGTTTCCTTATTGTGTATCCTATCTACCAGCAGGTTTCCTCATTGTGTATTCCTATCTCTTACCAGCAGGTTTTGTTCATTGTGTAATCCTATCCTACCAGCAGGTTTCCTCATTGTGTATTAATCCTATCTACCAGCAGGTTTCCTCATTGTGTATCCTATCTATCAGGGCAAATTGTGTACCAGCAGGTTTCCTCATTGTGTATCCTATCTACCAGCAGGTTTTTCATTGTGATAAGTATCCTAATGCATCTATTGGTCTACCTCATTGTGGTGTATCCTTATCTACCAGCAGGTTTGTTCATTGTGTATCCTATCTACCAGCAGGTTTCCTCATTGGTGATCCATCCTGTGCTACAGAAAAGTCATCAATCCTAATCTACCAGCAGGTTTGTTCATTTGTGTATCCTATCTACCAGCAGGTTTGTTCTCATTGTGTAATCCTATCTACCAGCAGGTTTCCTCATTGTGTATCTAATATCAAGTTACCAGATATGCAGGTTTCCTCATTGTCATATCCTATACCTTCAGCTAGGTATCCTAATCCTAATAGTGTAAATCCTATTTTCTACCAGCAGGAATCCTATTGTGTATCCGATCTAACCCAGAGGTTTGTGTGCTCATTGGGTATCCTATGCTCATACCAGCAGGGTTGTGTTTCCCGTTGTGTATCCTATCCTACCAGCAGAATTTTCCTCATTGTTGTATCCTATCTACCACCAGAATGTGCGCCTAGCAGGCTGCTGACATTCCTAGTATCCTTTTCAAAAACCATGCAATAGTTTCTCATTGTGAATCTAAGTCTACCAGTCAGGTTTGTTTACATTGGTGTATCCTCTTTACCCCAGCAGGCCAATACCTCAAGACATCTCAACCTGCTTATCGCAGACGCCTTTGGCTGATATTTTCTCGCTTGGGTTTTCCCGAGAAAGTATTGTGTTACTCCTATCTACCAGCAGGTTTCCTAACATTGTGCTATCAGTATCTACCAATGCAATGGGTGTTGGTCCCGTTTCAAATAGTCTGAAAACTTCTTGGTAAAAATAACTGAGGACATCCCTCAGCAGGGTCTTACCCCGCTCTATTTGTAGCCCCATGAACATACCAGCAGTTTTCCTCTTTTGACTTGGCTATTGGCGCGCAACCGCGCATTGTAGTCACTGCCTATCTTACCAGGTCTCTGTATGAGTACGTCATTGCTCATATCGCCATTAATGGGCATGCATTGTGTATCCTATGTGGCTACCAGCAAGGTTTCCTCATTGTATAATCCTAGATCTACCAAGTTTGTTTCATTGTGTATCTACTTCCTTCAAGCAGGTTTCTCACTTGCATGGAAAGGTCCAATGCCAATAGTCTCCATGATGTCACTATGTTGTCATATTGGTGGAAAGCTTAAAACCTCCACATAAACTATGCTCACAAGGTGTATGAAAGACTGACTATTTGTGCCTATTTTCCAGGCTATCCTATCAACTCGTGCAGTACGCATTTGTTCATGAGGAAACTACTTTTTCTGTGAATCCTATCTACCAGCAGGAATTTCCTTTTCCAAATTCCGCTATCTACCAGTTTCATGGTTTCCTCAGGATGTGTATCCCGGGATCTACAGCAGGTTTGGTTCATTGGTTGAATCCGATCCTACCAGCAGGTTTCCACTACCCTATTGTTTATCCATCTACCAGCAGGTTTGGAAATCATTGAAACTGTTTCCTATCTTACCAGCAGGTTTGAAAGAAGGATACTAACAGTCGCATTGTGTATCCAATTGAACCACGTACGCAGCAGGTTTTGTTCATTTGTGTATCCTGCTATTCTAGACTTTACCAATCTAGATTTGTCAGGTTTCCTCATTGCCAAACCTGTATCCTATCTGGTAATTCATGCAGCCACCCCTTTGTCCTCATTCCGCATGTCCATTCCTATCTAATGAGATCTGTCAGGTTTGATTCTGGGACATCATTGTGGGTTGTATACTATCTACTCCAGCAGGTTTACTCATCCGCTAAAGTGTATAGGATTTAGCCGATTTCCCCATTCCAGCAGGTTTCCACCGATTGTGTTTTCAAAAATACTTTAACATATCGTACGAAGAAACTAGTAAGAGGTCTATTAGGTTTGGGATTCATTGACGATCATCCGAATCTGTCTCCAGGGAACAATTGGAAAAGGGCGCCTAATCTGATCCCTCCTAAAGAATGTTCCTCATTGTGTTATCCCTATTCTATCCACCTTTCTTAGGTTTCTATCAAGACTTGTGTAATCCTATCACGCCTACACAGCAGGTTTTGGCTTCATAAGGCATGTAATTCATATCTACCAGCAGGGTTATTCATTGTGTAAAAGACTACTCGGATTTACCAGCAGGTTTGGTAATCCTCTAGTTCTGT
Organism: Oreohelix idahoensis; assembly: GCA_024509875.1. Classification (NCBI taxonomy): domain Eukaryota; kingdom Metazoa; phylum Mollusca; class Gastropoda; order Stylommatophora; family Oreohelicidae; genus Oreohelix; species Oreohelix idahoensis. The sequence goes on along the minus strand of JAMPIV010015770.1, from coordinate 288,743 downwards.
TATCCGATCTACCAGGCCGCAGGTTTGTCCTGCATTGTGTAAATCCTATCTACCCAGCAGGTTTCCTCTTTATGTGTATCCGATTACCAGCTCGTTTTCCTATTGTGTGGTTCGTATAATCTACCAGGCAGACAGGTCCAGATTTCCTCATTGTCATAATATATAATTATCCTGATATATCCAATGGTATAATGACATGTAGTACCTTTTTTTTTTGAGGGAAATTTATAACATGGTACATGTTTAACTAAGAAGGCTTAAGTTTGTGATATACGGGCCCATTCACCTCGCCGACATTAGGGTATTTTCAGTTGTATTAAGATCAAAATTTACCATTGTCTTTACACGGAAATTTGGTTTTTCGCAGCACACATTGTAGTCTCGAGTTTTTATTCTGTGTAGGAATATCAAAATTCCTGGCCTACTTAGGAGCGGATGAGGTCTCACATATGCTTCTATTGAAATGTTTTATGTCCCGAAGGCAACACATTATTACTTTAATGTTTACTATATATAATGTAAAATATATGCGGTATATCGCCTTCATTACACGCTATGTTTGCAACACATTTATGATAACACATAATGTTATTAGAGTCTATATTGTATGAGTAAAATACCAAGCATTAGGTGTTCTGGTCGGGTGGGTGGCAACCTTCCGAGGAATAGACCTGTAGCGAATAAACGTAGATACGAGGGTTTCGCTTTCGGATCTGAGAGACTGAAACTCATTCGTTTTAATCAGAACTTGAGCTAAAGGTTGTCAGGTTGGACCTATACCACCATCAATCGTGCTTATAGGGAGCCTAGATTTTTCCGGCTAGAGTTCTAAGATAGGGCGAAAAAAAAAAAGAATGTCTCATTTTTTACTTCATAGGCTGTTGGAAATTGTAAGGGAGGGCAATACCTCTGCCAGGCAGTTACAAAAAATTATGAAACTATGTTACGCACGGATCATTATTAGTTTTCGTTTGTATAAACATTTTTTCATATGTATGATCATTTTTTTGACTGAAGTGTGTATTATGTTTTCTATGGTCAAAGGGACATAATCCGAGTTATCGAAACTACAATTTGTTAGGAGTTGCCTTCTCTTGTATAGAGACACGTTCGGTCTATAATTTCTTGAACGAAGCGTGACCACATCTCCTTATTTGGTAGTATCAGTCAACTATGGTAGATGTCTGAAACCTTTCTTAACGCTTCTTTTCATGACCATAAAAGGCGCGACTGTGTAAGACTTTTATCTCGAATGTTCTTCGAATCGTCTTATTGTGAACGGCAACTCAGAGATTGTCGTTCTGCGCATGTCAAACCGGGAGTTCGTTCTGTGTGTTCCGCCCAGTTGGGGCAGTTTAGAAATGGTTTAAGAAGCGAGCAGACGCAACTGCGTCTTGTGATTCTCTGAGGGAAATACAGTGTCTTAGTGAGTTAGTTAGCTAACTAGACTATTTCCCAGTATTATGCAGCCTGCCTGGAGGCATATGTTCATGGTTGATTTTCCGAAATAAGGTAATTCCTCTTGTATCGAACTTTATGCTATCGTCTAGAGGTTCGTCATTTTTGTCGCCTATTTGCTCGCCTGTGTGATGCAAAATGGAGAGGTACTTTGACTAGGATTAAGTCACCAGTATCTGTATACCTGAACTAGTTAAATATATATGGGTCGCTCTAGACCAACAAGACTGTTGTCTGTGTTCCAGGATTCGTTATATCAGAGATCACGTCCAAGTCAGATGGTTAGACTTAGGAACATTATAAAGGTCGAGCTGACCTGTAGCCCAAGTATGCTATTCACGTGCAGACAGTGAACGGACTTATTGTATACAACTGATCTGCTAGCATCAGAATGGGAGCATTTATTATTGTTTATGAACATTGAAGATCTGTAGCTGACACTGTTGCAGAAGTTATAGAAATTATTATTATTTATACAGCTTCTCGAACTAGCACTCGATGATTGATGAATTTCTGAATCTATTGAACTGTGATGTCTTATGACGCATATATACAACAGCTATCATTGCTGACTACAGAAATTGTTTTCAATGTGCCATATCATCTTGCTGAACTCGTTAACCATGTTGATGTCATAAGTATCATGACTGTTTTGTGGCGTGCAATAAATGAAAGAAACTTATACAACGAAGTTACCCTTTCTATGACTCTACACGTCATGTTGCCTGTGTGATAACCCTGTGAACTGTTCCACTACCACATACACAGCAACATCCTAAATCAGAGAAGACACCTACATCTTACACTTTAACACCAGGTGTCGATAAGGGTGGCAAGTTACCTCTTCAGCACAAATCCACCCTTATCACTTAAAAAAAAAAAATTTAATTTTTTTTTATTAGAATGTGATTTTCTGTGATACAACACTTAAGATGCTCGCCAGTGATACAGAGTTCATGCACTGTGCTGAGATCCTTGTGTGATCACACTTTAACACGATAAGGGTGGCAATAACCACTTTCCAACACTACCCATCACAAAAATATTTATAGAATGTGATTTCTGTATACACACATTAAGATGCTCGCCAGTGATACAGAGTTCATGCACTGTGCTGAGATCCTTGTGTGATCTAAAGGAGGAGATCGGAGCACTGATGGAGTTGTCCGTTTAAAATGAAGATGGTTCTTAAAATCAAACCAAAGAGTATCTCAAGCACGACTAGAAGGTTTATATACTTTAGAGGTACATTCATGAGTTGCTGCCGTCGCATTATAGAAAAATGTGTGATGATTTTTCTTTAACCATCATTTCAAGACATATGTTCTCTTTTGGACGTGAGTATTCTATGAGTATTTCTTTTGTTAGCTTATCATGTATATCTTTTGTTAGCTTATATTTGTAGAAATTGTGTGACGTTTGCAGCAGTATGTTTAATTTTGCTTCTCCTGTGGAATCTAATTCATTAATTAATTCTTCTTCTTCGTTCGCCCTGAAAAGGACGGTGGTTGCGTTGTGTCTGTTTACAACGTAGCTGCGATATCTGCACCTTTCGGTCGACACATCCGACTTCTGCACGGCATTTTTTAGGACCGGGTTTGCCTTCCCATTTCGATCCACACTCGCTCAGCCAGCCTGCACAGCTGCAGACTGTTTCCAGGACCACCACGTGGAGGTGGAATGCGGTCTTGACCAGCTCTGGTTCGCTGGTCCTGACGCAGGCAGTCAAGCTATGAGTCGCTGACTGCGGTCTCTATTGCTGCGTCTTGAGGTCCCGTTAATTAATTCATCGCCCTTCTTCTCCCCCAAGGAGCATAGGAGTCCAACAAACACATGTCAAGACCTCCTGTCACATGCCACCAGCTCGTCTGTCCATCTCTGGCTCATTCCTCTCATTTCTGTCTCCAGTTATTTTCTCCATGGGTTTTTCAGTCTCTCTCTCTTACTGTGGGTATTCCAGAATAGGGACTACCTTGTAATGCTATCAGCAGGTTTCCTCAGTGTGTGTCCTATACATCGCCTAAGTACTTTTGTCATCTTTTTGCACTGGCCCTTGTCTGATTCATGTCGTCAGTTCCACGTTAGTGATATCTTGTCATACCACTTCAATTACGATGCTTGGAATTAAATTTTTTCATCATTGAACATATTGTTTGTATAGCTGGCAGCTATTCTTATTAGTTTTAATTATGCCTGCTCATTGCTTTGAGTTGTCTTTGCTGATGTTCACATGGTTTTGATAATGCATATGTCAACTTCTGGCCGCTGTCTCGTGATGTGTCTGTGTATATTTATGTTATTTTCTTCTGCCGTTTAGCTTTTCTTATATATTGCTTCTATCAAGCCAGGCTACAAGCTGTTATCCTCAGAGACTGGCTGCAAGCTGTATTTCACATCTGTCTCAGAGTCTGGTTGTGGTTCTATATTATCTCTCTGTTTGTTAAGTTTCCAGATTTTGCTAAAATGTACTGTTGCGTTCAGGGTGTTTAAGGTGCAGTGTTGTGAACCTAGCACTCAGTCCACATCTTTCGTCTCCAGGATTGAGACAGACCACAGCCAGAGTTATGATATTTGATTACTGCATGCCTTCACAAGTTACCTTTCATCTTCCATTTTCATCTATTTCTTTGGTATTTACAGCCATTTAGGTTCTGTGCAGGAAATAAGAAAACTTGTCCATTCTCCACTGTTCTTGATTGGTCTGTTCTGAAGGTCTTTTTTACCTTGTCTGACAGTCCATATTGATGATCTTGCCACCTGCTTCATGTTTCTCTGTCTTTTCTCTTTGGTCTACTTAATACTGTACTTTCATTTGTTTTTTAAAATTAATTTCCATTCTTTCCGCATACCTAGACTAATTATTTCTTTTAGATGAAAGTATTTGTGTGTGTATATACATACATGTGCACACATATACAATTTTGTTGTGTGTCCTGTGTTAATGGTGATTAGTTTTTGATAGACAGTCCAATAGGCAGATTGGTTACAGTGCTGGCCTCTCATGGTAAAAGGTATCGAGTTCAACATACGGTGGCGTGAAGTTCCAGTCTACCCAGCTGTAAATGGGTGCCTGACTCTGCCGGTGAGTTAGGGGAGGCAGAGGCAGCGTAGACAGGAACTGGTTCACCCCCACCTCTTGAAGCTGGACCTAGCATAGTCTCTAACACTTCACTCCCCTATGGCAGTATCTGCTGTGAGATTACCCTTACCTTTTTATGTTATCAGTGTCATTATTACATCTCTTGACATTTGTGTTTCCTGTGTTACTGGTTTATTATTGATGACATTGCCACAGCCATTTATAGATTGATGTTTACGTTAACTTTTCATCTTTACTATAAAAAAAACAAAAAAATAACAAATACATTGAGCTTTACTTTATGTCACATTACATTTTTGTTGTTTTGGAAAAGTGGAAGAGAGAAATTGAAGACACCAGTGACATATTAAACACATTTTTGTTGTTTTCATCATTATCATCACCATCAGCTGCCATCTCCACATCGAAGGTCGGCTGCAGCAGATCTTTAAATTCTTCTGTCGGCTTGTCTTGATGGTGCACTCAGATATGACTCTTTCCTGTCCATTATTACATGTTGTCTTCACACTTAATAGTACTATCTTCCTCTTGCTTCAACTCTTCCTTCTGCTACGTTCATCAGTAAGGTGTTATGTCGTTTTATATGGCCAAAAAATTTCCTTCATTCTCTTTTCACACGTAGCTTTCTAGGACCTCATTGTTTTCTTCTCTTTCCATGAGATGCTCCCCATTCTTCAATATATCCACATCTCTAAGGCCTCAATTCTTTCTACCAACTGCCAGTTCATTGTCCATATTTCTACACTATAGAATAATCAAGAGTATATATAACATTTGATGACTCTCGGTTTTAATATGTGAGCTATTTTTTAAGACGTTAGTATTTATCTCATGTTGTTGAATGCAGTTTTGGCCTTTCCTATTCTCTTCTTGATTTCTGTTTCACATCTGCTATCTTCTGCTGTTATATGACTAAGATATGAGAAACTCTTGTGGTTTTATGAATCATAAAACATTTGTCATGTAAACTACGGCTATTGCTGAATGAAGGACAGAAGTAGTAGACCGTCTTCTTCTTCGTACACTCTCAGACGTCTACTTGGATATGTTCAAAGAAAGCAGTGGTCAGCTTGAGGCTATTTGTATCTCTATAGTTTTTCCAGAACTGGTACTGGTGACGGCCGTATGTGCTTTTTCCGTTGCTCGTAAGTCTTTAAAGCAGATGTTCAGCAGTCATTTTATTGGTGCCACATTTACACTCATCGGTAGTTCCTAACTTTAGCTTGTTCAATAGATGGTATCCTAATCTGTTGTGGCTTGTGCAGAGTCTGAAAATTATCACTTGTTCTCTTCTGCTGAAGTGGTAATATGCATCATTTTAGCAGACTTTGAAATGTGTATTATGAATAAGCAGGCAATATATATATATATAAAAAACAATATTAGAGGCAGTCTTATCACTAATTATGGAGCTACAGTTGGTCCACTAATGGGCATTTATTGGTTCTTGCGGTGATGGTTTCTGTATTGTTGTATATTAATCGTGATGTTACATGATGAGGTTGCCAGCCCTATGCACGGCTTAATATAGAGACAGAGTTTCTGACAAAAATAAAAAGGTAATAATAATAGACAAAGATAAGTCTGTTATATATTCTATTATTTGTGAATAACAACAATCAGCTTGCCATGTTTGCAGCAGACATTGGCAGTTTATGACCTTTCGTGAGGTTCTGTCATGTATTTTATGTAAGAAGTTACATATTTCTTAGTCATAGGAAGGAGTGATGGTTTTATTTTGATTAAACTTTTGTTGAATTAAAATATAAATCATTGGGGTTTTTTTTTTTTTTAGGTTTGTTTTTTTCTATTTTACCTACAGTTAACCTATGAGACTCCCATTTTATGTTTGGAAAGTCTAGTTAGCCACAAGGTTTGCCAGAGAGAGTGCCATACTATCCTGTCTTCTTCCTGGCCTGGTTCCAGACATAAGAGATCAGTGAAACATGATATAAATGAAAGTGTACACATAAGATATTGTCAAGTCTGGCAGAAATCTTGTTAATATCTGACGTAACATTTCTGACATATGATTTTTAAAAAATCATATCATTATTATTATCACTTATCAGCTCCCCAAGGAGCATAGGCTTTCAACAAACTTACGCCAAGTCTTCCTGTCCTGTGCCATGAGTTCAAGGTCTTTCTGTGCCTTCCTCATTCCTTTTAATTCTTGTCTCCAGGTCACTTCTCCGTGTGTTTTTTGGTCGCCCTCTGCCTCTCTCACCCTGGTGATTCCAGAACATGCTCTGCCTTGTGATGGTTTCAGCAGGTTTCCTCAGTGTGTGTCCTGTCCATTGTCACACACATCAATTATAACCACTGCCACTGCATTTTCAGCCACAACACCCATTCTCAATCACAACACCCCTGCTCAATCACAACATCATCTCACATCACTCTCAATCACAACACCCAGTCTTAATCACAGCACCCTTACAAAACCTGCCTTTACAGAATTAGAGCAGCAGAGTAAAAACAGTGGTATGTTGTAGCTTCTCTCATATATATATATATATATTATGATCATTGTAATTCATCAGGCTAACAATGTGCAGAAAATATGTTACACAAACATCTTCACGTAACAAACATCACCGTATAGCATCAGAACATAACAAGCGTCAGGACTGTAACACAGCGGTTTTCAACCTTTTTGAGTCCATGGCTCCCCCGACCAACTACATTCTTTCTGCAGCTCCCATGTGGGATAACTGGTAAAAACTCTAGCGATGTTTCAACATTTAGCCTAACTTTTTTTGAGCAGGAGAGCTTTGGAAAGGCTTTTAAACAATGTAATTTTTAAAGAAATGCAGTTGGACAATGTGAAAAAATTACACGTACAAGAAAAAATATACACAAAGTGCACTTTTAAAAACTCTTACTATAAAAAAGAAAACAGCACAGATAAAGTAGTTTCTTTCTAAAAATTTTGTCTGAAAACCATTCACTGATATACTGCACTCATGCTTAACAAAAAACTTGTACAGTAAAACTAAAAAAAAATTTGATGAATAAAGTACCAGTCACCTCAGTGTGAAACATGAGCTTGCTTGTTGTTACACAGCTTGTCAAATCTTGGCACCAATTGAGATACAGCTACCCTCATTTCCTTCTCCACATCAAGTCTTGATCTGAACTTGGTTTTTATGACAGCCACTGCTGAAAACCCAGCCTCGCAGAGATAGGAGGTTGCAAAAGGAATTAATATCTTCAGTGCTCTCTTGCTCAAGCTTGGGAACTCCTGTTTTACTGAATACCAAAATTTTGGCAATGAAATGGATGGAAACTTCGCTTGTAGTGAAGAGTCTGATGAAGTTCTATCAGTTCTTCCTCTTCTGCAGTACTGAAGTCCGAAGTAGCATCAATACTGAAGGGATTTTGAACCCACTGAAACCTGTCACAGTTTTCAGGAAAGTATTTTTCAAAATGAACTCTGAGTTGAGATAAGTGTCCTTGAATTATAGAAACAATATCTGCACTAAAATCTATTTCATTGTCTGATTTTTGTTCTTTCATTTGACTCGGCTTTCTAGTGAAATAATCCCCCTGGTTTGCCTATGTCATTCTTTTGAACACTTTCTAAATGGCGCTTCAATTTGCTAGGCAGCATACATTCAACAGAGAGTAATTTGAAACACAAAACACACTGTGGACGCTCTTCATTGTTCACAAGAGTGCACGTGAAACCAAAATCTAAGTAACCTTCGTCATATTTTCTATACTTACGTTTCCTTTCCTCATTACCACGTTCCTTGTCATCCTCAATAAGTTCTCGCTTTTTTACTAACACTTGCCAAATTAACAAATCTTTCCATAGTTTATATCAAACTCACAACACAATCAAAAACGTTTGAAAACAGAAAATCACCGTGTTACCTACTATGGTCGCGTGAGGAGAATGCTCGGAAAGTTGATAGGAGGGTCGGGGGAGCGGGACTTCAAAGGCTGGCCAACATCAAAAGTGAAATTTCTCCGGGGTCACACAGGTTGACAAACACCAAACATGAAATTTCCCACCGCTCTGTGTTTTCTTTACAGTTAAATTCGAAATAAATCCACGCCCACCCACGGTGCCCCTGACCGTCAGTCAGGGCGCCGCGGCGCATTCAACCGCTGCTGTAACATAAGCACATAACAGCAAAATTTACCAGTGAATTATGCCTGTAATATTTTACTTCATATTTACAGACATTTTCATTGTGATATGAATTAGGAATAAATAATTCCTATACAAGGGCACTCATAGCAGAAGGACACTTATAAATCAGTTAATCAACATCCTTAAGCTCCCCAAGGAGCACGGGCCAAGTCATCAGGTCGCGAACCACCAGCTCAAGGTCTTTCCATGTCATCATTTTCACTTCTGTCTCTACTTCTCTTTTGTTCCTTAGTTTGCCTTGTAAAGCTATTAACAGGTTCCCTCAATGTGTGTCATGTGCATCGCCAGCGTCTTGTTCCACAGGCACTTGTCTGGTTCTTATCATCAGTTCCACATTAGTGAACCTGTCATATCATTTTAATCCTTCTATTCTATGCAAGCACCCATTTATGAAAGCCAGTAACTTTTTGATTGTTGTTTTTGTTGTTCTCCATGTTTCGATTGTTTTTTTGATACTCAAAAAAAGGATACATTATATTATTCACTGTTCAGCTTGATATTTTGATACATTAATATTTCATTGTATTTTTTCACCAATTTAAACAAACAGAACATTTTCAGCTACATTTGGTAGACTTGCTTATCATTAACAGCAACAATTTATCTGACAAGGCAAAATTAAAATCCTCACCAGCAGAACTTGCATACAAAAAATACACCTTTACTGATTATGAAGTCTCCACCAGCAAAAAGGTTACAATTTGTTGAAGGCTCAGTTGATGAAGATTAGCATTTTTTTTAAGCAATAAAGTATTTTAAATTTTATAGTACATTGTTTTTTTTTTTAGACCAAGTGTAAACATGATTTTAGGCTTTTACATGAACCGGGAAGCCAAAAAAAAATGGGTGTGACCCATTTTATTGCGATATTCGCTTCATTGCGGTGGTGTGGAACCAAACCTGCAATATATCAGAGGTATGCCTGTATTAGTATTTTTCTGAGCAAGTAACCTGCCAAATCGTGGTGAGGAAATAATAATGTGCTCCATCTGCTGCATGTTATGGTGCTGGCACTAATACTCCTGTGGTTATTTTATTCCTGTCCTTCGTTGAATCTTTGTAGTCAAACCTTTCATAACTTGTTGGTCAATGCAGCGTGAACATATTGAAACGCCTGCATGCTCTTTTAATGGGTGTTCAATTTAGCTGTCACAATGCAGCACGAGCCTTTTCCATATTTTCCCGAAAAAGCTGGCTGGACTTTTTCTTTATTCGTTACAGAAGGTGTGGCTTAGTAATATGTGGGTGTTCCCTACACAAGGAAGACTTGGAGCAAGTGGAGGACAGATAAGATTGCAAATTAATTGGCAAAAAATGATTGACGAGAGCTTACACAAGAGATTTTATACAGATTGACATTCCCCTTCACGTTTGTGTGTGTGTGTGTGTGTATAGACTGCTGGTAACAACAAGTGCCACAAACCTCAGAGAGAGCCCCCATTATGTTGTCATATGAGCACTATATGTTAAACTCATTCCTTATCTTAGTCATCTTGAATAACGTACACCATTTTGCTGTTCTGTTCCCTCATGAAGCTACCACAGCAGCTAGTCCCAGGAAGCCTGCACAAAACACTCACATACTTGTGCTGTGGTTTCTGTAACAATTTGTTTAACATGATGCAGTTGCCAGGCCCATGCACAATCTCTTATTAGTCACCATGTACGACATGCCTGAGGGGGCAGTAATCGTATTCTTTATCTCCTAGGAGTTACACAAGGTCATCTTGAAGAACAATGTATAGGGTTTATTGCTGGTTCCTTTAACAATCCGTGGTGAATTGCCTAGTAAAATGTACCTCTTTAAGGGTCTGTCACCTCCTTGGTCAATCTTCTACTGGGTTATACTTTTTTGTTTTCTTCTGGCAAGTTGTTTATTCTGTGATTCTTTAAATATGCTGCTCAGTGCTAGACTCCTTGCGTATAAATACATTTTTAGAGCCCTGGTTTTAAAGTTGATAATTTCCCAGAAGAAAGAAAAGATGTACAACAGGTTATTTTTTTACTAAGTGGTTCTTCTTCTACCCTGGGGTATATAGCTTTGCCAGAGAGAGTGGCATACTATCCTGTCTTCTTCCTGGCCTGGTTCCAATCTAGTCCTCCGTCCTTCAGAGATTGTCTAATGTTGTCCTCCCATCGAACTCTGCATTTATGGTGAGATGCAGAAGGGTAAACGCTCCCATGGTGGCCAAAAGAAGCGCTTCAAAGACACGTTAAAGACGTCATTGAAAACCTTTGACATAAACCCAGACACATGGGAAGCTGCTGCGCAAGACCGAACTGCTTGGCGCACATCTCTTCGTAAAGGTGCAGCGGCATGCGAATCATCCAGAAGAGCAGCAGCGGAACAGCGGAGACGAGCTAGAAAGGACCGTGAAATAAAACCTTCACATGAAGCAAACATTCCCTGCCCACACTGTCCAAGATCTTTCCAGGCCCGCATCGGGCTCTTCAGTCACCTTCGTACCCATAGACTAACCTAACATATTCTTAAATAATTGGATGAACAGAGTGGTCTTCATCACCCGTGATGGACGAACAACCGCATCGTCCTGGAGGTCTGGATCCTTGGCTCTTGGTTTCTCATGTTTATCATGGTGACCGGGCCTTCTCCCATTCTGCAGACATGGCCAAACCATCATAATTGAGACTGTTTTACTTAGCTGGGTTTTGAGGCCATGTCTCTTCTTGTTACTTCAAACACCTTCCTCAGTTACCTCATTTCTGAAGTTTTTATCTGGCTTTTGAGGGCTGTAGTCATTGCCCATGACTCACAGATGTAAATTAATCCTTTGAGAAATCATGCTTTTCAGCAGCCTATTACAATGACAGCAGGACTATTTGTTTTGCTGACATCATGCCGACCCAAAAATGATGGAAGTCCACTAAGTGTATGTACTTGATAATACTGAAGAATTAACACTTTGTGCATTAAATCTAGAAACGGTTAATACTTGTTTTTTTCTGTCTTTCAGATTCCTTGTTGTGAACAAACATTTTTTTTTTACTTTACTTAATTTCTGGTTAGTTAATCTAATTCTCTCTTCCTAAAACCTTTCAGGTGGTCATCATGTTCTCTGTCCATCTTCAGGCACATCCCTGTATGTATTTGTGTGTATAAATATATATGGCCGTCCAACTGGCAGAGTTGTTAGAGTGCTTGCTTCTTGTGGTAAAATTACTGGGTTTGGGATTGAAACCTGGTATCGTCAAGCTCCAGTCTACCTAGCTGTAAATGGATGCCTGACTCTGCTCTTGAGTTAGGGGAGGCAAAAGCAGCGAGACAGGGAACTGGCCACCCCCACTTCATTAAAAAAAAAACTGGTCTAGTCTGGTATTTTTCACAGACGCTGCAGATTTTTGTCTGAGATATTTTAAGACTGAGACTCTTAATCCTTTCACGTATTCAGTCTTACGGTTACGTCTGCAGCTCTGCATCTAAGGATACTGTCCAGTAGCAGACTGTTTTCTCAGATAGTGTTTATTGGTGAGCAAATACTTTCTACCTACTACGGGTTTTGTGTATCAACAACAGATTATTCCGTCATGATCATCATCAATCCTCGTGACGCCACCATCCAATCTGATCATGGGCCTTTCTCTCCCCCTCTCACTTGGTCTTGCTTGTATTTTGGAATTCTGTCTCCATGAGCATGTGGTTCTAACTCTCTGGGCCCCTCTTCATGTGAAGGATTACTCTTTACATCTCAAGGTGATACAAATCTTATTACTTTTTACTCTGTGCACTACAAGAACAATCAGCATTTATACCCTTCGGCTTTTTCTGAGGAATGCTAAGCACCTATGGGTTTGCCCAGAGTGCAGTGATGTCGATTCTGAAAACAACAGTACTGTTCAGACAGTACTGAGCTTGCATTAAATTGAAGATACTCAGTCTTACAGACACAAAAATTAATCTATCTTACAGACACTAAAGACAACAAAAATATCTTTAAAATGAGTACGGTAGTGAAATTAAAAAAACTACTTGAAAAAAAAGGAGGGTAAAATGAACATCTCATCACAGATTAGACAACATTAAAAAACTAGAACAGAAGACTAAATGAGGATGGCGATGAATGACACTGCATGACAAACACATTAGAGTGAGAAATTAAATTAGGACATATGTTCTAGAACAGTCTAAAATGTAGAGGAATGGAGAATATGGAAGAGACACTATACAGAAAAGGTAGGGAAGAGATGACACCTCGTGATGAGACTAGGTACACCGGAAAGGAGAAGACACCTTCTTTATCAAATAATGTAACAGTCTGACATACTTGTTAAGATAACAAAAATGCAAATTATCTTAAAAACAGAATTAATAGTAATATCAAGGTAACAGTGTGACAGAATTAACAATAACAATATTGACAAAGAGAAATTTATGATTTGAGCATAGCAATCAACACACTGCAAATAAGTTTTTAAAATACTTTTTTTTTTTCAAAACAAACTTTCGCTTGTTTTCAATATAGCAGATCCATTACCAACATGTAAAAAGGTAAAGGATCCTGTTACACGCCCATTGAGGCATATTGGGAATATGGTGTTAGGCCCATATTTTCTTGACCATCGGCACACTAGGGGTGATGTGGTCAGCATCACGCCAGCCGCCTTAACCTTCTCAGAGTTGCTCTGGTACCAAATTCATGAGGCTGGGTCAACCCCGGAGCCATTTGCGGTCTAAAAAAAAGATCCCAACTGGGGATCGAACCATGGACCACCGAGCTAGGAAGCCAGTGCACTAACCACTGTGCTACCGTGCGGGAGTAAGAATGGTTCCATCATCTAACATTCTCTCTCTCTCTCAACATTCCAAGTTATTCCTGTTGAACATTCCCAGCCGTACATTTATTGAATAACAAATGCTACTTATATTTTATTCTGTATTATTTTTTAAAATACTTTACGTATACATAAAATTCAGCTTTAACCGTTTATTTTAAACATTCTTATGTGTAAAAAATTCCTACTTGTGCCTATTTAAAAAAAAATTCTTAGTTTTGTCATTTGACATGTAGACAGAAATCCCCAGCATCATTGTTGTTTCTTCAAATTATTCTAGCTGTAAAATTTAATTTACTTTGCTCAATGCATTCACATTTTATGTGAAACGAATTCTTACCCAAGATGTTGATGAGGGGTGCCTACTGTATGTTTGACAAGATGTTGGAACAATCAGCAATATTCCAACATTTCACAGAAAATGATCACAAGCTGTTGCATGTTTGATAATATTGTATGTACATTTTCACTGATATGCATACAAGTAGTCCCATAGTTGATGCAGCTGTAGAGGAGTGAAGTGTTAGAGACATCACTATACTAGGTCTAGCATTGAGAGGTTCCATTGTTGCTTTTTTTTCTTCCCTAACTCAAGTTCAAAGTCGGATACCCATTTACAGCTGGGTAGACTTGAGTGTGTCAATACTGTGAATTGAGCCTGGCACCTTTGCATCGAGAGACAAGCGCTCTAACCACTCTGTCAATCGGACACTCATGCATGCAGGTACACTACTGACTTTCCAGCATCCTTAGTTCTTAAGCCTTGTTGGATCATTCGTTCTGGCGGAGTTACAGAGGTCATGTAATAATACTCCACCAGTACACCTCTGACCCACTAATTATACAGCTCCCATCTCTCTGATGCACAGTGACTGCGAGATACTCAAATTATACAAATATTAAATGTAAATTAAACGATCAAACAAAATTAGGGCTGGGACTGATTTAAAAAAAATCTTAATTGGTTAATCAAATTTCTTTAATCAAAGTTTAATCTATCAGTTTCAAACAATTTAAAAAATTATTTAAAATCTTAAATAAAATTTTGTTTAATCAATAAAAACTTTATTTAATTTACTTGTTACATGGCAACATCGTTCTGAAAATATAATGAAAATACTGAAAAGTTACAACGAAACAATATATTATTATTGACCATACATGCCAATTTCCATATCACAAACCTCTACACAGCAAATGCTCTTGCATCTAAGCAAAAAAAAAACATAAGCATTGCTATAAATGGAATAATCAACTAAAATTTGTTTTATTGATTAATAAAAATTGTTTACCAATTAATTGATTGATTAATCGCTAACGATCCCAGCCCTAAATAAAATACAGGTACATTAGTACCCACTTTTTTTTTTTCCAACAGTTCTACCTTATCTACAGGGGTGAGTTAAAACCCAATCCCTATTTTCAAATTTGAATTTCTTCACAACTATCTAACTGACTTGTATGAAACAAATGTGAAGATAAAGAAAATTAACTGTTACTTTATTGTACAAAATGCAATGTCACATTAACATAACATTTCAACATGAGATTCGTTGGCCTGTTCAATACATGACCTCATCATCATCGGGTGCCATCTTCACATCGAACGTCGGCTGCAATTGATCTCCAACATCTTATATCTCTTGTCTTGATGGTGCACTCTGATAGACTCTTTCCTATCCATTTCTTGATGTTATCGTCCCACTTACAGCACTGTCTTCCTCTTGCACGTTTGCCTTCAACTCTTCCTTCTATTATGGTCTTTCAGTCATGTGTTATGTCTTTTTATATGGCCAAAATATTTTAGCTGTCTAATGTTGATCTCCTTCATTAATTCTCTTTTCATTCAAGGTTTTTCTAGCACCTCTTTATTTGTTTTCTTCTCTGTCCATGAGACATGCCCCATTCTTCTATATATATATACTGTATATTGTTATGCAGAATTGACATCATTGCACTCCGGACAAAACCATAGGTGCTCAGTCTCCCTCCGTATATGTCGAAGAGTGTGAATGCTAACTGTTTCTGTAGCTCGCTGGTTGTATACACAACGGATGCATCCTCTCATACGTTTGATGCCAAATTCCAACAGTCTTAACCTTGATGATTCATCTATTGCAGTGTCATTCTCTAACAGGCGATCATTAATTGTTCTCAGTATATCTCCCTTATCCATATCTAGTGTCCCCACTATGGGTGCTCTTGATGCTAGTCTGTCAGCTCTTTCATTACCACATACCCCAGCATGACCAGGACAGTATATCCACACCAGCTCTTGTAGACTGGAAGCTTCTATGAATGTTTTCCATTCATTCTATGAATTTTTTCCATTCATGCCGCAACCAACCACTTTGAACCTTCCGCAGCATGGACTGAGAGTCGGACACAATGATAGCCTTTGTTAATGAAGTTTCAGCTATCCACCTTAAGGCTGCAGTAACAGCCTCGACCTCCATTCTCATGCTGGAAGTTGTTATCTTGTAAGCCCCGCTATGTTCGGCAACGATATGCCCTGTACCCGAGCAGAGAAGCCACAACCGGATTTCTCACCATGGATCACCGACCCATCTGTATACACAATGGCATCACCATCCCCGGAATGATCATGTATCAGTTGATTAATTTCCAGTTCTGCTATTCCATTCCCCCAATTTCTACACTCTCTCCCAAAGCTGATGATGACCCGCTGGTAGTTATTCCAGTTCTCATCTGACATACACCATTCTTCCCCCTTGAATATATTGTCAACTGTGGCCACCTCCTTGATAGTTGTCTCTGCCTGTGTCATCCATGACATCCCTCTCTTTATTCTTGCTCCCTTAATGTCAGCTACGTTACCATGCAGAGGGTGCCGTTTGTCTGTGGATACTCGCAATATAGGCTTTTGCTTGGGCCACTGCATATCTGGATTTAATCGACAGCACTCCAAGCAGTATCTCATTGTCACAATGGGGGTTCTCATTGTCACAATGGGGGTATCCCTTCATTCTGAATGCGTTCTAGTTGTTCAAATTGTGTTACTGACAGCGTGAGTATTCCCAGTCCATACTCAGTGACCGATATGACTAGCTGTTGATAAAGTAGAAATAGTAATCTCTGCTCCAGACGCCATTATTTTCAGGGCCGCTGGACCTCTCCTGCATTTCTATGTGATGTGCTCAACATGGTACTTATACGCGAGCCCGCGATCAAATGTAACTCCAAGGTATTTCAGCTTTTCTTGCCTTTCAATTTTCTGTCCATTGAGAGTAATATCTGGGAGGTCTGCTTTCACAATGGAGTTGTTCAAGGAGCACCACATCATGCAGACCTTGTTGTGATTGACTTTGGAGCCAGTTTCCTCACACCATTTAGACACTTCCTGTAGTGTCCCATGTATGCTATTAACCATTTCTTGTCAGTTGGAGCCAGTTCTATATATATATATATATATATATATATATATATATATATATATATATATATATATATATATATATATATATATATATATATATAATAGGGCTGTACCGAATATCCTATTCGTATTCGATTCGGTACCGAATAGTGCCTTTAATGAACTATTTGTATTTGGCCGAATAGTACGCTGCCGTCAAATCGGAATAGTGAATTTAGGTCAACCCGCGGCGTGATAATTTTAGACCCAGAAAGTATGCAGACTTTCCTTATCCATTGGTCATGCTACTAACAACACATCACGCCTTGCGATCATTACTTTAGCGGGTTGCATCAGCTGACCACGCAGTGGGTAGGCGCCAGCCAGTTAAAACCAGACGTGTAAATATCAATGTTTGCGTTAGTCCTCGCATTGTGACTGTTGTATTGGTTTAAATCATGCCTTGTTGTTTGTTTTAATACTTTATAGTGGCTGTTCAAGTTTAAGAAATACGATTTATTATTCCTTAGCAACGATCATCGTTATGGAAAAGCGTAGTTCAATTTGGAAACACGTTTTCAAATAACAGATGTTGTCTTTTGGCACAGAATGTTGACTCATTTTTTTGAAAGCCAATGCATGTTTCATGTAGCAATTTAAAAATTAATTAATGGCTAGTTAGTAGCATTAAATAGTTCAAAGATATTTGCCCTGTTTTTTGTGTAACGCTGTATAATTAATAAAAATGTCAGTAGACCTATTGAACACAACTTTGTATGTCCAACATTCACTAACTATTCGTATTCGGCTGAATAGTTCAAGGCCTCTTCGCATTCAGCCGAATAGTAAAAATCACTATTCGGTACAGCCCTAATATACAAGATGTGGGTATATATATATAATATACACATCTTAAGGGCCTCAATTGTATCCTCTAAGTGCTTGTTCATTGTCCATATTTCTACGCCATACAGTAACGAAGTATATATATATATATATATAATTTGACGATTCTCATGACCTCATAGAGGACAGGTAATTTTGCTCTATTTTAACGTTAGTCAGTTTATTAGCCATTTTAGATTTTGTTTCTGGAAATAAAATATACAACTTATTTGTCAAGTCTCAAATGGCAGTTTTCGCTCCTAGTTTTTACATTTGTTTCACGTGTATTCAATAGTTATGAGTGAGGATAAAACAATCTTAAAATAGGGAATAGCTTTTCAATCACCCTGTACCATCGATATGACCTGGTGTTTCACTTGACATCACCACAGACACATCACCACTGACACATCACCACAGACAGACACATCACCACTGACACTTGCATCTTTACTAGGGGTAAACTGAAGCAAAATAAATTAGTAATAACACAAGTTCAATTAATCATCGCCAAAAACAGCAGTGTAAACAATATAAGCGTACGCTACACAAGTTGCCATCCATGGCAACCCAGTCAGCTAGTCTGGCAGTTACAGGAATTTCAAATGCCCTCTCATAATTTTGTCAGGATTAAAAGTGGGGCCAGAGCATCCATTCCAGGATAATCGGTTGTGTACCTGTATACTATAATATCTAATTCAGCGTTCTGACGAGTGCCAGTTTGATTGTTGATTTATCTGACTGATCTGGGGCCACAAAATAGTGTTGAAATTACAATACAAATTGCTGGATGATCAATGATCTAGTATATATACAAGTGGGGTGAAGAAATGATGCCCTAAGAATATTACATTTAAGTTCACAAGTTTATACTAGAGTTTCTTGCTCAGCTTCTATGGTCTTTTTCTGTGCAGCAATTTTTTCCCAGTATTTCCATCTTTCCCTTTCCCACTCTTCTGAACCAACGGGCATACTGTTTTCACCACTGTCACTTTGTGAATTAGTGTGGTTAAACTGGGAAGATGTTGGAGTTGCTATCAATGTTGATGACGATGAGGCAGATGAGAAAAGTGGCTTTGGAGATGACGCACGTGATGTTGGTGGAGTTGGAAGTATCCACTGTTCAAACTGGTCATTGTCTGACCCACCGTGACTGTTCAAAGATGAGAGACCACTGCTGACGCTTGAGCTGCTGTTTTCTCGGAGGTACAGTGGCCGTGGAATGTTCAGGCTTTGGTTATATCCTTCTGAGTGTGGGCGTGCAAAGTTGCAAATCTCTAATCTACCTCGAAGCACCACTTCAGGGTTGGCAGGGTCATAGGACATCTTCACAACTGGGATCTTGTTTGGAACAGGGCTGGGATAACTGTAGCTTGACTCTGGCCTGTGTTGAACTAGAAGAGTTGTGTTTGATAGTAAAACATTCTGATTGTCTCTTGAAACTAGGGAAGATGCTTGAGATTCTAGTAACAGAGGGTCTAGAAAATCTGATTTGGGTGAGTCTAAACTGTCATCTGCACTCTTTGTTACCCTCAGTGGACGGTGGGATGCTGCGGTTTGTTTGCGAGCGAATGCAATGAGGTCTGCGTCACTGCATGTGGAGTGATACAACGTTGGGCTGTTGGCAGAATCCTCAAACACACTGCACATGGACTCTGGGTCTGTCTCAATCCTAAAAATGTTTCAAAATTAAAGAGATTGAAGAATACTTTCATATTAAAACCTCAAATATAAGAATCACACAAGTAGATCAAGAAAGGAAAACTGGAAAAGAGAAATATTAAAATGTGACAATGAAAACTGTGATTTGAATATTTTAAACTGAGAAACACGGTTTCCAATAAAGGAAAGTGTTGTCTTCCAGTCTAAAACTAAAACAATCTATTCCTATTAAAAAAAGGAAAAGGTAAAGGATCCCATTACACACCCATTGGGGCATATTGGGAATATGGTGTTAGGCCCATATTTTCTTGACCATCAACACACTAGGGGTGATGTTGTCAGCACCACGTCAGCTGCCTGAACCTTCCCAGAGTTGCTTTGGTACCAAGTTCATGAGGCTGGGTCAACCCTGGAGCCATTTGCGGTCTAAAATATCCCACCTCAACCTAAGATCGAAGCATGGACCACCGAGCTAGGAAGCCAGTGCACTAACCACTGTGCTACCACGGCTCCCTTTCCTATAAAAGAAAACGATAAAATTTTAGAACGTGACAGATACATCTGTTATGAGTAAAATCATAACAGGCTTTATCGCACTCGACATGGTTTGTATACATACTTCCTTGTTGATATTGCATTGCCCGGACTAACCCGGAAGTACGTCACATACTGCTAATATTGGGCAGACTATTCTTTGCCGGCTTTACGTGGCAAATTTGAGCTGGGAGTCATTCTCTTTCGATGTGTATTCACTGTGTGTGAAAGACGTGTTTTTGACGAGCTCCAGAAAGTGTATTCTTGTGATAGAGACTTTGTGAATTTATATCAGCTAGGTCGTTCTTCAGTATGGAGTCTATGGTTGATAATATTGATATGGACAAGCGAATGCTGAGATGAATGAAGTGAGTGTGGAACTATTATATTAAAGATTTCAGCAATATGTCGCAGACATCTTGTCCTTAGTCTACGTGATGATATACGTGTTTCATGGACTGGCTAGTGAATGCCATTGATTATTATATGGATGCAATTATATAAGGAGCTTCGTCCTGTAGTTAAAATTGAATATTGTTCTTCACGTCAAACTGGCATTATGAAGTTTTCTGACTGTTGAAGACTACTTGCACTTTTCTAAGGCTGTTAAAAAGTTGGACTTATAGGCCTGACATAAAATTAAACCCTAGACAAACTGGAAGCAAGGATCCAGCAAACTGATGATTTTAAATGAACTCGGAGGAGGGAGAAGTTAGACCAGACTAACCAATATCTACCCTCTACAACATCCTCATTGAACAGGATTGAATGTCCTGCATAAATGTTATTTAATTCTTACTTAGTCATTCCCCTTGTACCGTGAGGTGTAGAGGTTTGGAAGAGAGAGCGCCAGACTATCCTATCGGCTGTCTTCCTCCTGGCCTGGTTCCATTCTAGTCCTCGGTCCTTCAAAGATTGTCTAATGTTGTCCTCCCAGCAAACTATGGGTCATCCTGGGGGTCTGGATCCCTGGCTCTTTGTTCCCCATGCTTGTCGTGAAGTAGCTGATCTTCTCCCATTCTGCAGACATGGCCAAACCATCTTAGTTGGGACTGTTCTACTTGGGTCTGCAGGGGGTGGGATTTTAGGCCTTGACATATTGTCTGGTTGCGGACCATGTCTCTTCTTGTTACTTCATTTCTGAGGTTTGAATCTGGCTTTTGTGGGTTGTGGTCATTGCCCATGACTCACATCCATATGTCAAGACTGGGACATAGGTGGAGCGGTATACAGCCATCTTCGTTTTCTTACCAACCTCTCTTGTTATTTAATTCACATATTTAAAACAGTTTATTATCTGCCCCATGTGGTTTCTAGGATGGGGTTCTCACATGAGATAAACAAAGAATAGGAGTAGTGATCCTCAGGCAGGTCACATGTCACAAGAGGCGACTAATGTTATGTCTGCATCATCCAATCCTGATAACCACTTATAAATAATTAACGACTAATAATAATAATAATAGCTCCTTCAGTCATAACTGACCATGGGAATGCGCCCCTGAGGTGACAGCCCTCAGCTGTTTATTTTCCTTGGTGTTCCTTTCGACGTTTTCTCCTCTCTTCTGCTTGTTGTGTGAGCTTTTTTTCGTCCAATCTGACGTGGCGCCGCAGATAGCATCACCATTTGGTCCGATTGGCACCTTCATCCTCCCAGGTTGCTGGATTTATGTCCAGTGCCCTCATGTCTCTCTTACACACATCTTTGAATCTCAGCTGCGGTTGATGACTATTTAGAGTAAAATAAGTTGGGTAACTTGATGGTAATACAATACTGCCCCATATTTTATCAGCCTTATTTAATTCATACATTTCCTTTTTTGCTCCCTATGAAGTATAGAGCCACCACTGCTGCTGGTCTCCTTGCAGGATGCCTGCACCAATCATTCATGTGCTCTGGCAGGGTCATGTCTATAGCTATGTATTTGACATAATGAGGTTGCCAGCCCCTTGCACAACCTCACACCAGGTGCCTCTTGCAACATGTCTGAGGGAGCAGTAGTGCTGTTCTTTCTCCATCTCCTTAGCGACACCACCACCCCCCTCCCCACGAATGATACAGTGCCAAACATAATTAACGAACATAAATTCATACAAGCCTCTGTAATCAGAATTGTTACACTGCTTGGCTTTTGACCCAAAGGTTGGTAAATAAAGGCAAGCCAATAATATTTACTGTCTCTTCACTTACTGATTTTGATTGGCTAAATGTCTGAGGATTCTGTCTACCGTTTCTTGACTGGATTCAGCAAGTAATTTTAAAACATCATCTCTGAGTCTCTCAGATATCTGTGAAATGTAACAAATTAAAATTATATACAAAAATATAAAATATTTTAAAATAAGAAACAGTATAAATTAGCATGTTGTAAAATTATTTACAAGTACTCATGTGAAGGCACATGCGCATGGAACTCACTCGGAGAAGTAACAAGAGAAACTTATCCGTAATAAGTATTGAATATATGAAGTCGGGCAAAGTTGCTCAGTTCAACATGCAGCTGTGTCATGGTCAAGTCTACCCAGCTATAAATGTGTACCAGAGTCTGCTCTTCAGTTAGGGAGGGCAAAGGCAGCATGGAAGGGAACTGCGCATCCCACCTCAAAAAGTGAGACAAGTAGAGTGAAGTCTCTTAACATCACTGCATCCTTACGCATATCGTAAGAGGTGACTAACATAAGGTTATGCATGGGGCCTGAACCCCTCATCATGATAAATTTTAAAAAAATTACTAAATAAACAACTGCTGCCACAGCACATTAACTCTTTGACTCCGCAATTATTTTCCACCCTGTGCCGTATTTTTAATTCATGATAGACTAAAAACAACGCTCAGAGTTGTTTTGGCACAGTTGTCAAATCTGACCAACGCTCTGAGCGTTGTTCCGGAGTCAAAAGAGTTAATGCTTTGGTACATGCTAACTGTGGACCAGCTGCAGCGGTAGGCTAAATGGGGAATCAAAAAAGGGGGAATGATGTTGATTGATGAATATCCCACCTCAAACAGCTCATGATGGTTGTCAATCATGTCCTTCACCACCTCTATAATTTCTTTACTTTGCTCGACACGCTCCGCTGACTCTGATATTAATTCCTTTTCACTCGTAGCTTTTGTACGATGGAGAATATTTGGCCCAAAGAGTGTAGCCAGGTTATGTGAATCCATCTTATTGCCAGCAACCTTTGAGAAGGAAGAAAATTAAATAATTTATTCTTCATGCAATACAACAACAATAAAACAACAATAAAACAACAATACAACAACATTAAAACTCATGTCATAACAACAGGTCTGCAACCTTTTATCTCAGATCCTCAGCGACAGCTTTGTTTAGGAAACCAAATGTTTTTGGTTTTCAGATGTTGCCAAACAACAGGCCAATCACCTGTTTGCTTTAAATCACGATTACTAGCAACACAAGAGAGAAAACTGGACTAATTCTAAAGGCGACGAACTGGAACGGACTACGGACTACGACTTATGGAACTTGGAACACAAGAAGTATAAATGGGAAGGAAGAGGAGCTGGTGGAAGAGATGAGGAAAGCAAAACTAGAAATCCTGGCTATAACGGAAACAAAGAAAAAAGGACAAGGAGTCATGGATCTCGATGGCAACACGCTGCTCTACAGTGGTGTACCCATGTCTGAAAGAGCTAAAGGGGGCGTGGGTTGCATTGTGGCCCAAAATCAAAAAGATAGTATCAAGGGATGGAACTTTGTCTCGGAGCGCATTATGGTTGTTAAACTAAAAGAAGGAGAAACCATAGTCAACCTGGTCATAGTGTATGGGCCAAATGAGGATGAGAGAGCAGAGGTCAAGGAGGAATTCTTCGAGCTGCTTCAAAGGACAGTGGATGACTGCCTAGATGAAGTTATCATGCTTGGAGATTTTAATGCCAGAGTTGGAAATGACCATGCTAGATGGGGTGGAGTTATCGGAAGATATGGAGAAGATATTCTCAATGACAATGGAAAGCGACTCCTTAGATTCTGCAGTGAGCAGAATCTGATCATTACAAACACAAAGTTCCCCCATAAGCGCATACATGCATACACTAGATGTGAACCAACAAAGAATGAGAAGTCAGTGATCGACTATGCCATTGTTCGGAGAAGCTCATTCAAATATGTCCGAGATGCTAGAGTCTGGAGGGGGCCAGAGATTGGAAGTGATCACTACCTGCTAACAATCAAAAGAACAACTGAAAGAGTTGCTCAGCCTAGGAACTGCCCAACATCACGCAAGAAACCAAGTAAACGAGCAGGAGAAATGAGCATTAGGATCTACAAGCTGAGAGAGCCAGAAATTAAGACCAGATATCAGGGGCTTATTGCTGCAGCGGTGAGCAACTTAGAAGAACGACCTGATGACTTGGAAACCCTCTGGATTAAATTCAAGGATATCATAAAGACAGCTGCTGCAGAAGCATGCGGTGAAGTCCGACTTGGGAACAAGAGAAAGAGGACACCTTGGTGGACAGAGGAAGTCAAAGAGAAAATAAAAGAGAAGAAAATGGCATGGAAACAATACTTAGGAGCTAAAAACACAACAGGACAAATGGAAAAATATAGAGAATATGTGACACTCAGAACAGAAGCAAAGAACAAAGTGCTAGCAGCAAAACAGAAGTCCTGGGAAGAATTTGGAGAAAAGCTAGAAAAAGATGCACAAGAAAACCAGAAATTGTTCTATAAGACCCTAAAGAACATGAGGAAGGAAAAACAATGCCCTCTCAAATTTATAAATGACAAGCAAGGCAAATTGCTTACTGCCCCGAAGGAAGTAATGGGAAGATGGAAAGAATATTTCTCAGAACTTCTGGATGGTGAGCATGTGTAATGGGTTTGATGGTATTGTATGATGGTGATATTACTACGTGTGATGCATGAGGTCAGCTGTGAAGGCTCCTGAGATAAAATGTAGCTGTGAATTGTCAGAAGGCCCTTCTTGCTACCACTACGACCTCACACCTATCTTTTTTTACTAATGAATGTGGCTACGTTAAATGTCTAGGGTAATGATATGTAATGTGTTGTGGTAGTTTACATACACACACACAGATATTTACTAAGTCTAATAATATTAATAAATGTTATAATACACGGAACTAACTCAGCTGTGTAAAATTTTGATAGTAATTTTCTTTACATTTATTTGTTCTGAACCAAGGTTTTATTTTGGTCAGAACATATGAAAGGTTTTGCAATTATGAAAGAAATGCATGAATATTACATAATAAATGCAAGGTGTGTACATATATGTTACTAGACTAGTTAATATTATTACTGTTTATAGTTGTAATCTATTTGGGAGAACATTTACTATGGTGACTACACATTGTCCAGTTATTTGATGGAAATTTATGGGTGTGTTAGCAAATAAGTTGAGTTGGTGAATTCTCAGCAGACCAGACGCTCACGTAGCTTGAAGGTGTAGCTCTGGTGCTGAGATCTGGTGGCCCCACCTCTCCGTGCTTGGGGGCAATATCAGAAGTCTGGTGGCCCCACCTCTCCATGCTTGGGGGCAATATCAGAAGTCTGGTGGCCCCACCTCTCCGTGCTTGGGGGCTATAATAGGCTGCTCTGACAAAATGTTACTGCACGGGTCCACTCTGGTAATATTCAACAACTCATTTGACACCACAGTGGTGCCAACTGAAACTCACAGCTCTGCAATCAAAGTATTAGTCATGTGTCAGAATTCCATCCTCTAACCATTTCTGGACACAACACTACACAACAACAACACCACATAGACGGGTCAGATCTTTCTGACCAAACAACACATCTTACCAAGTTGGTTTCACATAGGCTAAGTTCTCCCAGACTACGTATTCTGAAATATGTTCATTAGCTTCCTGCCATAGAATAGGATAGGTGATATGTTTCACTGATCTCAACACTTGATCTGTCCTTCATAATCTTTGCTGGAGTTTATGTATTTTATTTGTCTCTAGACCCTGAACTGGGGCGGGGGGTCTAGAGCGAATCCTTACTTGTTGTAAGGGACAGATTATGCTATTGCAGTATCAAATCACTCGAAACCTTAAACAAATATTAAAATGTACAAAGAAATAATTTCAGTCTTACCAGAATTATGAATATAGAACACAGTTAAATGCTAGCAAAACTCAGCTGAGCTGCTGGCCTTAGGATGGCGTCCCTCTAAATATTTCAATAGCTTCTGGGAATTACACCACTTAATAATTCACTGTGTCTACTAGGACAACTTATAATGAATGGCACAAAATGCGCGTCTGAGCGCCTATAATATATTCATCTATGGCCAATCACTGCCTTTTCTTTTTTCAAATTCAAATATCCTACCAATAAGTCATTTCAGTCATACCTCAGTCAAGTATGCTGTCATGAAATATTCTAATCCACATATATAAATTATTAGGTAAATATTAAGCCTAACAAATAAAATTAATAAAGAAAAGAGCAATGGAAAAATAACAGTGCTGTCACAAAGAATGTACTCGAAATCCCCCTTGTTTTCTGCTACGTCTGCAAATTGTAATGCTTTCACGTTGATATAAAAGCTTACTGTATTATTACCCGCTTTCTTCAATGAAACGTGTGCTGTATTTCTTGGAAAAGCATTGAGAGGCCCTGCGTAATGACCTAAATTAATCCTAACATTAATTATATTACGTTACCAAAACGAACGAACAGATGGACAAAAGGATAAAGAGAGAGGGGAGGGCTGAAAATCAGGAACGCATGCAACACGCGTCGCGCGATACACAAATGCTGCCATCACGCGTGTAAGTCTACATGCACTAATTTTTTTTCAGACGGACAGTGATAAAATACACTACCCTTTCCCAGAGTTAGGTTTTAAAATCATAAAAAACGCTTATTAGGAAAGATAACAATAGATGGGTTTACGTTTGAAAACATAACAGTACCCAGACAGCACATCTTCGAAACAGGAGGTAGAAGAAATTGCATATTTTGAACGCAGCCACGTAGCTCCGGGGAAAGGTAACATTTTTTCAAACACTTGTCGAAACGGGGCTCATTGGTCAGACTCGCTGATATACACACTTGGGAGCGTTAGTTCGAAACCACTTGTTTAAATAAGCTTGATAAAGCATCAGTGCGTTGAAGCCAGCTTATATTTGGCTAAATAAAAGCCTGGAAGATAAGCAGATGGGAATTTGTGCCAGTTTGTGCCAGAATTCATTGCTAATCAACGTATCTGTGTTTATTCGTATGAATTGTGGTAAGCTTGAACCATTCAATATCTTTTAATGAAAATTGAATGTGAATTGTTGATTTATGCCTGTATATATATGTGTAGTTCAGTGGCAAACGTGAGGTAAAGCCTGTAATGCTCCAGCCTGAACAGAGGGTGTCGGAGAGAAGTAAAACGGCATGGAATGGCCAAATAGTACACTGACACCTGGATGATTGAATAGAAAGAAATAATGCTGGAATTGCAGAGGCGTAGTAACCATTAAGAAGGGTAATACTGGAATAAAGTATTTCAAATGAAGCTGACAGTTGGCCTAATGCTCTGAACTCAATGTTTGTGCTGTGTTGTGATCAGTGTAACAAGAGAGTTTAAGTTAGTTATGAAGTAGAAGGTACATCCTTCTTGATTTCAGGGACAGTGGTCTTGATGGTACTGAGCAGCACCTGGTCAGAGCTTTGCTGAATCCAGAGTCGGACAGCATACTCCTTGGTCTTTTTAGCTATCAGTGAGGTGTCTCCAGAGCCCAGAGGAGAATTCGAGCAGAGGAGTCCTTTCCTGCCGCCATCACGCCAGATAAGCTAACTTGGCCAGCTGAGCTCAACATTATGTCCCCTCATCTTGAACTGACTTTGTAAAATTAACATTAAGAGGGGAATTTACTTGTCTTAAAATCAGGAACTGTGAACATCTCCAATACTAGTCCCTAAAGACAAACTATTGAAGTCATGATGACAAATACCAACAGAGCTTGAACAAAACAAAACCAGTATTACCTCATTTTACTACTACACAACTGACACACATAGAATATTTGTAATAATATATGTCACTACAATATTCATATTAAATACATTCTGTACATAACTTGTAATTTAAATTGATTGTGATTCCTGGTTCCCTTGTAGTTGAATCAGGACACATATTCATTCATGCCAGTAATGAATACATATTGTTATTTGAAAAGTTACGAGTGACTTCTTTAAGATATTCTCATAGAGTGTTATATGTATGTGAGTGTCACAGTGTTGTTAAGAGTAGTGGGTTAAATTAAATTGTTTATCTGTCTGTTGTTGTGACTTACACTTCATCATACACATACCCTAGACACATAACGTAGTCATCACACTATTCCAGAATAATTCTGACTGAGATATATAGATATGTGGTAGCAAGTAAGGTTATATATAATACACTACTCTTATTAGATATATATACCTTCACAGCTGATCTCAGTCAGTACACTAAGTCCCCTATAAATATTTATAACATCCCACTTCACCACATATATTGGGGTCTCGCTCTAGGGATTTTGAATCTTTCCCTATTAAAAATATTGGGGGTAATTCACTTCAGGGAATATAAGAATTAAAAGGTATCCTTGGGTGGAATTAAATAAGGTTGAGCTCACGGTGCCTGTGTTGTCCATTAGAGATTGAATTGTTGGTTAGACATTGTATAAATTTACATAATAGACAATGGCGGACCTGGCCAAATTTCGATCTGCTGCGGTTCAGACTGCAAAAGAGTTAGGATTAGATGGGCAAGTTATGGTTGCCTATGTCACGACGGAATGTGACAAATTTATTGAACGTGAAGAAAGAAGGTTTGAAGCCGAAAGAAAGTTAGAGGCTGACAAGGAAATTAAGAAGTTACAGTTTGAAGCTGAGGCTGAGACTAAGAAATTGGAGGCAGAAAGAGAAGACAAAAGATTAGCTGCAGAAGAGAAGAAATTAGCTGCAGAAAGGGAAGAGAGGAGATTAGCTGCAGAAAGGGAAGCAGAAGATAAAAGATTACAAAGGGAACATGAATTACGACTAAGGGAGTTTGAGTTTCAAGGCCATGCTCCTGAAAATGGTGCCAGTCCCTTTGCCTCTGATGCTACGGTTACTCAAGGAGCCTCAACCTCAGCTATGAATTTTCATTTAGATCATTTTGTTGAGAAAGACGATGATATTGAGAGCTACCTAAATAGGTATGAACTATTAGCTACCACGTATGGGTTAGAGAGAGAAAGGTGGAGCTTAAAGTTATCTCAGGGACTTCGTGGGGCAGCTTATGAAGTTTTTGCAAAAATGAGCAGAGGTGATCAGGAAAATTATGACATGCTAAAGCAGGCTCTTTTGTTAAGGTATGAAAAGAATGCAGAATTTTATAGAAAAAAAATTTAGGAATGCTAAACTACTGTCAGGTGAAACCTATCACCAGTTCTCTGCACGAATAGAGACATACTTGGAGAAATGGACTTCTCTGGGGAAAACCCAAGATCTTAAGGAAATGGTCCTTATAGAGCAACTAAGAGAGTCCATGGCTCCAGACCTGAGAAAGTTTCTCATGGAACAAGGTGCAGAGAGGCTGGATGAGTTGCTAAATGTTGCTGAAAGGTATCAAGCAGCTCAAGCAGAGGTAACAGGTAATAAAAAGAAACAGGTGGACAACTTTAGGGCACCACAGAACTTTAATAAATTTGATCCTAAGGATCAAAATAAAGGTAAGCACCAATTTGATAGGCCACGGTATGAAAATAAAAATAAATTCCCACAATTCGATGAAAGGAAATATAATGAAAGAAAATCTTTCAACCAAGGAAAAAGGTGGTGTAAGAATTGTCAGATGGACAATCATGACACTGACCGTTGCAGAAGGAAACCTGTGTATATGGCAACCCTTCAGGTCAGGTCGACCTCAAGACAGGAGGAGGATATTATGTTAGATACCACTCCAGAAGAGATGAGGAAGGCACAGGCTGGGGATAAAACACTCAAGCCTTGTTTCAGAAAATTGTCAACTTGTCATACAACTCCAGGCAAGGGAGATTTTTACATGAAAAACAAGTTGATGTATAGGAAGACTGGAGCTAGATCCAAAGGTCACGGACAGCTGGTTCTTCCAAAAAGATATAGGGCAGACTTAATAAGGAGCCTACATGTGAAACCAGATGGGGACCATGAGAAGATAGGTACCATCATTCAAAAGGTGGCTCACAATTATTATTGGCCCAAAGCAAGATGGGACATTGAGAATTTTGTAGAAAGGTGTAGCATAGCACATGAGGGAACACCCACAAGTGGGAACATGGATCAGGACCTGGACACGCCACGGGGCAAAATTAGGCCTGATAATAAAAAGAAAAATAGATTTGATAAAGTGGACCAAATGAAATGGGAAGCCCCTTTTCACGGACAAGCTTCACTTAACTGTTTTACAATGGCCACTATGCGGAGAGTGCAAAAAGATGTCTTACCCCAGGATAAGCCGAAAATCCCTCAATCGGACTTAAACAAACTGGAGGAAGAGGATGTAGAGAGGAAATCTCTCATCAAGAATTTTAAGTGGGGAGAAAGCCCCAAAAGAAAAATTGGTAGCGGTCGTTTTGTGCATGAAAATTCTGGGAGGAAAAATCATCACTATAAAGCTTCGAGTGGAAGAGACCATACCGGTGCATGGACAAATAGGTCCACACAATTAAAGGTCCATATGTAGCTTTGTTAAGAACGTGGACTGATGAAAAGGCAGAGGAAAACATTACATCTTCATACCAATATGTGAATGAGCTGACCACTCGGTTAAAAACTGGCTGGAAACTTGCCAATGAAAATTTGAAACAAGCCAGGAAGAAACATGCTGCCTATTATAACAGGAAGGCGAAAGACAGAGATTTGGCTGTGGGAGAGAAGGTACTGCTTCTTTTGCCTGGGAGTCAGAATAAGTTACAAATTGGATGGCAGGGTCCATATACAGTTTTAGAGAAGGTGTCTAGAACAAATTATAAGATAGATAAGAAGGGGAAAGAAAAAAATCTATCATGTGAATCTCCTGAAGAAATATTTGGAAAGAGAACATCAGGAAGAGACACACTTGTTGACCTTGTCCATCGCCATGGAGATGAAAAAGGAACCACTTTCATCATTTGAATATCCATTACACCCCTGTGAGACAGCAGCACAGGTGAAAATCAGTACACATTTAACGAAAACTCAGAAAGAGAGAGTGCAACAGGTTCTAAATAATCATGCAGAGGTGTTAACAGACCGACCAGGGCATACAAACCCATTGGAATATGATATGAAACTGATAGACCCCACACCTGTCTGTATGAAACCATATTCGATTCCGTTTGCTAAGGAGAAAGCTTTGAAGGAAGAGATAGACTATCTGTTGAAGGAAGGAATTATTTCGCACAGTGAGTCTTCGTATAGTTCCGGTGTTGTACTTTTAAGGAAGCCCTCTGGAGAACATAGACTCTGTATAGATTACAGGAGACTGAATGCTATTACAGAAGGACAGGTGGATCCATTGCCGGATACAAATCAGCTGTTTGCCAGACTAAATAAAGCTAAATATTTCTCAAAAGTGGATCTGAGTAAAGGATACTATCAGATTCCGGTGAAGCCTGAGGTTAGACCATACCTAGCTTTTAGTACCTCAGAAGGACACTATGAGTTTAATAGATTGCCATTTGGATTGAAGAATGCGCCTAGTGTCTTCTCTAGAATGATGAGAAAATTATTGGATCCTCTGAATAATCCCTGTATAACAAATTTTATGGATGATATCCTTATAGCAACAGAAACATTTGAGGAACACATTGACTCTCTGAACATGCTGTTTAATCGACTTAGGGAGGCAAATTTAACAGCCCGACCAACCAAATGTTGCGTTGGATGTAAAGAATTGGAATTTTTGGGACACACAGTTTATCAGGGAAACATGACCCCTGACCCAAAGAATTTAGAGAAACTACAGAAAGCCCCGAGACCACAAACCAAGAAGGTCGTGAGATCCTTTGTCTCATTATGTGGTTTCTACCAGAAGTATATAAAAAAAAACTTTAATTCCATATGTGCACCTTTAACGGAATTGACACGTAAAGGACATCCAGATCGCATTACATGGACACCACAATGTGAAATGACTTACCAAGAATTGAAGGAAAAGCTCACAAGTAAACCCATTTTGAAATTACCTGACTTAAGTCAAGAATTCATTGTAAGGACGGATGCAAGTAATATTGGGTTAGGTGCAACTCTACTACAGAAATCAGATGCCTTGGATGGGGAATTAAGCCCAGTGGCATATGCTAGCAGAAAGTTGAATAAAGCTGAAATCAACTACTCAACTAGCGAAAAAGAATGTCTTGCAGTAATATGGGCGATAAAGAAATTCAATATTTATCTATATGGGAAGGCATTTAAGTTGCAAACAGATCACAAACCTTTATCGTTTTTAGCACAGGCTAAGCATGAGAACTCTAGGTTACTCCGATGGTCTTTGCTTCTGGCTCCATATAATTTTAGCATTGAGTATATATCTGGAAAAACCAATTGGGGAGCGGATTTTTTAAGCCGCCATCCGTGTGATGAGAATCACCGTAAACACCAGCAATAATAATAAATTTCTCTATGTGTATATAGAATAAAGGACTGACATATAATGTCTGTTTTAAGAGGGGAGGTGTCATGAAATATTCTAATCCACATATATAAATTATTAGGTAAATATTAAGCCTAACAAATAAAATTAATAAAGAGAAGAGCAATGGAAAAATAACAGTGCTGTCACAAAGAATGTACTCGAAATCCCCCTTGTTTTCTGCTACGTCTGCAAATTGTAATGCTTTCACGTTGATATAAAAGCTTACTGTATTATTACCCGCTTTCTTCAATGAAACGTGTGCTGTATTTCTTGGAAAAGCATTGAGAGGCCCTGCGTAATGACCTAAATTAATCCTAACATTAATTATATTACGTTACCAAAACGAACGAACAGATGGACAAAAGGATAAAGAGAGAGGGGAGGGCTGAAAATCAGGAACGCATGCAACACGCGTCGCGCGATACACAAATGCTGCCATCACGCGTGTAAGTCTACATGCACTAATTTTTTTTCAGACGGACAGTGATAAAATACACTACCCTTTCCCAGAGTTAGGTTTTAAAATCATAAAAAACGCTTATTAGGAAAGATAACAATAGATGGGTTTACGGTTGAAAACATAACAGTACCCAGACAGCACATCTTCGAAACAGGAGGTAGAAGAAATTGCATATTTTGAAGGCAGCCACGTAGCTCCTTTAAATTTGTATTTTTGGGTTCCTTAGGGCTTGCTGACAAATAATATGTAAAACGTTACGCAAATAGTCCAGGAATTAATAAATTATACCCAAAATAAAATATTGGGGGTGCCTGACAGCATAAAATCATTTCTGCTCATAAGATTTTTTTTTAACGTGTTTGAAAAAAATTTACGTTACAGAAATAGCCTACCATGTAAACTCCAAATTGATTGGAGCGCAACAAATGAAAGCCTAACCACGATTGGTCGGGCTATAAATACTATCTTGGTTGTTAGGGGAAACGGGGAAAGGTAACATTTTTTTTCAAACACTTGTCGAAACGGGGCTCATTGGTCAGACTCGCTGATATACACACTTGGGAGCGTTAGTTCGAAACCACTTGTTTAAATAAGCTTGATAAAGCATCAGTGCGTTGAAGCCAGCTTATATTTGGCTAAATAAAAGCCTGGAAGATAAGCAGATTGGAATTTGTGCCAGTTTGTGCCAGAATTCATTGCTAATCAACGTATCTGTGTTTATTCGTATGAATTGTGGTAAGCTTGAACCATTCAATATCTTTTAATGAAAATTGAATGTGAATTGTTGATTTATGCCTGTATATATATGTGTAGTTCAGTGGCCAACGTGAGGTAAAGCCTGTAATGCTCCAGCCTGAACAGAGGGTGTCGGAGAGAAGTAAAACGGCATGGAATGGCCAAATAGTACACTGACACCTGGATGATTGAATAGAAAGAAATAATGCTGGAATTGCAGAGGCGTAGTAACCATTAAGAAGGGTAATACTGGAATAAAGTATTTCAAATGAAGCTGACAGTTGGCCTAATGCTCTGAACTCAATGTTTGTGCTGTGTTGTGATCAGTGTAACAAGAGAGTTTAAGTTAGTTATGAAGTAGAAGGTACATCCTTCTTGATTTCAGGGACAGTGGTCTTGATGGTACTGAGCAGCACCTGGTCAGAGCTTTGCTCAATCCAGAGTCGGACAGCATACTCCTTGGTCTTTTTAGCTATCAGTGAGGTGTCTCCTGAGCCCAGAGGAGAATTCGAGCAGAGGAGTCCTTTCCTGCCGCCATCACACCAGATAAGCTAACTTGGCCAGCTGAGCTCAACATTATGTCCCCTCATCTTGAACTGACTTTGTAAAATTAACATTAAGAGGGGAATTTACTTGTCTTAAAATCAGGAACTGTGAACATCTCCAATACTAGTCCCTAAAGACAAACTATTGAAGTCATGATGACAAATACCAACAGAGCTTGAACAAAACAAAACCAGTATTACCTCATTTTACTACTACACAACTGACACACATAGAATATTTGTAATAATATATGTCACTACAATATTCATATTAAATACATTCTGTACATAACTTGTAATTTAAATTGATTGTGATTCCTGGTTCCCTTGTAGTTGAATCAGGACACATATTCATTCATGCCAGTAATGAATACATATTGTTATTTGAAAAGTTACGAGTGACTTCTTTAAGATATTCTCATAGAGTGTTATATGTATGTGAGTGTCACAGTGTTGTTAAGAGTAGTGGATTAAATTAAATTGTTTATCTGTCTGTTGTTGTGACTTACACTTCACCATACTCATACCCTAGACACATAACGTAGCATCACACTATTCCAGAATAATTCTGACTGAGATATATAGATATGTGGTAGCAAGTAAGGTTATCTATAATACACTACTCTTATTAGATATATATATACCTTCACAGCTGATCTCAGTCAGTACACTAAGTCCCCTATAAATATTTATAACATCCCACTTCACCACATATGCCTTATTGTCTGTTGGTCAGTCCGTCTCTACTTGCAGTTCAACAAAAAAACACACTTGTTTTTTGAACCAACCCTGCCTTCCCCTACACAATTTTGCCTTTAAAGTTATTTTTAGCCACAATTCACCATCCCACCCCGTCTCTTCATTCCAACTAGATTTTAGCACTTGCGTCTTCAAGGCCACAATTTTTTGAAAATTAGTGACATGTTTTATTTCAATGCAGACGTTCGCTGATATGAACAACACAGTCTTTTGTCAATATCTTTCTTATTATCTATCCGTCTGTATAAATGAAAGCATATTATTTCACTGCTCAAGATGGGCCATCCGGCCAGCTAGGTTTTATATTCCTAACATTATTATTAAGAAAAGTTACTTTTCAAATATTTTCTAGAATCTTCTCATCACTGCATTCAATTAAACGGGCTAAGTTATCGCAAAAGCGTCCAAGAAATGACTGTGGCGTATAATATCAAAGGTCCCTTTTGTCGATTTCTTTACTTTATGTCAACTTGGGGAACGTGACTTTTTCCTCCTTGCCCCACCAATTTGCGTCCTTTTAGCCTCGCTAGTTTCAAGCACGCGTTCAGTCAGATTTTTCCTTTTGATCTCCGTTCTCATCCCGTTCCGTTTTGCCTTCAAGTCTAACAATTTAATTTCCATGGCGGGTGATGACCCGCGGCGTGGGCGATCATGTATTCTAGCAGCTTACGCATTAGTTTTTATCCCTACGTTGTATCATTGGAGATAATTTAACGTTGTATCATGGTTAATTTTGTGACAGCATGGAGAAGCATCAGAAATGATAACCACTAGCACAGAAGAGAAAACCAATGATGGTGAAGATGACATAAAGATGGAAGAACTGAAGGCAGCACTGGAGAAAATCAAGATGGGCAAAGCAGCAGGGCATGATGGTATAACACCAGAAATGGTTAAGTTCATGGGAGCATCAGGCGACCTATTACTCTTAAGGGTTTTACAGGCAGCGTGGTTCAACAAGACCATACCAAAGGATTGGGAGATTGCCATCATAACACCAATTTTCAAAAAGGGTGACAATCGACAGTGTGGAAACCATAGAGGCATATCCCTTCTCAGTGTCCCTGGTAAAATCTACTCTAGAATCCTAGAGCAGAGACTCCGACGCCTAGCTGAGCCACAATTGGATGAGGTCCAGTGCGGATTCCGAGCAAACCGAAGTACTCAAGACCTAATCTTCACACTCAGACAGCTGAGTGAAAAGGCCCTTGAGTATAAGAGTGAGATGCATCTTTGTTTCATAGATCTGGAAAAGGCGTTTGACAGGGTCCCCTGGAGCAAACTTTGGGACTGTTTGGCAAGGAAGAATATTCCAGCACCTCTGATTCATGCTATACAGAGCTTCTACAAGTCTTGCAGAAATTATGTGAGGACAGCAAACCATAAGTCGGAAGAGTTCAGGACCATCACTGGTGTAAGACAAGGTGATATCTGATGCGTGATACCATATGGATGATGGATGGTACCCGCAGTCTGGTTTTGTGTAGTGTGTAGATGATGTAAAGTCAAACAATGATCATGCAAAACAGGGCAATCCACACAAGGACGTCAGTTAACTCACGACGTATAAAGTCAATGATGCTTGTAACAGCTAGTGACGTTTTTCTGTATCATTTATTGTGGACGCCACAGTGACAAAATGTATACGCGAATATGTAGGTACATCAGACAGTCATTATCACAGCAACATAGTCATAACAGCAATGGACGGTAGACAGCATCATAGTAAAGATGATTCACAGGCATGTCAATACATTA
Organism: Oreohelix idahoensis; assembly: GCA_024509875.1. NCBI lineage: Eukaryota > Metazoa > Mollusca > Gastropoda > Stylommatophora > Oreohelicidae > Oreohelix > Oreohelix idahoensis. The sequence goes on along the minus strand of JAMPIV010015770.1, from coordinate 251,899 downwards.
TAAGGCTGTAATGTAGTCGGGAAAATTCTCCATCCTTTTCTATCTTAGCCAGGAGATAACCAGATGTATGAGATCAGTTCACTCTCCTTAATCTGACTTCAGCAAGACAGACACGTCTTCTGAAGTATAAATAATGTCCTCAAAAAATCCTCTAGATAACAAAAGGTTTCAAACCTAGTTCATGTAGCGAAGTAGCAAGTAATAGTCCTTAGGACATGCATCAACCCGATGCGATACAATGTAGCAATATGTGAGCTGAGAAAACATCTCGTGATGAAGACTTTCAAAGACAGGCTACGAATCAAATGTCACTCACGAACAGATATCGATAAAGTTAATGTAAATGTAATTTACCTTGCCTTCAGGAAATAACCACAGAAATAATACGCCTCCCGGCGTGTGGAAATACAATAGAGGTATCATCTCGAATAAACGAAATATCCATAAGAGGACTTCATATTCCTGACAGAATAAATTAGCAGAGACGCTCTCACAGAGACGTCCCTTCGCTATCCAAATCTTCGCTCACTGACTGGTGGGCGGAAACCGTTCGACAAAGACCCAAGACTTAGACATGCGCAGTAAAGCGCGATTTCGAACACAGTTCAGAAAACTTAAGACACAAGGACCTTTACTAAGAACCAGCTTAAGAATGATTACCTTATAAGGATAACCCAACAGGTTGCCAACCGTTTTTTAACAAGCGGCCTAGCAAGTCCATACATGGGCACGATTCAAGAACGCTTAACAAATTTAACAACCATCGACACCAACGCGAGAAGACAACTGGTTACCATGAAAAGTGACTATAAATTCCACATGATTATTTCCCTTTCATTACAAAATATATATTGTACATAAAACGATGTTGCGAGAATTTCACACGCAACATATCACCACCACCTCCCGATAAAAAAAAAAATGTGGAACATATTTTTTTTTTTTAAATATCCAAGAGCATGCGATAAGCGGCTCAAAACGCACGAATTATGCGCGGATAATTAATTAAATTGCCTAACATGAGGCTAAATATAGAGTGCCTGGTGAGAATATATCTCAACAGAAAAATAAATATGTCTCAAAAAATTATTCATATCGGGGAGGTGTCACCAACACACATCACGCTAGCATGTAAACACAATATACGTATGCAAGTTACCATAGACATCATTAAATAGCATAATCTAATATTGTCTTAAAAATGGATGTACAAATCTGATAGAAAAATTTAAATAGTACATTATTTGACATGTAATAACCCTAGTACATAGTGAAATTGAAGTACATGACGATGCAGGACACATCCTCTGACGTTCCGAGGGTAAGTACACAATGTAGAACTCGTCATGCTTGATAATAGTAAGGTAAGTCCTCAGCTCATCAATGACATTCTGAGAAAGTACAAGCAATATAACGCTAATTAACAACTAATATGCTTCATAAGGTACAATACATTATTAATAATTGTGGCTGTTTAGTAAACTTACGGCCCTTATATTAACTACTCAGTCCTCCTCTATCATCTTAAAAAATGAAACAGAAGAAGATGATAACAAAGCACGATAGTATGTGTACATATAAAGTGAGTACAGATGTGCTAATCTATTGTAGTAATATAGGTGTGTTATGACTCTGTAATATATATAGAAATATAGGACAGAAGTATTAGTTGGAATCATGTGGGCATCTAGACAAAATGTCAGCCATCACATTATCCGCACCACGGATAGCTCGTACCGTGAAGTGAAAAGGTTGAAGAGCAATAGCATATCGAGTGGATCTCGAACTCTTCAAATTCTTAGTCTGAATAGCTGTAAGAGCTTTTTGATCAGTCTCTAGAATGAAATGTGCGCCCAGGAGGAATCTTTGTAGTTTGAGAATTGACCAAACCATAGCTAACAACTCACGGTCTAAAACCGAGTAGTTCCTCTCTGCCGCATTTAGTTTTCTAGAAATGTACATAACAGGATGCAGAGTATTTGCATATTCTTGCATAAGTGCTGCTCCAATCCCAGTGGATGAAGCATCACTCCGAAGAACAAAAGTCCTATCAAGAGTAGGTAATCTTAGGATGGGAGGAGATGAAAATATATTCTTGATCTGGTCTAAGGAAGATTGGCATTCTTGAGACCAACGGACCAGATTAGGCGAACCTTTCTTTAACAATGTTGAGAGAGGTGCCATGATCGAAGATAAATTTGGAATAAATCTCCCATAAAATTGAATTAAACCTAAGAGACTCCTAACTTGTTTCTTCGTTTTAGGAACAGAGATGTTCAGTATTTTGGAAGTATTGTGGTCTTCTGTCTTCAAGAGACCATGACCAACACGATGACCCAGGAAAGAGATTTCACCAAAACCAACAAAAGCTTTAGAAGGTTTTGCTGTCAAATTATTCTCACGTAGAGTGGACAGTAAGTCATATAAACCTAAATAGTGATCTTCCCAGGTATCACTGAAGAGACAGATATCATCTAAGTATGCGATGACATCTGAACGATGTGAAAGAATTCGACGCATCATGCGAACGAAAGTAGCAGGGGCGTTCATAAGACCGAAAGGCATAACATTCCATTGAAATAGACCCCTAGATGTAGAGAAAGCAGTAAGAGGTTTGGCATGCTCTGCTAAAGGCACTTGCCAATAACCTTTAGACAAGTCAAGTTTAGTGAAGAATCTAGAATTAGAAAGTCTACTAAGTAGATCTTCTAGTAAAGGCATCGGTTCAGCATCGAATTTTGTGACCTGATTCAACTTGCGATAATCAACGCAAATTCGTATGTTCTTATCTTTCTTCCGGACAATAACCATGGAAGAAGAATATGGTGAAGTTGATGGTTCAATTATATTTAATTGAATCATTTCATCCAATTCCTTTTCCACTTGCGACTGAAAGTGTATAGGGATAGGATAAGGCCTAACCCTAATAGGATTACTGTCGGTAAGAATTATGTCATGTTCTATGACATCTGTGTGTCCAGGAATGTCAGTGAGAACATCCTGAAATGTTTGTAACATCGACGAGACTTGTCGATGTTCGTCACCAGAAAGATTAGGAGAAACAGAAACGTTTTTCCAAGATTCCGTGGAATGTAGTGGAACCACTGGAAGAGGAAGATTGACATCCGAGAAGGTAGATTCCTCATCCTGTATGACCGACAGAGATGAGTAATGACCATGAGGTGTAGGAGAATCATCCGTTGCCTGGAAAATAGGCAGCAAATAGTCCGGACGTTCGTGAAATTCCGAAAGCATGTTTATGCGGAAAGTTTTATGCTTTCCATCAATATCGACCACATAGTCAACATCGGAAATCCGAGAGACTATTGCATACGGACCTTTCCATGCAATAAGAAGTCTATTTTCCCTACTGGGGAGTAGGACGAATGCTTTGTCACCTGGACAAAGTTGTCGTAGACATCTATTCTTGTTAGCAAACTGCCTTGCCTTCTCTTTAGCAATTTCTGATGAAGCAGTTGCTAGCTTACATGCCTCAATGATCTTTTGTCTAAGAGCAATGACATACTCATATGAGGATTGAGTTTCATCGCTAATATCATCGGCAGTGATGAGATCGTGTAATAAAGACATAGGGCCGCGCGGACGCGCGCCAAAGACAAGTTCGAAGGGAGAAAATCCTGTGTGTTCATTTGGGACTTCTCTATAGGCAAAGAGAGCCGCGGGTAAAACCCTGTCCCAATCTTGAGGATGATCTTCAGTTATCTTACCAAGCAAAGTCTTGAGCGTTCTATTCAGACGCTCAACTAACCCATTAGACATAGGATGATAGATACTACTGAGAGATCGTTTAATATGTAAGGTAGACATTACCTGTGACATAGTGTCAGATATGAGTTGAGTGCCATGGTCTGACAATATTTCTCTGGGGAACCCCAAGCGAGAAAATATCAGCCAAAGAGCATCTGCGATATCTGTAGTAGATATGCTCTTAAGAGGGATAGCCTCTGGCCAACGTGTGCACATATCGACACATGTAAGGATAAATTGATGTCCTCTGGCCGACTTGACCTTAAAAGGGCCAATAATATCTATGGCCATTTTCTGAAACGGTCGAATAGGGATGTCAGCAGCCTGGATAGGCGCAGCATGTCGTGGTCCTCTAGATTTGACCTCCTGACATACCTTGCATGATCGGCAGTAAATACGAATGTCCTTGTTGACAAAAGGCCAAAAGAAAGCCGCAAGGACTCTCGACTTCGTACGGGAAAAACCCATATGTCCAGCACATTGCGAGTCATGAGCATGTTGCAATATTTGCACTCTCATGCTCTTGGGAACAAGAATTTGCGAATGTGCCGACGTAGTCGAATCTTGTACCATATGTACAAGTACGCCGTTTCTCATTGCTATCCAAGATTTTCTATTTGTATCCTGATTCGGATCACCTTTCTTCGCAAGAATGAAGAATTTTTTTAGAGAAGGATCTTCTTCTTGCAATTTTATGAAAGAGTCACGAGTGATGACTAAGTGACTATCTTGGCTATCAACTTCATTATCACCATTCAGTGAAGTTTTGGGTGTTTGTAGAGCTTGTGCTCTTGTAACCACTGCATTGGTAGCTTGCATATTATTATCTTCCCAAGCAGCAATCTGCTGTGGGGTACACTCCCTAACTCCGTGAATACGACCAATAATAAGGTCCGCAATAGGATTAGGTAAGAGACAAGCATGCACATCTCCAGTAAAGAAAGGAGTGGCAATGCGAATTACAGCAGTAGGATATTTTTCTAGAGTGCCGCCAAATGTGACACATTTAATAACCTTTCCTGTAGCACAAGATGGATCTACAAGCGATTGTCTAACACCAATAGTGGTGCATCCGGAATCGAAAAGTAGTGAGACCGGAGTATCATTAACAAGACCCTTATGTAGGATTAAAGAACCCCTCCCGTCATGCGCAACAGCAGCAGGAAGAGCGGGAAGAGGGTGACCACAACTCAAAGTAGTTATGGTACTCGGTTCGAATAAAGTACTGCATTGGGGGCATTTGTTTGCTCTCTCAAAGTCAAAAGCAGAACCAGTGACAGCGTCAAAGTTTTTATTATCAACAACCTGATTACAGTCTCCCTGAGTTTCCTGTTGTACAGAATTAGCCTGCTGATATCTCTTTTTTTTGTGTTGAGATCTACCGCGACTATTATTACCTCTGAAGTTATCAGAGTTATTATTATCTCTGAAGTTATTGTTGTCTCTATTGTAATTGTTATCCTGGTTCGAATTCCAGTTTCCACGATTACTATCATGTCCACATTGATGCGAACATCTATTTGTTTGGTTTTGAGGTCTTCGGGAGGAATAACCTCTATTACCATATCCTCTTTTGAAATGCCTATAATTATTAGGGTGATAGTAACGAGCACTATCAGGTTGTCTCCAATTCTTCGAAGAAGAATCACCATGAAATTGATTTCCATGATTTTGAAAGTAATTACCGTTACCCTTTCTATCAAAATTTTGTTGGGATCTACGAGCAAAGCTTTGACCATACGGTGCAGCCGAAGCAACTGGTAAACCTTCTTTCACCTTAGAGTTACTAATGGTTATGTGTGGGTGCGCAGTTACATACTGGCAACAGAAATCTTCCATTTCTTTTATTGTTTTAGGTTTACGTTCATGAAGGAAAGCAAGGAAAGACTCATTGACAGAAGACATGACTTTGTCTCTAAGTATTAAGTCCATAAGTGCTTCATAAGTTTTTTCCGTCTTAGATAGTTCAACCCATCGTGAGAAAGTAATGCGTATTCTTGCAATAAACTCGGAGAATTCAACTCCAGTTTCAGGCAACATGTTTTTAAATTGTAGAGATAGCCGTCTTCGTTAAGCTGATATTTCTTTAACAAAGCGGCCCTGACAACCTCATAATTGTTCTTGTCAGGTTCATCCACCATATTTAACATACTTAGAGCTTTACCTGTCAGTATCCCTGATAACTGATAAACATATTTTGCTTTGTCTATGTTATGAGCTTTACATGCTTGTTCAAATCTGTCCAGATAGAACATTATATCATCACTGGAAGGACTAAATGTTGGTAACTTAATCTTAAAAGTATCATTATTAGCCTTATCAGAAGATGAACCCTTGTTTGCATCATTAGCATTACTCATGTTCGTCAATTTCAACTTCTCCAACTCTAAAGCTACAAGTTTTTCTTCATGTTCCATTTTTGCTTTCCTGTCATCAGACTCTCTCTGTAATCTTCTTTCCTCAGCCTGAGCCTCTAGTCTTTTATTCTCAGCTTCTTTTTCAAGTCTTTTATTTTCAGCTTCTAGTTGTAGCTGGAGTTTTCTCTCCTCAGCTTCTGATTCCCTTTTCTGTTTTTCCATTTCCATTTGGAATCTTTTTTCATCCACCTGCATCTGCAGTTTCTTTTGTTCAGCTTCCATTGCTTTATCATATTGAGCAGTTGCAAATTCTTCTAACTTATCACCAGTCTTCCCAAGCAATTTACCCTGCTCAATAAAGTACTCAAGTGTAGACATGTTGTCTAACATATGAATCCACAACCTGAAATAATTAACTAATTTATTTCAAACCTAAGTGTAACAAGTCTTAATTAAGCACTTGTATATTCACATCACATTATATTATCCCAGTCTCTGTGGGAAAACAAGTCTCCAATCAGAGAACTTGTATATGAAATGTCAACAATCAATTCTTGATCATAAGTGCACTTCTCATTCAATAGTGCACGACACTATTCATCATTCATTTATCATCAGTGTAGTAGTAACCGTGCATTAGCATAGCCCATAACTAATTACTATAACTGTAAACAATGACTATGTAAACACAAGCAGAATGTAAACATTGAAAATGTAAACAATGTAAACAATGTAAACAATAACAATGTAAACAATAACAAAGATCAGCAACAATACAAAAACATTCGTAGAAATCAACAAAAAATAAAGCGAAAATTAAAGAAATATCACAAAAAATGTGATGATATCTACGAGGAGATAATACAAATACAAGACACCACAGTGTATAAACAAAAATTTTGTAAAGAACTAAATAATAGGAAAGAGTAGACCTACAAATACAAACAAATCAAAACAAAACTAAAGAATGTGAAAAAAAATACCGAAAACAACACTGACCATATCGTCACAACTAACAAAAATAGCAATAAATATTGCTAACAATTTCCAATTAAGGAAATTGCTCCTAACAGAACGCTATCATAAGACCTCTATGACGTGGTATTTCTTATGACAGTCACCTCCCATCCAGACCCGCAGAAATATAAACATATAGTTATACAAATAACATATAAACAAATAACATATAACAATAGAATGAGATGATACACAGAAGACTCAGCAGAAGTATAAGGGCACAGTTTACGTACAAACAGGCCACTTAACTTATAGGCTTCCAATCGTAGAACAGCAGAAAAAAACAGATGTCAATCAACGTCCTAAAGAGCGAAGCTCCAACGATGATGGCACATCTGAACTGCTTCCACTGCTAACACGATGGTACTTGAGCTTCTGAAATACTGTATGTTGAGTTGTTTCGGCACTTGACCTTCTAATCCAATAGTAAATTGATGGAAATCGGTACTTGGCCTTCTTCAGAAAACAACCCGTTTCAACCGGCACTTGACCTTCACAAAAACGACAGCACTGGAACCTTGACAGCAGCAACTTGCTTGACTTGCGTTAAAGACAACAGCAGTCCGTGTTATCCGGCAATATGCAACAACGCCGGGTACTGTCAAATTCCTGTTTCAGTCAAAAAATTGCATTTTTGACATTTACCGGACAACGCCGAGTACTTTGAAAATTTTGAAGATGTTGACTGTCTTGAAGAATGTTGATTTCTTGAAGGATGCTGATGAATTCTTGTTGAAAATGAAGTGGGTAAGGGACCCCGTGTTTGCTGGTACCAGAGCAAACCAGCTTATGGCCACCAAATGATGAGTCGTGGTGGGCTTATCGAATGCCTTTGGACTGGCCACCAAATGATGCGTGATACCATATGGATGATGGATGGTACCCGCAGTCTGGTTTTGTGTAGTGTGTAGATGATGTAAAGTCAAACAATGATCATGCAAAACAGGGCAATCCACACAAGGACGTCAGTTAACTCACGACGTATAAAGTCAATGATGCTTGTAACAGCTAGTGACGTTTTTCTGTATCATTTATTGTGGACGCCACAGTGACAAAATGTATACGCGAATATGTAGGTACATCAGACAGTCATTATCACAGCAACATAGTCATAACAGCAATGGACGGTAGACAGCATCATAGTAAAGATGATTCACAGGCATGTCAATACATTATAAGGCTGTAATGTAGTTGGGAAAATTCTCCATCCTTTTCTATCTTAGCCAGGAGATAACCAGATGTATGAGATCAGTTCACTCTCCTTAATCTGACTTCAGCAAGACAGACACGTCTTCTGAAGTATAAATAATGTCCTCAAAAAATCCTCTAGATAACAAAAGGTTTCAAACCTAGTTCATGTAGCGAAGTAGCAAGTAATAGTCCTTAGGACATGCATCAACCCGATGCGGTACAATGTAGCAATATGTGAGCTGAGAAAACATCTCGTGATGAAGACTTTCAAAGACAGGCTACGAATCAAATGTCACTCACGAACAGATATCGATAAAGTTAATGTAAATGTAATTTACCTTGCCTTCAGGAAATAACCACAGAAATAATACGCCTCCCGGCGTGTGGAAATACACTAGAGGTATCATCTCGAATAAACGAAATATCCATAAAAAGGACTTCATATTCCTGACAGAATAAATTAGCAGAGACGCTCTCACAGAGACGTCCCTTCGCTATCCAAATCTTCGCTCACTGACTGGTGGGCGGAAACCGTTCGACAAAGACCCAAGACTTAGACATGCGCAGTAAAGCGCGATTTCGAACACAGTTCAGAAAACTTAAGACACAAGGACCTTTACTAAGAACCAGCTTAAGAATGATTACCTTATAAGGATAACCCAACAGGTTGCCAACCGTTTTTTAACAAGCGGCCTAGCAAGTCCATACATGGGCACGATTCAAGAACGCTTAACAAATTTAACAACCATCGACACCAACGCGAGAAGACAACTGGTTACCATGAAAAGTGACTATAAATTCCACATGATTATTTCCCTTTCATTACAAAATATATATTGTACATAAAACGATGTTGCGAGAATTTCACACGCAACATATCCTATCACCTTACCTCTTCATACTCCTTATGGACGATGTCATCAAGGCATGTAAGGAGAGAACAAGAAATATTCAGTGGGGTACTGGAAGATGAGACAGGTCTATATTTCGGAGCTGGCATTTGCTGATGATGTCGCCCTGATTGCTAAATCAGAGGCACATCTCCAATCCAACCTTCAAGTCTGGAAGGAAGAGCTGGAGAAGAGAGGGATGGTCATAAGCAGCTCTAAAACAAAATCCATGGTAATATCACGAGAAGAAAGAAAACATCAGATTAAGCTGGGAGAACAGGTCCTGGAGCAGGTCGACCACTTTAAATACCTCGGAGCTACTATAGACCGAAAGGGAGGCATCAAAGAAGAGTTGGCCACTCGAAAAGCAGCAGCTGGGAGACTTTTTCAGGCCATAAATCGAGGATTCCTCAGCAAGAGAGAGGTTGGTAAGAAAACGAAGATGGCTGTATACCGCTCCACCTATGTCCCAGTCTTGACATACGGATGCGAGTCATGGGCAATGACTACAACCCATAAAAGCCAGATCCAAACCTCAGAAATGAGGTATCTGAGGAAGGTGGTTGAAGTAACAAGAAGAGACATGGTACGCAACCAGACGATACGTCAAGGCCTTAAATCCTACCCCGTGCAGACCCAAGTAGGACAGTCCCAATTAAGATGGTTTGGCCATGTCTGCAGAATGGGAGAAGATCGGATACCACGACAAGCATGGGAAACAAAGAGCCAAGGATCCAGACCCCGAGGACGACCCAGAGTCCACTGGGAGGACAACATTAGACAATCTTTGAAGGATCGAGGACTAGAATGGAACCAGGCCAGGAGGAAGACAGCCGATAGGATAGTCTGGCGCTCTCTCTTCCAAACCTCTACACCTCACGGTAGAAGGGGAACGACTAAGTAAGTAAGTAAGATGTTGCCAAAATCGTGTTTTAAAAGTAGCCCAAACTGCTTAAAATAGTCAGAAATTGCCCAAATTGTGATAAAAAAAACAGCCCAGAGTAGCGCAAAGAAACTTTCTATTTTCAGGTGTTCAGATAAAAGGTTTTAGATACGTACATGCCGTATTCTTGATAAAGCATTGTGACACAGTTTATTTACATACAGGCTTACTGATATGTTATTTCAAAAGAATATTTTATTTTCATAGTATTCATTGATATATGATTCCATCAGCTTTGGCTCCAGGAATGAGCCACTGGGACCACTGGCGTAGGGTGCCTAAACTGTCCCACAGAAAAGAACAATAAACACAATGAATCAATCAATCACAGGTGAGCACTGTCATTTTTGTATTTGAGTTTGAATCTCTTTAAATATGTCTGCAGATAGCAAACCCCAATGTGGGAAGATATTTTCTCTCTCCTTACGCGTGCACAAACGCACACACACACAAACATATGAAAAGACTCCATTGGAAAAAACCAGAAATGTCACAAAAAATGAAATCTGAGACAACTGACTTTTAAAATTTGAAACGTTACGACACAAAGAAGGATGGCCTGTTTTTAGGATTCATTTTCTTGGAGAGGAATGTGTTTTCAAATATAATTTTAGTTTCTTCGCATTCTTTTGAATATGCTTAATGTGCTTCTTTTTTATATCACTAAAATATTATATAACTGTCTAAGTTTGATCCCATTCACTGTTTCTCTTTTCATTACGAGCTTTTCTAAGACACCTTTTATTTGTTATCTGCTCTTTCCCCATTCTTCTGTTTAGCCACATCTCAAGGGTCTCAAGTCTTTCTAGTGATATGTGGTGGTAAACATTTCATTACAGAATAAAAGACACTCACTATTCCTCCCTTGTCATCAGGGACATCACAGGTGTGCTGAGTGATCAATGCCAAAAACCTCAGCAGAGCCCAAAGTGTGTCCCTGTTTGGAACTGGAAGCATGCAGATCAACAGGCTGATGGCGGCACGTCTCTTGTGCTCATCTTTCATTCCTGAAGAGATATTAAAGACTGTTTAATGGTGCTGCGTCACTGAAATGCAGACGATAAACATGACTTAAGTCATCTGATTATTTAACTCCTCTAAGCTTCAGTATCAATAGGCAGAGTGGTCGCAGCACTTACTTCATGAGGCATAGTTAACATGTTCTAAACCTAGCAGTGTCATGCTTCAGTTTACCCAGCTATTAATGGGTATCTCTTGAGTTAGAGAAGGCACAGTCACTTGTGGAAGTCTGCTTCACTTCTCTGCACCGCTGTCTGCTATATATGTCACTGCCTTTACCTAATTTTATGCTAATATTACCCCTTTCCCCAAGTAGCACAACTGATCAAAATGAAAAGTTATCAATGAATAAAATGAGACTTTTATCACTGTGTTCATCTGACACAAAATTTTAGTTCAAAATAATAAAATAAAATAAAAAACTTACTTTCAGAATACAAGAAAGGCAGGTAAAGTTCTCTTGTGAGAAGAGGTTCTGGAAGATCTCGGAAGTACTCTTTTAGTAGTGCCCCCACATCATGTGGATTGTGCTCGTCTGTGAGCAGAACCTCTCTCCCACAGTCAAACTCCTCACGAAGCTGTCAAATTTACACACAACATGTGAAACTGTAGTCATCAACCAATAAGGCTGTATTTAAGAAATGTGCGTTTTAAATTTATCGTCATATTTCTTTCTGCTCCTTACACAGCACGGAGCTACCATTGCAGCTGACCCCTTTGGTGGAAGCCTGCACCGGGGCATCCATATGTTTTTGCAGAATAGGTTGCTGAAGCAGTTTGTTTTACATGATGAGGTTGCCAGCCTCGCACACAACCTAATTTTACTAGTCTCTTATGACACGCTTGTTCTTTCTTTGTCTCAACAGAGACTCCCAGGAACTATACTATACTAATCTAAATATCATTATGTGACGTATTCTCTCCAGAACGTTGTCTCCATTCCAGCTGCTCTGAACGCATCACGACCTGCATCATCCAAAGACATGTTCAGACTCTCTTTGATGTCCTGGATCCACCATTGTCTAGGTCGTCCCCTTCCTATTTTTCCAGGGACCATGCCTTCCATCACTAATTTTTCCAGACTATTATGTCTTTTTATATGACCAAAAAATTTCAGCTTCCTTATTGTGATGGTATTTAGGAGCTAATTTTCCTCTACGTTTAGTGAGTGCAATACTTTTCTGTTGGTCTTTTTTCTGTCCAGGGTATTCTCAACATCCTTCTGTAGCATTTCATTTTGAATGATGTAATCTTTTTTGCAACTGTTTTATTGAGTGTCCATGTCTCGCAGCCGTATGTTGCTACTGGGAATATACATGCTCTGATCAGTTGTAACTTTGTTTCTTTGCTTGTGCCTTGCCATAAACTAAATATACAAAACGTTAAATACTAAACTATAATTTCATATTTTTGCTTAACCAAACTGTATTCAAGCAATATATTTTGTATCCTACAATAACTGTATTAAGTTGTGTTTTTTAAATTATTCCTGGCAAAACACAATTTCAGAACATTTGGCTAAAATTACTGCTATATGAAAATGAAAAACCCAATTGAAGAAGTACAGCAACAATCACTTACAATAAACAAATAAAGAATATATATCCGTTTATTCAAACAGTACAGACAGCAATAATGGATCACAGTAATTTATAATGTTCTGCCTTGTTACTACAATCTTACAAACTGCTTCTCATCAATCCAGTCTCATAAGTACAATGTACAGAGCCCCTGGGATCAAATTAAGTGGGACCCTCCTTAAATTATGGGCTCAACTACTACGATCAATAGACTACAAATATGTATTTAAAATTTTAATTAAAAATAATAATAATCATCATCATCACCAGGAGGAGCGCAGGCCTGCAACAAATGTGTGTCAGATCCTCCCATCCTATGCCATCCACTCAAGATATTTCCATGTTTTTTTTTTTATCCCGTTAATTTCTGTCTCTTGAAACTGGTGCACCAGGGCAGAACTTACGCCACTGCATCTAACTTGAGATGCTTTCTTCTCACTAATATTATAAAATTTATTGTTGCCCTCCTGCCACTAAGCCTTTCCATCCATGTCTTCAATAGATAATTATTTCTAGTAAAATTACCAAAATAGTACGTAACAGTTTGACTCCGCGAGACAACTACAAAACTTTGAGAAGAAAATAAAATGCAGGTAAAATAACAGAACAGAGACTCATTGAACAAAAGAAAAGTCACACAAAATTACTTTTATAAGGAAACTTAATTTTTTTGCGAGAATAAAGGGCCGGGTCGTCGCTGAACAGAGTGCAGCCTACATGACAACAACCTCCAGCATGAGTATGGAAGTGGTGGCAGTTACTGCAGCACTGAGATGGCTGTCTGAAACTCCATCAACCAGGGCAGTTATATTGTCAGACTCTCAAGCCATGCTTCAGAAAGTTCAGAACAAATGCCTGCAGCAGAAATGGAAAACATCAACAGAATCCTCAAGTCTTCAGGAACTGGTGTGGATCTACTGTCCTGGGCATGCAGGTGTACGTGGCAATGAGAGAGCTGACAGACTGGCTTCGAGAGCACCCATGGTGGGGACACTGCACGTAGATAAGGGAGAGATACTGAGGGCAATTAATGATTGCCTGCTTGATAATGATACTGCAATGGATGAATAAACAAGGCTGAGGCTGAGGAGTTTGGCATCAAAAGTTGGACTAGCAGAGATGGACGTGAGAGAGGATGCATCTGTCGTATGTACAGCCAGCATGCTACAGGTACAGTTGGCATTCATACTCTTCAACATTTGTTGAGAGAGACTGAGCACCTATGGGTGTGCCTGGAGTGCAGTGAGGTCGATTCTGATCAACAATCCTCAACAACAATTATTTTTTAAAATTTATGTTGTAAATACTGCAGCAAATAAGTTCAAAAATTTAACAAATATTTTTTGTTGGCTTCTTAATATTAATAAAAGTGTTGATACATGCTAACTAAGCTGTAAACGAAATACTACATTCTACAGTATTATAATATAACAAAATACTTGCCTGTTTGACTCTCTTTTTAGAACAGCCCACTCGAAATATACCAAGTGTTTGTAAGCCTGCAATATGAACAATTATATCATGATATATTCTGGAACTTTCATTCTGTCATTAACTCATAAGATCTAAAGTTATAATGAACATGTACTAAGTTATTAGTAGCACAAAATAAGGTTCTGAGAAAGTAATATTTTTTTTAAAAAGAAAAGTAATATATAATTTTTTTTTAAATGGTATAGAATCGGTTTTACAAATTGACAGTATACAGGACACAAGGGACATTTTGGGGGTACACAGGTCAAAAGAAAAAGACAATGGACACCGTAAACGTGTTGAAAAAGAAAATGAATGAATTAAAAAAGGATATGATGAAAAAAAAAAGCTGAAAATATGGAACAAGCAAACAAAAAAATTCAGCTCAAGTAATGCAACAAACAACGAAAATATAAAATGAAATAACAAAAGAAAATAATATATCCTGTTAAAGAAATACACTGAACAATCTCAGTATTAATCTCTGTTGGAAAGGAAGTGCAGTAGTTACAAATCTCAGTATTCATCTGTTTGAAAGGAAGTGCCCTAGCTACAAATCTCAGTATTAATCTCAGTTTGAAAGGAAGTGCCATAGTTACAAATCTCAGTATTAATCTCTGTTGGAAAGGAAGTGCCGTAGCTACAAATCTCAGTATTAATCTCAGTTTGAAAGGATGTGCCGTAGCTACAAATCTCAGTATTAATCTCAGTTTGAAAAGAAGTGCCGTAGCTACAAATCTCAGTATTAATCTCTGTTGGAAAGGAAGAGCCGTAGCTACAAATCTCAGTATTAATCTCAGTTTGAAAGGAAGTGCCGTAGTTACAAATCTCAGTATTAATCTCAGTTTTAAAGGAAGTGCCGTAGTTACAAATCTCAGTATTAATCTCAGTTGGAAAGGAAGTGCCGTAGCTACAAATCTCAGTATTAATCTCCATACATGCCACATGCTATGGTTTACCCATAATCTGTACAAGGTGTTTGCGTTTTCAGATGTGTACACCCTGTACATAATTTCTGTACAGGTTTTCTAACCCATTCCTCTTATTACTGTGTCTCAGAGTTCTTTTATAAGGTCCTATTGAACACAGGATTTCCCAGTCTGTTAGTGATAATTAAGCACAGAAATAGACTAAATGATGACACCATCACATTATTTTTACAGTGTAAAATAAACTCAGATATTTATTGCTTGGGTTTTAAAATAAGTGAAGACCTGCTTTAAAAGGGAAAGTCACTGTGCTTCATTTATAATGCAGCCCACTGTAATTGAAAATATTTTTACACGAATTAACTCTTTTGATATATTTTTTTTTCAGTCTTTGTACAGGTTTGCGGGTCTTTGTACAGGGTTTTGGATTTTTTGTACAGGTTTTTCATCTCCGAGGTGTGGCATGTATGAATCTCTGTTGGAAAGGAAGTGCTGAAGCAACTTATTTATATATTATTATTTATTTACTTATAAGACAAGTGCTGTGTCTTAAAGCAACAGAAAAGATTTTTAAAAAAAACCTTTTTATAATGTGGTCTGAGAACTATCTTTGATAAATTTAGATTTAGGGACTCTTATGACAGAAAACTTTCTACAGAGATTAAAACATCAGGTAACTGATCAGCAGAAGTAGGTCTCCCATCAGCCAAGAGATGTTTTTTATATTTTGATCTAAAATCCCCTTTACTTAATTACTTGTGTGATACTAAATGGTATATGTTCTAAGACAGGGTTGGCAACAGGCAAGGCCGGATTAAGCCAAGAAGGGCCTCTAGGCTTTTTTGGTGTTTGAAACCGGCATCATCTAACAGGCAACAATTTTAATATATCTTTTCTTCAAACCTCTTAGCATCGTGATGGTATATAGGGCCTACTAGTATTATTAATAGACTGGTATATTAGTTTGTTAGCATTTCTTACCTCTTTTATTAGTAATTATTTTTTATTAATGTTTATTAGTACTATTTTTATTATTATTAAGGTAAACACAATAAACACGTTTTATGAAAAAGTCTATGCATTTTTAAATTTTTTTTTACCTTATGCACGGGCCCTCAAGAGCTCCGGGCCCCTAGGCTTCAGCCTACTTAGCCTAATGGATAATTCGGCCCTGGCAACAGGTCCATCACCATATGCCAGTAAATCACATGGGATGATTTGATACATCTCTATGTGACAGAGGTCTGCCATTTAAAAGCATGGTATCCCCAGGATCAAACCAACTTTATCCATATTCCCAGTGAAAATCGTGTATGAATTTACTAACATTAACTTTATTTGTGAACTACAAAAAAGAGGAATGCATTTTTATATTTGAAGTGAAAATAACTGTCACGGCGTGTTTTCCGCCATGCGTTCAGCATGGTTGGCCGTAAGCCGAGCGAATGGTACTGGGCCATGTACGAGTGTAACTTCCGAGTGAAGGTATAATGTTGTTGTTGTTGTTTTCTCCTTCTATGTTGCTGTGATACCCTGTTCAACCTGAAAGTTTGGTTATAATTGGGGTATATAGGGTGTTATCGTCTTCACTGGTATCTCTTTCGTAGTCCTGGAGGTGACTGGTCCTGAAAAGGACCACTAGCTGGCTGTCTGGATTCCTCTTTGTCCGTTTGTGGTGCCGTGTCGCGCTCATGGTGTTTTTTATGTCCTGCCTCAACTATCTGGCTCGTTTAGTTTTGTGTGTTTCTACGCTCATAGTTTCTGTTGCTTTTGTCTTCTTGCTGTCCTGTATCTGTGACAGTGCTTTTTCAATTATCGTTGGTAGTATCTGTTCTAGCGTTTCTTGGATGATTTCTTTTACTGCTTGGTTGTTCGTTCTAGTTTCTCGCGTGATGTTTGATGATATTTCCTCAATGGCTATTCTTTCTGCTTCTATTCTTTGGAGTAGTTTTGTGTTTTTTTCTGTCAGCTCTGTCAGCTTCTTGACATCTGTTTCTACTTGCTGCTGGGTTATTTTCATTTCTTCCATCATGTGTTTTATGTTCTGCATGTCTATCGCATCTTCTCCACTGTCGGTTGGTTCTTCGGCGGCCTGCTTGCTGTTGTTCTCGATTCGCAGTTTCATTTTCATTTCTCTGACTTCAGCGGTCAGCTTGTGTAACTGTCGTCTGTCTATCGTGCGTTGTTTTTCTGCAACATCCGCAGCCACTCTGTGTTTTGCCTCCTTGAAGGGAATGTTTTTGGAAACCGCCTCCTTCAGGATGCTCTTGGTTTCCTGGAACATCGGGCAGCCTCGGTATCTAGCCCCATGGTTTCCGAGGCAGTTTGCACATGTGCGGTTTGAGTTTATTGTTTTGTAGTTGTTGTCCTCCTTCGCCTTGGGACAATCGCGGTATGGGTGGCCACCCGCACAATATCGACAGACTGCATCCCTCCTGCACGTCTTCTTTGTGTGCGAGAACTGCTGGCTGTAATATGAATACATTAAAGTACGAACCACACATTGTAATATAATGCGAATCTTGACATGTACGATATAACTCCATATATCCTAGAAGCATTGGACGATGAAGGTTTGAAAATCTACAACAGTTTTGCTACCGCCATGCCGGTTGAGTCGGCAACCGACCCCGTAGCCATATTGGACGAATTTGAAAAGCGTCTGATCATAAAGCACACAAACTTTAGAGCGGCAAGATTAGAGCTTCACCACCTGCGACAGAAACGTGGTGAAAGCCTAGATGATTTCTTCACTCGCATTAAGGAGAAAACAAGAGTATGTAATTTAGCAACGAAGAAGAAAAAGAGCGAATTATTGAACAGATTCTTCTTAGCACACCAATGCCAGAGTTCCAGAAATGGCTACTGAGCCAGAGTGATACGCTAACTTTACAACAACTTCTGGATGAAGGCAGGAAACACGAGGCACAAGCACTAAACATTAAACAAATTCAGCAAGGTACATTAGCAGCCCAGGTGGATGCAGTGAAAAGCTATAAACCTAGACACAACAAAGCAACTGGTTCGAAACAACAAGAAAAAACACAACACAAGCAGAGGTGCTATGTGTAAATGTTGTGGCCTAAACCACATACAAAACCACTGTCCAGCTAAAGACTCTACATGTCATTACTGCAGAAAGAGGGGCCACTGGATAAAATTATGTTTCAAGAGGAAACAAGACAGTGCTCAACACAAACTTCACAGCAGAAAGTCGTCAAAACAAACACACTCTATGATGACTGAGGACCTTGACTCCAGTGAAGAAAGTGATCCTTCCATTTTTGATACTGTGAAGATACTAACTTTCAGTAATGAACCAAAGAGAACGCAGGCTTTCTGCAAGGTACAATTCCAAATACCAGGAATTAAAATGCACAAAGAAAGAAACATTCGGTTCAAGATAGACACAGGTGCCCAAGGTAACAATCTACTACTTAAGAATATTCAGACAGATCATGCCTGACAAGGTGGATGAGCAAGGATTTCCCACAAGGGATGTAAAAACGTAGGAGTGGCAGGACAAAGCTAAGAGCTTACAATGGAACAAGTATAGACTGTTTTGGAGCAGTAACACTTGAATGTTCATACAGAGGCTCAGAATGGACATCGTCAACATTTTACTTGGTAGATGTTGAAGGACCTGCAATTTTGGGTTTACCAATGTGCGAAAAGCTGAGTGTGGTAACTATTAACAACATTAAAGAGGATATAGGTTTTGCAGATGCTCTCAGCAGACTACCAAACCCCAACAAGACAGCAGATCTTACCCCAAACATCAAAGTTGATTTTGTCAAGTTTAGCGATAATCGGCTTGAACACATCAGAGAAGACACAATGAGAGATCCTATCCTTAACTCTCTCAAAGAACTGATATACCATGGATGGCCAAGCTCTATCAGGGAAGTTCCAACACACATCCGTCCATACTACTCGATGAGGGACGAGTTAAGCATCGAAGATGGTCTGATCCTTAAAGGAGATCGCATTGTTGTACCAGAAACACAACGCGATATCATCCTTAAACAGCTCCATAATAGTCACCTTGGTATTGTGAAGACACAACTGAGAGCAAAGAAAGATGTTTACTGGCCACAGATAAACAAGGACATAGAAACACTATGTAAAAACTGTTCAATTTGCCAAGAACATGCAAATAGGCAGTGCAGAGAACCTCTCATACCATCAGACATACCATTGAGCCCTTGGAGCATTATAGGAACTGATATTTCTCAATCGACAATAATGACTATCTTATTATTGCTGATTACTACAGCAAATTTCCCATCATTGAGAAACTTCCACAACCCTCACCGTCAGCTGTTATTGCAGACATTACAAAGAAGTATTGCAGCATGTTTGGCATCCCAGATGAAATTAGATCAGACAACGGTCCACATTTCTCAGGTCAAGCATACAGAAACTTCACTAAGAACTGGAAGATCAAACACACAACATCATCACCTAGATACCCTAAATCTAATGGTTTCATTGAGAGACAGATACAAACTATCAAGTCAATCATGAAGAAAACAAGAACAGAGGATGTACACCTAGCACTCTTGAGATGGAGAACAACACCGGTAGACAGTCAGATCGACAGTCCAGCAGAACTTATGTTTGATAGAAGAATTAAAGACCTCCTACCATCTAAGGTCCACTTCCGTCCACAACATAGAGACAGCACATATGACCAACTTCAGCATCGTCAGCAAGTTCAGAAATTCAACTATGACAAATGTGCTAAAGACTTACCACCATTATATCCTGGTCAGCATGTGACTACCTACAACCACAACAATGACACATGGTCAAAAGCAACAATCATTTCCAGAAACCCTGAACCCAGGAGCTATACTTTAAGACCAGACAGCAGCAGCAACCTCCTGAGGCGAAACAGAGTGGACATAAGAGAAATCCCACAGAATACAACAGAACAGAGAATTCCCATGCTTTCAACAGACAATGCAGTAACTCCAGACCTTGGTGCCCCACAAAACCAACAAGCGTCAAGGCCAAAATCACAACCAACTCAAGCTAAACCAGGGACTTCCGCAGAACCACCAGCACTTTACACCACTCGTTCTGGCCGTACAGTGACACCTCCCAGCCGATACAGACAGTGACATATATATATACTCACACTGAGCATTACACATACTTATCCTTTCTCACATGAAACATTTCGTTGGAAATGTTTGCACACATTTTTTTTTTTCAAAAAAGGGGGGATGTAATATGAATACATTAAAGTACGAACCACACATTGTAATATAATGCGAATCTTGACATGTACGATATTCTGTAAATAAACATGGCTACGAACTGAACATGCTTTTACTGAGTGCTTTCTGAAACATGTGTGTGCTTGTGTAGATGACGAGGTAATGATTATATACATACATCATAACATTACACTGGCAGTTGGAGCACTGCATCACCGGAGGGATATAGGCTTCTGTCTTTTTGGTTGTGGTTTCGAGCGTCAGTCTCTCGGGTCTTGTCGATCCTTCTACCGTAACTATCATCAGATTGGTATCTTTCTTGGACCAGGTTTTTAGTCTCTCGACCTGCTTGATTTTTAGATTTACGTTTTCATCCTGAAGGCGTCTGTGGACCTCGGCTTCGGAACAACTGGTATCCACCCCTCTGATGACCAACTTCTTTGTTGTTATGTATTTCTCCACCACCACTTTTATTTGGTGGGGCAACTGGACTTCTTTTTGACCGGATTCCAGTTCGATCATCAGCGAGGTGGTTTTGTCTGTTTTGTTGAGTGAAAGCACGACTCCCTTTTCGTGCCTCCCTACTTTAGCGATACCTCTTCTTCCAGTTATCACCTCGAGGATGTTGATCACTTTGTTGTCGGGTAGGGCCCTGAGTGAGGCCTCGCTTCCTGACGTCTGGGTGATCTTTACGATTCTCTCCCGTATCGTTTCTGCGTTATTGGTCCCTTTGGTGTTTGATCTTTGTTCCCCTCCACAGTCTTGGCTCGAATCTTTCTCCCGTTCTTTGTTATAAGGTGTTATATCTTGCTTCTGGGCCCTTGAGTTGTCTGCTGTTGTTTCCTTAGGACCAGGAATGGTAGCTTGCTTCTCAGTGTTTTCGATGTTCAGCATTCCTGGGTCTACTTCTACTATCGCTTCTTGAAGAGCGAGCCTAAGGAACTCGTCTCCGTCGTCAATTCTTCGAAGTGTATCTATATTGGTCTCTTCGATATCTTCCTCTTGTATCTGTCTTTGCTGAGGAGCTGTCTCTGTCAGTTCTTTCATGGTGCTTGCAGGTGGGTTGGCTGTCATCTCGGCATCGTGTGGTGGTGTCAACGGTATTTGGTGCAGCATCTCTGTGGTAGATAGGGTTTCTGCTGACGATTCGGGTATGTGCGGTGGTGGCCCCATGGATTCAGGCTCCTGTCTTCTTTTCTCTCGTCTTTCCTGCATCTGCTTTATCTGTTGATGCGCTCTCAACATGTCTTTATATTCTGGGTCTTCATAATGTTGGCCAGAGACGTTTGCTTCTGCCCTTTTCTGTATTCTTTCCATCATCTGCTCCAACTGTGGTATCGCTCTCAATATTTCTTTACGTTCTGGGTCTTCATCATCATCTTCTTCCACGCTAGCACTTGGGGCCGCACTGCTCTCCGGCAGTCTGCTCTTGTCCTTTTCCTTCGAAGCTTTGGGTCGCTCATCGGTTGTAGTATCAACGGTTGCTTTGTTTGCCTTCTGGGAAGGACTGGCCACGAAGTTGGTAGTTGGAGTATTCTTGCTCTCTGGATGACTCTGTTTGTTCTTCGTTGGTTCTTGTTTGATGCTGCTGACAAGTGTTTGAGGGCTTGTGTATACTTTCCTCTTTTTCGCTTTTGGCTTGGTACGAGTCATTTTAGTGAGTTCCGATGGCTGTGTTCGTCCTGAAAAGGACGGTCGTTTTAGTATAGTGCTGTCTTCACGATCTGAACAAGGTCCTGTGAACCTAACAAACGATGAACGGTCGTTGTCCGGTTGGTTGAAACGATGAAGGCATAATCATACGATCGAATGAGGTCATGTGATCAGCTCGAATTTCGCGCAAAGGGCAGTCTAGTGTCATTGAAGTTTTTTTTCTGCCGCCTAGATAGGACGTATTTTTGTCGGCAGTGTTTGCCGTGGGTTTGGCCTCCTTAGGGGAAGTGCGTTTGCCATTAATGTTAAGTCCTGGTATCTGCGTGATAGAGAGATAGAGTATTTCCTCAGTTTGTTGGTTTTGCAAGCTGTTAGCTGATTCACGTATTGTAAGTATTGCAGTTGTAACCATGGTTACTGTGATGCAGTTTGAATCATTTCCACTAGAGTGAGCGGTGGTCACTGTGATCGATAGGTTTTTTATAGTGCCTATTTATCGTATGCTGTTGTTCAGTGGTAGTATTATATATGATGTATTTCACGATGGTTTGGCCAGTTTGTTATTATCTTAATAAAGGGATAAGAGCTATGTGAAGCCTTTATAATTTTGTGTCAGCCATTGTTCATGTGGTCACTTAGGGTAAACGAGCCTGTGTCTGTCTTGAGATTAAATCCAGCACGAATAGTGGTAGGGTGTGATACTAGTACTGTCAGTTATGACACCTATCCTTTGACAATAACATTGTGAAAAATATCATTTAGTTTGAATGTTTCATATCTCTGTCGATGCCACTGCAGGACACAGCCCCCCTTTCCCCCCAGCAGAGACAAACATTACATTAAGGCGGGGCTTATTCCAAATATTATCAAGATAGATCTTTAGACAGTTCTGTGTTTCTAAAGTAGATTCCTCTAGTTCCTGGGTTGCCAATCGCAGTTCAAAGATAATGAATAGATCATATTAAAAGTACGGTACTGAGACACTAATAAGAGATAAGGGTAGTCACATAGTAGATACTGCCACAGGGGAGTGAAGTGTTTGAGACTTCACTATACTAGGTATATCATTGAGAGATAGGGTGACCAGTTCCCTTCCTTGCTGACTTTTCCTTCCCTAACTTAAGAGCAGAGTCAGGTACCCATTTACAGCTGCACTGACTGGAGCGTGGCGCCAATGTGTTTCGAACCTGGCACTTCAGCGGCGTGAGGCCAGTGTTCTAACCACGAAAGTGTTAAACATTGTGACTTTGTGACATTCTCTTCCTTCTCATTAATCAGAGTACCCATATGAATAAAGCATTACAATATGACCAAACAGTACAGCGTTTTAAGCAATTCTACATGTGCTTTCTTTTCATATTTGGGTGAGGAAGATATTAGAAGAAGACCATGGCGATGGACAGGACACGTATTATAGACAGCACCACAAGGCAGTCATTGTTCTGGAATCCTCATGGTAAAAGAAGCAGAGGTACACCAAAAAACAACATGGTGGCAAAAATTGAAATGTTCCAGGAGGACTTGACATATGTTTGCTGAAGGCCTATGCTCCTTGGGGACTTAAAAGGGGATGATGATTTAGGTGAAGAACATTTAACACTTTTCTTACCATATCTTTCAATATGTCTGAAACAAGCTTTGACAACGTAAGGCACCTGGGCTTCACCCTGGTTGGCCAGTTGGCTGCTGTCCATGGCTAGACTAGATGGTCTAGAGGCAGGGTTTGATGAGGAGAGTGACAAGGCATCAATCAGGCTGGAATTTGTGTTGTGACTGGATACTGATTCTGACAGACTACCAGAACTGGCTGTCCTCTGCAGACATGAGCAAACATAATGAAGTTTGATCCCTAAGCAATGTTTAAAAATTTAAAACATGTGCATTAATTCAGTTTTATTGTATGGCTCTGACACATGAAGAACAACAACCAGAAAGTTACATACTTTCATAAATGAAGGATTGAAATGGAGTGATAAAGTCACCAATAATGTGGAACTGGGGATAAGAATCAGATAAGTCAAATAACATAGATGGAACGTAAAACAAATTGAAGAAATCATACATCGACTGATGGAGAATCAAAGATCAAATAACAAAAATAAAATTTAAAACAAATGTAAGAAGTCACACCTAAACTGAAGGAGAATCAAAGATCAAATAACAAGCACAAAATATAAAACAAATGCAAGAAGTCACACCTAGACTGACAGAGAATCAAAGATATAGTAGTGAGGGCTTTTATTAATCTCTCCGCAGCGAGGTGCAAGTGTGATCCACTAGTCCATATGACAAGGTCATCAGCAAACATGGCTTTGTGGACATTTAGCAAGTCTGGTATGTCGTTTATAAAGATGAGGAACAAGGTGCAACTAAGGGCTGAGCCTTGAGGGAGTCCTCCTTCAAGAGTACGTTTGATGACAGTTTTTGATTTACTTGTGTTTGTATAGTTCTGTTGCTCAGGTAGCTCTTGATCCATTGGTACATTTTCCCGTGTATGCCCATGTTCTGCATCTTTAAAAGTAAGACGTCACTCCTAGACTGACACAGAATCAAACAACAAACACAAAATATAAAACAAATGTAAGAAGTCATACCTAGACTGAAGGGGAATCAAAAATCAAACAACAAACACAAAATATGAAACAAATGTAAGAAGTCACACCTAGACTGAAGGGGAATCAAAGAATCAAACAAGAAATATAAAACAAATGTAAGAAGTCATACATCATCATCTCTTTTTTCATTCCATATGGAACATGTAGCCAACACTATAGATGACTTCTGTGAGGAAGTTTTGGTGACGTACATGAAGAAGTAGTAGTCCTATTATTTCTATGTTGTCTCAGAGACTCCCAGAGAACTACACATGACATAAACATTTCTGTTGTCTCAGAGACTCCCAGAGAACTACACATGACATAAACATTTCTGTTGTCTCAGAGACTCCCAGAGAACTACACATGACATAAACATTTCTGTTGTCTCAGAGACTCCCAGAGAACTACACATGACATAAACATTTCTGTTGTCTCAGAGACTCCCAGAGAACTACACATGACATAAACATTTCTGTTGTCTCAGAGACTCCCAGAGAACTACATATGACAAACATTTCTGTTGTCTCAGAGACTCCCAGAGAACTACACATGACATAAACATTTTTATGTCGTCTCAGACACTCTCAGAGAACCATACATGACATAAACATTTCTATGTCGTCTCAGAGACTCCCAGAGAACTATACATGACTTAAACATTTCTATGTCGTCTCAGAGACTCCCAGAGAACGATACATGACATAAACATTTCTATGTTGTCTCAGAGAACTACACTGGCATAAACATTTCTATGTCATCTCAGAGACTCCCGGAGAACTACACTGGCATAAACATTTCTATGTCATCTCAGAGACTACTGGAGAACTACACATGGCATAAACATTTCTATGTCATCTCAGAGACTCCCGGAGAACTACACATGGCATAAACATAGTGTTATTGCATAACAACACACATTTACAGGACTCACTTTGTAAGACGGCACAGTCAAAGACTCTAGCCTTTGGGACACCACACTGCTGCTGTTGTCAGCAGAGCCCTGTGATGAACTGCTTGATTTCCTGGCTGATCTAAAACTCAGTAGATTGTCACCGCTGTCTGTTCCCATGGATGACGGTGACACTGCAGGAGCGGCGGCAGCGATTCGTCTTCTCTTTTTCTCCAGCTCTCGATCGTTCAGAATACACCTCAGAAGGGGTAAACCAAACACCAAACCCAGGGATGTTCCATCTGGCAGTGTGGAGAAATGTAAGCTTTTAACATATTCATTCATTCTCTTTCTTTTGCTCTCCTAATGGTGAATAGATCCACCACTGCAGCTGGCCCCCTCTTACAGGAAGCCTGCACCAAGCTCTCACATGCTCCTGCAGCAGTGATTCTGAGGCAATGCGTTTTACATGCTAAGGTTGCCAGTTGCACGCATATCCACATGTTTGTCGCCTTGTACAGCATGACTGGTGGTGCGGTAGTCCTAATTTGGAACAACACAGGGCACTTTTAACATCTCAATCCATCAGTCAATACCCTTTAGTTCCCCAAGGAGCATTGACCTTCAACAAACACATACCTCTCCTGTCACGTGCTATCAGCTCTTTCCACGCTTTCCTCATCGTTTTCACGTCTGTCTCCAGATCTTTTCTCCACGTGTTTCTGCTCTACCTCTGCCTCTCTTCCCCTGGGGGTTCCAGAACAAGGACTGCCTCGTAATGCTATCAACGGGTTTCTTCAATGTGTGTCCCATCCATCGTCAGCATCTTCTTCTCATCTCTTATTTCACGCTGCTTTAGTTATTATATAAAAATGCCTCGGCCAGTGCTGGTCAAAACTTAAAAAAATGAAATGTATCAAGAAAGGGAAATGCACGCAAAGTTTCAGTTTTCTGTGATGAGTGGAACAGAGAGATTTTGGGCCTCGCAGATTTTAAACAGGATAAATAGAAATTACGATTTTAATGATATTTAAGAATGAGTGATTAAAGATTTAAAAAAAGTACTGTTCTGGAATTAAGACTAACAGTTCCATCTATCCCTTGCATTTATATAAAAAAATATTAATAAACATACATTTTCTATTACTTCATTTTATAATGCACAAATAGGTACCGGTATCAATGTTACGCATTTTTTTCATTTCCTCACCGCTATCCGCCGATGTTAAGTAATAAGGCCAATGTGTGACAGAATCTGTTTGTTAATAACTAATAATGACACTACTGCACGCGGACCTCAACGTCAGTGGCGTAACTATCGCACTGATAGACCTGAGATGTCCTACAAGATGATTCCCTTAGTGAGTCCGAAGGCTACGTTTTGACCTGCCTACTTGTCCCCGACAATGTAGTCACGCCACTACTCATCTCATCTCATAATCGTAACCTCTTCTACCTCGTGAAACAAGGTGTAGAGGGGACCCAAGGAGCGTAAGGCCCTGGGCAGGACATGTAATCGAAGAGACTGGCAAACAGGTGATTAGCCCATTCACGCCACTACTCAACGTGTCATAATGTCCTGAACTGTGGATAGATGTTAAAGAATGGATTTAAGGTGGAAAGCTACCCCAACATGATACAAGCGTAACTTATGAGGAGTCAAAAGGTTTTATCAAGAACGGACACAGAAGGAAGAGGAAAGAAGAGCATCCATAAAATGATGCGTACTACCAGCTCAGCAGAAGAGATCAAGTGGTAATCTTCAGACTTCGCACAGGCCACAACAGATTGGGATACCATCTACTCAACAAGGTAAAGATAGGAACAACTGATGACTGTGGTACCGATACAATGGCTGCTGAACATCTGCTTCAAAGGTGCCCAACATATAAGGAACAGAGACAGTCAATATGGCCATCACCAGTACCATTCATGGAAAAGCTCTACGGAGATGCCAGCAACCTCAAGCAGACCACTGCTTTCTTTGAACTTATTCAAGTTGACGTCTGAAAGGGAGCGAAGAAGAAGAAATATATGTTGTCACACCAAGTTTAAAAAAAATAATAATGATAATTCTTCTTTAAAACTGGTATAATTCGTGGCGGTTTTATGTTATGCGTGGCACTAGGCACGCATTAACTTGCGATGCCCCCTTTTTAATGAACTCCTGTTGTATAGACACGCGTATATGTGTGCGTGGTGGCCTAGACAAAAGCTTTTGCTTAAAACTGCCACTGTACATAATACAAAACAGGCAGCACAAAAACAAAGCACAAGGAAAATAATATAGACATAAATAAATGTTGGGTGGCGCAGTGGTTAGTGCACTGGCTTCCAAACTCGGTGGTCTATGGTTCGATCCCCAGTTGAAGTGGGATTTTTTAGACCGCAAATGGCTCTGAGGTCGACCCAGCCTCATGAATTGGGTACCAGAGCGACTTTTAGAAAGGTTAAAGGCGGCCGGCGTGATACTGACCACATCACCCCTAGTGTGCCGATGGTCAAGAAAATATCGGCCTAACACCATATTCCCAATATGCCTCAATGGGCGTGTGACGGGATCCCTTTAAATAAATATCTACTGAAATTCGCTTCTAACATGAACACTTTCAAAGTACACATCTGGCAGTCTGCACTGTACGTACTGTCTTCAATGCACATATTTTTTTCTTCTCTTCGCTCAGAATTCAACTCACCTTTGGCCATTGTGTCCAGGGCTGAAGCGCTCACAGATTTCGAACGTCTCTTGAGGGACAGCGGTGACTTCTTGGCCCTTGGCAACTCTGCGGTTTCTACGGAGGGAAAACATAATTAAATATTGTCATCTCAGTCTGTAGATGTCTCATTGTTAAAGGCCGGGAACTGTGTATCATTTCCGCTATTTCTGCCACAGGTAACTGTTGCTGAGTTATTTGCCGGTTGAAGATCATGTGCTGAGTATAGTTATTTTAGTGATTTCTTGTTCATCGTGCTTGTTTTATCATTACGCGAATTAGGGTGAAGCGTTCATACAACTCAGTAGCATGGTATGAAGAAGTAACATGTAATACTTGAACTCAGCAACATTAATGAAGTAATTAATGCCTTCAGGTTGAGTCCGTAATATTTAATCACATGTACACACAGGATGATCATTTCAAATATGAGCAGAACATAAGTCCGTATAAGTCATGCATAAATTAATCAATAACGTAGACTGCTGGTTTACGTGTCAATGTCCGTTTAAGGATACAATGCAGTATTGTCGTCAGAACATCACAGCTATATGCACGCGCAGATAGACATGGCTACCTGCCGACAGTGAGACTGCGAGTCTGAATATTTCATACGGATTGGACGATTATTCTCCTCCTTCTGAGGATTCTAGTTAAACACTAACCCCCATAAGTTTCCTCTCATATAGAGTTCTAGGACTGACCCTGGTCCATCATAAATGCACATATAAATGGCTATATCATGCCATTGAATTGGAAGGTTAGAAAACGCAGCTATTCAGCTTGGCGGTCAAATAACAAAGGGTAGCGTCTCCTAGTTACCGACTGTGACCCAAACAACGCTAGACACGTCATAATCGATCGTGTATGGAGCGTTCAATAATTGAAACATCTATCGTAATATATTAAATGTCTTAACCTTTACAATTGCACGTCTGCTAACCTTTAGCAGACAGCGTTAATAACATATACCGTAACAATTCCCTGTACACCGGGGAAAAAAAAAATCGATAGATTTTTTTTCAAGATCTATCCGACTTAACAATTTTTCAAAAAAATTTAACACAATTGTGACATATGGCCGACGATGTTCTGAGTAGAACCGTGTCGCGGTCATGTCAACTAACTATTTGTCATAGTCATCTAACATTAATCATATTATATATCAATATTATGCATATTATTATATCAACTAAATAAAATGTCTAATGTCAATAGTGAATGATAGAATTAAATTAAAGTAAGGTCTGTCGTATTAGTATGTCATATAGGAATTAATTTGACTAATTAAAATTAAATTAATTAATTAAACTAAGAGTTAAATTATTAAGATTCTAATGTAACGCGATGTTATGAGAGAAGAAAAGACAAATAAGTGAGAAGAAATAGAAAGAAATTCGAATATAAGTTTAACTTAATTGTGTGTGTTAAGTGTTAGTGAATAATAACTATCTAATTTAACTAACTAAATAACGTATAGGTACATTAAAAAAAAAATATTAATCTAATACTTGTGTGAGATTTATTTTCTCTTTTCATAATTTCTTCTTTTCATATTTCGTTCTTTTTTTTTTTTTTTTCATTTCATTTTTCTCACATTTCATTTTATTGATATTAATTCAATTAAGAAGTTAAGTTAACTAATTAATTAGTATAGGATATGATGATCCATCCGTAGTCCTGATCCTGATGAATTCTTTTAGACAAAGTGTTGAAACATTTACGTCGGACAGAAATGTCAATTATCCTAGGATCCAAGAATTAAGTGCACATAGGATAATAAGTTCGACTTGTCGTCAGATATTGTTCCATGATTGTTCAACGAATATTCATATATTGTGTATGGACGTTAGACGAAGTTTCAATGTCAATATGCATACCTTGATTGTCTTTAGTTCAATTCTGTGATGCATATAGTGTTTATAAATATTAAATTGAAGTCAAGGTTAGTTCCCTTATAGTTGATACTTCGTTCTATCCAATGTAGTGATGATTGACGTATTTTAGGAATGTCAATGTTGATTATTCGTCGTCAATAGGATTACGTGACAAAGCATCCGCCACAATGTTTTCAGTGCCAGGAATATGTTCAATGGAGAATTCAAATGGCTGCAGGATGATCGCGTATCTGGCGAGTTTTGGACTTTTGTGGTTTGATCTACGCAAAGATGCTACAGCACGCTGGTCAGTCTGTATGGTGAATGGAGCACCAAGCAAGAACTTTTCTAGTTTCGTGATTGCCCATATAAGTGATAAAAGTTCCTTGTCCACTGTGGAATACTTTGTTTCTGCCGGCTTTAGCTTTCTTGAAATATATAAGGTAGGATGTAGAACGCCATCATGGTTCTGGAGCAGGCATGCATCGATGCCGTAGTTACTAGCATCTGTTCGTAAGAAAAATCTTTTGGAAGCATCGGGAAGTCTTAAAATTGGTTCATGCGAAAACAAATTTATAATTTTGTTGAAAGTTTCATTGCATATACCAGTCCATGTCACCTTCACCGGCATGTCTTTTTTTAACAATGAAGACAATACAGCCGTGATGGATGACAAGTTTGGTATGGATCTACTGTAATATTGAACAAGTCCTAACAAACTCCTGACCTGTTTCTTCGTCTGAGGAACTGCTATGTTTAGAATTTTGGAGACCGTACTAGGTAACGTTCGGATATATCCCGCTCCAATGATATGTCCCAAAAAGGTTATCTCATTACACGCGATCTGCACCTTTGTAGGTTTAGCAGTTAGATGATAATTCCTTAGAGTGTCGAAAACATATCTAAGTCCCGAAACATGTTCCTCAAACGACGAACTAAACAAGCATATGTCGTCAATATATGTAATAACGTCTGGTCTACCTGATAAAATTTGTCGCATCAGGCGAATGAAGGTAGCTGGCGCATTAACAAGCCCAAAAGGCATCACATTCCACTGGTATAGACCTTGTGGAGTGGAAAATGCGGTGTAGTACTTAGCCTTTTCGGTCAGTGGTATCTGCCAATAACCTTTAGTTAAGTCTATCTTACTAAATATAGTTGCGTTGGATAGACGTGGCAGCAAGTCGTCGATAAGTGGATGTGGTTCGCTGTCAACTATAGTCTTAGCATTTAATTTTCTATAATCAACACATAGTCTGATGTTATTGTCCTTCTTCCGGACAATCACTAATGGAGAAGAGAATGGCGAATTACTAGTCTCAATGATTCCCAGAGACAACATCTGTTCAAGTTCCTTAGTAGTTTTAGCAAGGAAATGTAAAGGAACCGAATAGGGATGTACACGAATAGGTGTATCGTCATTGAGAGTAATGTCATGACTGATAGCCGATGTGCGACCCGGGACGTCGGTCAACACATCTGGATAAGATTGTAATAGATTAGCAATCTGTAGATGCTGTTGCGGTGTAACCGTTGAAGAAATGGTTACATCCCGCCAAGATTCAGTAGGTTGAACTACTGGTACCGGTAACGGTAACTGTACCTCAGGAAAAGAAGATTCTTCTTCCTGGATGACGGATAAGTTAGAATAATAACAAGTAGATACTGTGGTGTCATCTAGTTCATGAAAAATTGACTGTAAGTGTTCAGGACGTGTATGAAATTGCTTGAGCATGTTAATATGAAATATCTTTTTGTGTCCCTTGATATCTAAGACGTAATCAACGTCGGAAATTTTATCAATGACTTTGTAAGGACCATTCCAAGATATCAATAATTTATTGTTATTGTGAGGAAGTAACACATAAGCCTCATCGCCTGGGAATAATTGGCGTAATCGTCGAGACCTATTTTGTAGAGATCGAGCCTTAGCTTTTGCAGCCTCAGAAGAAGCTGTTGCCAACTGGCAAGACTCAATAATGTTCTTCCGAAGATTAATCACATACTCGTAAGATGACTGAGTGTCCTGAGTCATCTCCGCGTCAATTAATAAGTCTTTTATTAGTCCCATAGGACCTCTTGGGGGAGCACCAAAAACTAATTCAAAGGGAGAGAAGCCAGTTTGTTCATGCGGTACCTCCCGATAAGCAAATAGAACAGCTGGGAGTGCTCTGTCCCAGTCATGAGGGTGCTTAACAGTAACCTTATGTAGTAGTTGTTTAAGTGTACGGTTAAGTCTTTCAACTGCACCATTACTCATAGGATGATAAATACTACTTAAATTCCTATCAATGTTCCAGGTTTTCATGACTTCCTTCATGGTGTCAGATATGAACTGTGACCCATGGTCTGATAAAAGTTTTCTAGGAAACCCTATTCTAGAAAAGATGAGATGTAGTGCATCAGCTACATCTGTGGTAGTGGTGGTCTTTAATGGGATAGCTTCTGGCCATCGTGTGCACAAATCAATGCACGTAAGGACGAATCTATGTCCTCTGGCCGATGGTAGCAATGGACCAATAATATCTATGGCCATCTTGTCAAACGGTCTTACTGAGATATCGCAAGCCTGAATAGGCGCCGTGTGAAAAGCTCCACGTGCTTTCACTTCTTGGCATGTAGTACAGGACGTACATACTGCGAAATATCTCTTGACACTCCTGGCCAAAAGAATGAAGACAGTACTCGAGATCGTGTTCGAGTATATCCCATATGTCCAGCACACTGTGAGTCATGCGCATGTTGAAGAATGTACCGTCTAAAAGTATACGGGACCATAACTTGTTGTTTCATTTGTGATTTGTCATTAAAACATCTAATCAATATGTCATTTTTAATAACAAACCAATGTTTGTTATTATTACCTGAGGATAGATTGTCAACTTTATCAACCAGCTTAAAAAATTTTTTTTAAAGATTTATCCTCTTTTTGTTTAGTTGCAAATGTTTCCCTGTCAATAGGTGAATTGACTACAAACTCCTCTTGGTTGTCTGCATCCATCTTATTATCACTAACTTTCTCCATGAGTTGAGTCTGCGCTCTAGTCGTCACGGCGTTTCCAGTGCATAGGTTATGTTTCTCCCATTCTATGATCTCATCTGGAGTACAATCTTTACTGCCGTGTATACGACCAACCATCAGATCAGCAATAGGCTTTTTTAGCATACATACTTTTACATTCCCTGTGAAAAAGGGTGTTCTAATATGAACAATAGCTGTGGGGTAGAACTCAATAGTTCCACCAAATGTCATGCAGCGTACATATTCTCCTGTCGCACAGCTAGGATGTACCAGCGACTGACGTACACCAATCGTTGTGGATCCTGAATCTCTCAGCACTGAGACGACGGATCCATTAACGATTCCCCTGTTAAAAATTAGTGAGCCTGTTCCATCGTTGACTGCAAGACCTACCTCTGGTGTAATATGTCCGCAGTTAAGCACTGTTTCTTTCGCCTTCTGAAAAATAAGATTGCATTGTTGGCAACTATTTGCCACATTATAATTAATAGCAAAACATGCAGCAGAAGACTGTGTTGTATTATCGTCAAGTGGGACCTGAGCTATAGGGGTAGTATTATTTGTAACTGCCGCCCCTGTATTATGGTTGTACTGAGATGATCCCCGAGAATGAGATCGATTACGAGTATAATTGTTAGAATTATCTCGTCGTCCTCTATAGTAACTATTATCTCGATGTCTCGAGCCATGATTATTACCATTCCAGTTATTGTTATTATTGGGGGTATGTGATCGATTATAATTAGTGTTATGTTGACTATTGTGGTAGTTTGTTTGAGGTGAATAATTTCTATCTCGTGATCTACCTCTGTTGAACTCATTTTTATTGTTGAAATCATTATTATGTCCCTTCTGAAAGTTAACATTGTGATTTCTTTGGAACCTACTTCTGTCTACACTGTGATGTCTTTGTTTGTTATTATGATTGTAGGCCATATTAGACGCCACAGGTAGAGGTTCTCTTAATGAAGAGTTAGAAATGTTCGCATTCGGATGTGCCGAACAGTAGTTTAAAGAAATTTTTTCCAACTCGTCAATAGTACCTGGTTTACGCTCCTGCAAATATGCAAAGAATGGTTGGCTAACCGAAGATAATACCTTATCCCGTAGTAGTAAATCAACTAATTTGTCGTACGATTTGTTGACTTCTGCCAGTTCAACCCATCTATTAAATGTATTGCGTATGTTCGCAATGAATCCTGCAAAATCTTTTGGAGATTCAGGTAAAATTCCCTTAAATTTCAACCTACAGTGTTCCTCGTCCAGGTGAAACCTTCGTAAAAGCAAGGACTTAATAGCACCGTAGTTATTTGCTATTGATGGGTCAGCATTTTGAGAAGCCGTCAATGGTTCTCCAACCAAGAATTCATTTAACTTGAGTACCCATGACTCTTCGGGCAAATGATTTGTTTTGCAAGTCTGTTCAAAACGTGACAGGAATGATGAAAGGTCGTCCACGTTTAAGTTGAAAGTGGGTAATTTAAAGTTGTAGAAATGTTTAGTTTGGCTGGATGACGATCCATTTTGTGCGTTATTATTCTGGTTTGCATCAGCACTTTGTGCTTGTAATCTTGCTGTCTCCAATTTAATACGCGCCAATTCCATTCTTGTTGTAAAATAATTTCCTCTCGTTTCAATTTATTCTCTTCTTCCTGTCTGGCAATTGCTCTTTGCTCTTCTCTTTCACGTTGAGCAATCTCTCTTAATCTATTTTCCTTGGCAATTTGCTTCATCTCACGTTCTGCTTCCTTTCTTTCACGTTCCTCCTCCTCTTTCTTTAATGCAACCTTTTGTTCCTCTTCCTCTTTCTTTAATGCAGCCTTTTGTTCCTCTTCCTCTTTCTTTAATGCAGCCTTTTTCTCTGCTTCTTTTCTTTCACGTTCCTCCATTTCTGCTTTATGTTTTTCCAGTTCTGCCTCAGCAAACTGACGAAGTTCTTGAGATTTATAACCATATTCTTTACCAATTTTAACGAAATGGTCTATAGTAAGCATTTTGACTTTTATCTGGTAAGTAATTATTGATAATTACTGATTAAAATAGTCAATAGTAGCTTCAGAGTAATTATTATACTTACTCAACTTAGGAATATTCAATATAAATAATCACAATAGTACTGAACTCTTATGTCTAAGTTCAACTAATAGACAATATTTTGTAACAATATTGTATCTAAGTACTAACTATATCATAAATAGTTATGATATCTGTTAACTATAATGTAATTACATCACACAATTAATCTTAATATCCAATAATGTTGGGCATGATTCCTAGTAATTATATTGTTCAATGTACTAAGTCACTCTCTTAGTACCAGAAAAGTATATTAAATAATATACAATGGGTCTGTTACCTCAAAGGTAGACTATAAGATTATTTTATTTGGTCAATATATATATTATATTATTATGCCCTAGGCATCTCTTATAAATTGTAGTGCTAATTTCTTGGACTATCACTGCATAATTATGCAATGTCCCATATTAACCTTAAATATCAGAAAAAATTAATTAAATTAAATTACAAGTGTATTATTGAATATAATATCATATTATTAATGTAGTATTTAATATATATCATGAGGACAAACAAAACAATGATGCAACTAAAGGGTACAAACAATGTCAAGACGCAAACAAGACATTTTCACAATTAAAAATGAATTTATGAACTAAATAAAACAAGCGGAAGTGTCACAAGCCAAATGAAGGGTCAAGGACTGACCCGAGGTCAACTTAATATACAAAGTACACAAAAAAAAAATGAATGCAAAAAATGATGACATCACAGGACTCATAACGGACAAACATTTAACAATTATAAAATAAATTGATAGTAAGAGTAGACTGGACGAAATAGTTAACGAACATGATACAAAACTGAATAAAAATGTGAACTTAGTACAAATAAAATACGCCAGTTATCTACGGAACGGCACAGCTAACACAAACCGTCGAACGATAGCAGATCTGGACAGGCAGTCCACCGGCAAACCTCAATGGGGCTTCCAAAAGTGCAATCGTTTAACTGCCCTAAGACCGACTGAAATCTAGGTGGTCAGCTGTTCGCGACATTCCCCAGAGATTTCAGTTCCCTCCAACCGGCCCGCTAATTAACAACACATTAAAACAACCAAAAAATACATGAAACACATTCAGAAAAAACATGCCTATGCAGGCAAAAGGCATGGACTCAGTATTACTGTTTGCAATGACGACAGTTAAACAACTAGACTTATCTTTTCCGTTGCTTAGATCAGTGCTAGAGGTCGTCAACAGCTAGGCTAAAGCCCCTGACTGTCTGCTCCTGTAGTCCATATCGTGTGTTTGCTTCAAATGGCTCATGTTTCCCCCGGTTAGACTTAGAAAACGGCTTTGGTTTCTCCGACAGTTCACCTACACGACCTTCGGTGACGTCACGTTGTTAGGCATTATAATGAGTACAACGTCATCTTCGACTGGATCATGTGATCGAAACTTGATCGTAAATATTGTGGTTAACATGTGCGTAAGGAACAGAAGTTTGTTTCTTTTTTTCTGTCGTTCCCAACAATCGGCCGCCACTTTGTTGCTGAGTTATTTGCCGGTTGAAGATCATGTGCTGAGTATAGTTATTTTAGTGATTTCTTGTTCATCGTGCTTGTTTTATCATTACGCGAATTAGGGTGAAGCGTTCATACAACTCAGTAGCATGGTATGAAGAAGTAACATGTAATACTTGAACTCAGCAACATTAATGAAGTAATTAATGCCTTCAGGTTGAGTCCGTAATATTTAATCACATGTACACACAGGATGATCATTTCAAATATGAGCAGAACATAAGTCCGTATAAGTCATGCATAAATTAATCAATAACGTAGACTGCTGGTTTACGTGTCAATGTCCGTTTAAGGATACAATGCAGTATTGTCGTCAGAACATCACAGCTATATGCACGCGCAGATAGACATGGCTACCTGCCGACAGTGAGACTGCGAGTCTGAATATTTCATACGGATTGGACGATTATTCTCCTCCTTCTGAGGATTCTAGTTAAACACTAACCTCCATAAGTTTCCTCTCATATAGAGTTCTAGGACTGACCCTGGTCCATCATAAATGCACATATAAATGGCTATATCATGCCATTGAATTGGAAGGTTAGAAAACGCAGCTATTCAGCTTGGCGGTCAAGTAACAAAGGGTAGCGTCTCCTAGTTACCGACTGTGACCCAAACAACGCTAGACACGTCATAATCGATCGTGTATGGAGCGTTCAATAATTGAAACATCTATCGTAATATTATAACATATAAACAGTGTCTTTTAGAACCTTTACAATTGCACGTCAGGTTTCGTATATAGTTTGTTGTTGTTGTCACTTAATGATGTCATACTCTACCCGGTCTCCTGGGTAGTGAGATCGGATACCTAGCCTTCTCGGATAAGGGCGAAAAATAGGAGGTCCCGTGTGCAAGTTGCGCGCGTTAAAAATCCCACAGCAGTTGGAAATCGTAAAGACTAGGCCATACGGCCGTTGCCCCGGTAAAATAAAACAATTAGAAACCTATCCACCACAACAATATTTATAGAATGTGTGATTCCCTACATACACATATTGGGATTCTCGCCGGTACTACGGAGTTCGTGCACTGTGCTGAGATCCTCTTTGTGTGATCAAAAGGAGGAAATCGGACCACTTTTGGAGTTGTCCGTGTGCAATGAAGATGATCCTTAAAACCAGACCAACCAAATCTGTGCACCAACCAAATCTGTCCCGAACGATCTGCTTCCTACAATTCCGCCAACACAGCGGCAGACAATTCAAACATTTACCAAAAGTTAACTCCACTGTATCTATCTTCGAGAAATCTGATGTCGAGTTGTTGTGAAGCACTAACTGTTGTCGATCTGACAGGAATGATTTGAAGATGTTTAGTGGATTAGGGCCTATTCTGGTGGTTTCCAACTTTTGAACCAAGATAGTGTGATCAATCATGTCATATGCTTTTTTGAAGTCAAAGATCGCGTTCCCTTCCTATGCAGTTCATAAATAAAGTGAATTTTTAGCAACCTAGGTCACTGCAGACTTGAAAGAGTCAAAAGGTCTTTTTTTTTAATTTGGACATGCGCCCTCATATAACCGACGTGCTATGTGTCTAGGTTTAATGGGGCGCGCCTCGCCAACACGAGACAAAATTTTGTTTTGGAATACTGCGAGAGAGCTAGTCC
The DNA here is from genome assembly GCA_024509875.1 of Oreohelix idahoensis. Classification (NCBI taxonomy): domain Eukaryota; kingdom Metazoa; phylum Mollusca; class Gastropoda; order Stylommatophora; family Oreohelicidae; genus Oreohelix; species Oreohelix idahoensis. Next base: position 213,538 of record JAMPIV010015770.1, on the reverse strand, counting down.
GAAGTTTCCCTAGTTTAAAAATTCTTTTTCCCGCCTTCCCATCACCGAGAGATCTCTCAAATAATCGACTGAGAACTACCGATAGATTGAGATCGAGTGATAGCCGACCTCTACGCTACAATAACTGCTCTTGGGGAAACCTTATTCTTATATATATATATACACACGCACACAGACAAACACGTTATCTTCGGAGAATTATCATTAAAAGGTAAAAATATCCCCGTAGCAGATAATACGGTAGAGGAAATGAAGGGTTAGTAGAGACTTCATCATACTAGACCCAATCTTATGATTTGGGTAACCAGTTACCTTCTTCGCTGTCTTTGCCTTCCCTACCTCAATAGCAGAGTCAGATACCCATTTACAGCTGGGTAGACTGTAGTATGAAGCTACCAGGTTTCGAATCCGGAACCCGGTAACTCTGCCCGCGAGAAGCGCGAGCCCTAACCTCTCTGCCAATCAGACGCTTATATATACATACAAACGCACAGAGAGAGTAAGAGAGAGAGAGAGTAAGATAGAGAGAGAGACATATGCACTTTATCTTCGACGATATATCATTTGTGACGGAGAAGAAGTTGCTTAACACAAACAAGAGACAGAAGGGAAAAAAAAACACCCCAACTCACGAAAACAAAAACGAACTGATGACATAATTCGAGATACGAGGTACAGACTTAGTCGTTCCCCTTCTACCGTGAGGTGTAGAGGTTTGAAAGAGAGAGCGCCAGACCATTCTATCAGCTGTCTTCTTCCTGGCCTGGTTCCATTCTAGTCCTCGGTCCTTCAAAGATTGTCTAATGTTGTCCTCCCAGCGGACTCTGGGTCTTCCTGGAGGTCTGGATCCCTGGCTCTTTGTTTCCCATGCTTGTCGTGGTAGCCGATCTTCTCCCATTCTGCAGACATGGCCAAACCATCTTAGTTGGGACTGTTCTATTTGGGTCTGCAGCGGATGGGATTTTAGGCCTTGACGGATCGTCTGGTTGCGGACCATGTCTCTTCTTGTTACTTCAACCACTTTCCTCAGATACCTCATTTCTGAGGTTTGGATCTGGCTTTTGTGGGTTGTAGTCATTGCCCACGACTCGCATCCATATGTCAAGACTGGGACATAGGTGGAGCGGTATACAGCCATCTTCGTTTTCTTACCAACCTCTTTCTTGCTGAGGAATCCACGATTTATGGCCTGAAAAAGTCTCCCAGCCGCTGCTTTTCGAGTGGCCAACTCTTCTTTGATGCCTCCCTTTCGGTCTATAATAGCTCCGAGATATTTAAAGTGGTCGACCTGCTCCAGGACCTGTTCTCCCAACTTAATCTGATGTTTTCTTTCTTCTCGTGAGATCACCATGGATTTTGTTTTAGAGCGAGGTACAGACGAAGAAATATAATTCTCAAGACAGAGTACAGTTTTTCAATTGGCACAGTGGTTAGAGCGCTCATCTTTAGCGGCAAAAGGTGCCAGGTTCGATTGACGGTATTGACACGCTGCAGTCTACCCAGCTGCCATACGGGGACCTGGCTTTGCTCTTGAATTAAGGAAGAAAATGGCAGCGAGGAAGGGAACCGGTCACCCCCACCTCTCGAAGCTGGACCTAGTATAGTGAAGTCTCTAACACTTCCGGCCCCTACGGCAGTATCTGTTATGGGACTACTGTCACATGACTTTACCATTACAGTTATCAGAGAAAGGACTTTTTCTGGGCCGAGGGGGAAAAAATGTTGAAGAAAATATGAGTGATTTATGAGGAGCTGACTAGAGACAAGAAGAACTGGGGACAATAAATCTTAAGTGCTTTATTGCTGCTTTTTTTTAAATTGAAAAAAAAAGCCTTACGCAAGCTATCTTTTTAAAAAATTTATTATTGCTTTAAAAAAAAATCACGTGACGTCTTTGAGAAACTCTAACTGGCAGTGAAGAAGACAGTTAAAAGTTAAAAGGAAATGCTGTCTGAAATAAACCCAACACTTGACAAACTGACATGACACATATGAGGAAGTGTTAAGTTCCGCTTAACTAGTGACATACATATATCACTGGTGTTCTGAGCAGAGGTTACTGGTTATAAAGGTGCCGGCTTTACATATTAATACGATGTTTTGTCATTCTGCCACTAACTTTGTGTGGAGGTCTGCCATTCTTGTCTACCTTTTGTTGGCATTACTCCTTCAACTGCTGGATGAATCATTCAATCAATACCCTTTAGCTGCCCAAGGAGCATAGGCCTTCAACAAACACATGCCAAGTCCTCCTGTCACGTGACATAGGCCTTCAACAAACACATGCCAAGTCTTCCTGTCACGTGACATAGGCCTTCAACAAACACATGCCAAGTCTTCCTGTCACGTGACACAGGCCTTCAAAAAACACGTGCCAAGTCTTCCTGTCACGTGACATAGGCCTTCAACAAACACATGCCAAGTCTTCCTGTCACGTGACATAGGCCTTCAACAAACACGTGCCAAGTCTTCCTGTCACGTGACATAGGCCTTCAACAAACACATGCCAAGTCTTCCTGTCACGTGACATAGGCCTTCAACAAACACATGCCAAGTCTTCCTGTCACGTGACATAGGCCTTCAACAAACACGTGCCAAGTCTTCCTGTCACGTGCCCCCAGCTCAAGTTCTTTTCACGTCTTCGTCAATATTTTCACTTCTGTCTCCAGTTTCTCTTCTCCGTATCTTTTCTGGTCTACCTCTACATCTCTTTCCCTTGGGGATTCCAGAACAAGTACTACCTTGTAATGCTATCAACAGGTTTCCTCAATGTGTGTCCTATCAATGTGTGAATGAAAATAGAGATAAACATCTTGCAGTGTTATGCACCAACCTATCATAAAGAATTATCTGTGACAGAAGAATTTAACGCCACAGTTGTGACGAAATCAGTTGTGCCCTTTTCACCAATTTCGTTGTTCTCTCCTGCATTATTAACTTATTTCTTCAGTTTCATCACTCATCGTCATATTATTTTGCATATTTTATGCACTTACATTTTTGCTCTGACCACTCCATAGACGTGTTTACGTTTCACCATGTGAATTGTAGTATTACACGGCTAATTAGACAGGTCAGCGGATAATACTTTTATCACTTAAGTGGTCTAGCCACCTTTGGTAGAGACGATCCTTGTTGACACAAGTTGGTGGCGCACGATCGATGGAAGGAAAGCCAGACTGGCTGTCTAAGAAATCCGCCTGAGCGATGTACGCAAATACAGGTGATAATATGTAATCACTTCCGCTGGACCATCTCTGTAGCAACAGTACGGATAGCCTGTCAGAGGAGACAATATAGGCGGAAGGCATTAGCCAGGAAATAAGTTCACCGACGTGTTTGTGAGTTTGTACAAATACAATCGGAAGTATTACTGCCATATTTGAAAGAGGTCACAAGTTTAAATGTTAAAATTGATATTTTAAAACACGCAGGGGGTAGTAATGATTTAACACCCCGACCCACATAGTTCTAAAGAGCTTACCGTTGGTTTAATTTGAGAGCCGGAATAGACTTTGGCTTTCATTGGAAAGTCTGTCGGAAAATACCATATGGGACTTGAACTGAGAAATGGAAATATAATCTAGCGAAATCGGAGAAACAAATCAGACTGCATCGCAACGTCAAATTAGCAACGCCCAGGAGCCAGAGAGACATCGGACTAGTATTCCAGAATTAAAAGTGACAGATCAAAGTATTTGTACGTCTTTATAACTTTATAAAGAGAGAACCCGCAATTTTAAGTACCAAGACTGGATACTTAAGGAACAAGAGCACCCGTCATAAGAGGAAAACTAAAATTTCCCTGATCAAGTGTTCGAAGCATCTAATCAAAGTTTCTGTGTCCATTCAACTTTGCTAGGAGATTGTGTTCCCAAGTAATTTGGGGTAAGTTGTGATCATATATTTTACAAAAGTGAATGTGGCATGTTACATGCTAAGTGGTTATACAAGTCATGCAAGGCTGGAACCCTCAACATATGAAAATAGTATATTCATAAACCACTACAGCAAGCACTGGTGATTGCTTCTTGCTAGTCGTACAGAAAACCGACAGCAGAGGTGGCCCCAGACTCCGAATGGAGCAGTGAGTAAGTGAGTGATGATTGCATGACATGTGCACAGCGTATATAGTATCATTTTGTGAGAATATGTAACTTGTTAATTGTAATTCATGCAAGCCATTGCACTCACGCTGTCCAGACACATTTTCCCCATTTAAGTGACCAGAAGAATAACGGTGATTTCTAAATCATATTCCCTAAGTTATACTGTGTATAATCAGGGAGAATAATTATTCAGAGAGGCTAAAATTGGTGGGTAGACAGCGAGACAATGCGCCTGTAAATCTTCAGCTCACAAATGTACTTAGCAGAGGCATTTGTTCTTTTATTTTTTCTAAAGTTCGTGGATCGAAGCTACAAGACGATTCTTAATACCAGACCAGTCTTGTGATTCAAAGAGCTGGGGTCGACACCAACTACCTATAATGGACACGTTGTGAAGACACGCACATTGACATTAGGAGTGAAGTTCATCTAGACGCCTCTAGAGAAGAGTCTTCATCACAAACGAACTGACAACGACCCATTGCAGCACTCTGCCAGTTAAGTCTTTTTGTAACAGGCGCACGCAACGGACAATAATAACCATCAGTCCCCAATTCAGTCTCAGTGAAGACAAATTTTAAAAATTTATAAAGTCACTTTCATCCATATTTATTTAAATTTGTTAAAGACTAATTTATTACTGATTTGTTATGTGTTATTTTTACAAATTCATAGTTGATTTAGTTCTTATAGATAAGAGAGCGCATGAATGATTGAAAATCTTAAATATATATATATATATATATATATATATATATATATATATATATATATATATATATATATATATATATATATATATATATATATATATAGATATATATATATATGTATATATATATATACATATATTTACAACCATAGAGCCAGAAATACTTATAAAAGGGATTTCGCTGGATTAAACCACCTGGGGGCTCGAACAAGCCAAAAAATTACTTAAAACTTCACAAAAGGTGCCGGATGAGATATACGTTATTAGTGCTCTGCCCTATGCAGCACTGTTCTTGACTTCTGAATTATTATGTGAAACCCCCTTGAGATAGAAGCGTCATTATCCTCCTATCTACAACTCTGCCAAGAGTAATCTTGTGCGAAGGTAGACACCTTTGACGACCCATTTTAGATACTCTTGAGTTTTAGCCGCTGGTGGAACACTACTGCAAAACAAAGGGGAGGCAAATCCCGTGACAACTAAAAATACCTTGCACAAAAAAGAGAAGAAAGAACACCATAATGTTGATGGGGGACTTAAACGCAAAAATAGGAACAGACAACATCGGTTTTGATGAAATCATGGGAAAACTTGGATTAGGTACTATGAACGAAAATGATGAACAATACACCAGCTTCTATGCTTGAAATCAACTGGCTTATGGACCACGAAGCCACCATTGCAGATGGACCCCTTGCAGTCTATCAAGCTGTAAACGGGTACATGACTCTGCTCTTGAGTTAGGGAAGGTAAAGGCAGCGAGGAATGGAACTGGTCACCCCATCTCATAATGCATGGTGAAGTCTCTAACCCTCCACTCCCCTACGGCAGCTTCTGCTACTGACTACCAGCGTTGCCACTCAAGTTCTAGAGATAAACCCAGATGTTCTTAAAAAAACCTAGAAATACCCAGATTATTTTATGCCTCAAATACACGGGATAGACAATGCTTACATAATCTTTTATGTGCATCTTTAGCACAAATAATCTGTGTGCTACCAATCTTTATGTATTTCTTCATTTTTTTTTTTAATTACCAAAAATTCACAATTAAATAAAAATGATTTTAGTAACACCCCAATATATGAACTCTTGAAAATGAGATATTTTAACAGTAATATACTTACATTAACAAAATGTTCCTCAAATTAAATATAAAATGTTAGTTTTAACTTGTTACTGTTGAAAAAAGTCACTTGTTGTCACAGAGGTTATGATCATTGAATTGCCTATATCCTCTTCTTTTTCTTTCACCCGTATCCTCTATCTTTATTATCACTCTTTACCTTTTTCCTGTATTTTTCGCATTCGTTCGTTTGCGACTATATACATTACTATTTTCCCATTCTAACGTTTACCTGTTTCTTTTCTCAAAACTGAGAACGCATTTATGACATAACGCGTCAGTCTCCACAGAGACGGGAGAGCGTTAAAATGCATTCTATGGCATTAGATCACAGTGGACGAAACTGTGACTTTCGCTTATCTCAGACATACGAGCAGACTATGTCTGCACTTTCAGCTAACAGGTGCGTTTTCTTCGGCTGAGCGCTCAGGAAAGGCGCGATAACTGACATCTCTACGGCGCAGTACGTAGAACAGGTGTCTGGGAATTCCACCTGACACGAAACTCATTGGGGCCCATGGTCAGCGCGAGGTGCGAAAACTGCCTGGGCATTGGAGACAAGCCGTCTGAGAGTCGCAACTGACATGCGCCCTCTCGGTCAGTAGGTGGCAGTTACGGCATGCGTTTAAGTGTTAAACGTAAGCGTTAAAGACGGAAAGGAAGAGTATTTCGTTCTGCGAAATTAAACGTTTACCTCTTTGTTTGGTAATAGATATAACCAGAATGTTAAACTAGATTTTCATTCTTGCTCCTGAATTCGCAGTAGACAGGACGTTTCGTGCTAAGAGAATAAGCTGTATAGCGAAGTCTTAGTTTGTTCTTGGCAAAAATTTTGCCGAACTTCTAGACTACCAATAAATATAAGCATATAATTCTAAGTTTGTGCGATCGCCTGTAAATTCTGTGTGGAGGTAATATATTATATAAATATCTAGTATTTTGTGAAGTGTTTAAAGTGTTAAATCGCTTATTTTATTTCACTAGTTAGATTTGGTGCAGAGCGCTTAATTTATATAGTCTGTATTATTTTATAGTGACGAGTTACAGTGGAAAACAGAAATTATATTTCTAGCTTAAACTCAGTCGGCTATTAATGAATTTAATTTTACTGCTAAAATAATCAGACGAGAATAAACTTTCTAAACTAACTTTATTAATGCTAGATGCTTCATGAGTGGTGACGGAACACGTAGGTATTCCTAATTCATGATGATTGATTTTATGTATATAACTTATTTCACAGGAAGGTTTAAATGATAAGTCAAGCGGTACGCTTGCAGTTTAAAAATAAAATATAAAAAAATGTAGGTTATAGTGAGTACATAATATGTAAAATATTTCATATGTGTTTTTCTTTATTCAGTGAATACTGGGTAACCCAAATTTTGCCGGCGTTTAGTACAGAGACATACCTGTGAGAAACATAAACATTTTTATCTTTTAACCACGTGGGTTTACAAGTTAACACCTGTCTGACAGTGCGTGTGTCTTCATTAATAGACAGAGTACAACTCTCACTAACGGGTTTTATTAAAGACTAAATGTTTTATACTGGGCCTTTGAGCCAGATCAGATTTTCTGCACAAACTCTATGTACAAATTTAGCCGTTGTGGCAAGAAACATATTAACGTCAGTAACATTCCGACGGAGTTTCGACTAGTGGTGTGGTGACCAAATATAGTCTTTTCCTGAAAGTAGACCCCGATCTGACATTCCTCAATTCTAGAAACCTAAGCTATTGACACTGTGCTCGCTGTTAATGTTTCGTGCCTGGACAATTTTAATGTGACCTAAACAGACCTCCGAAAAATAAGAACACCCAAGGAGTCGTTCCCAGAAGCAGAGAATTCATCCTGTCTTTTTGGAACTGGGGATTTCTTGGTCTAAGACTGCCCTTGACGAGTCTGTAGATGAATGTCCTAAAAATTGTATTACCAGAAGTGGCAATCTAAGCTGTGAGTATGAACATGTGCGCGTGTGCTCGGCTGAATGAATAAAGTGAATGTGATTTTTATTGTTGTAATTGGGCACCCATTTTGCTATCTTAACTTTCTGGATGCTAGTATTGCTAATCATATTTCCCTTAAAATAGAGCAGAGATATCAAGTCTGTCCATACCTTAAGAAGGGGAGATATTAGGCCTAATTCTATGTATCCTTGTTTCCTTGGGGGCTATCACTTTCTTCTAACAGGACTGTGGGCATACCTAGAGTGTATATGCTTTGATGTAATTTCTATGTGTTGCGAAGAAATTTTAGATAATTAAAATTTCTCTTGAAACTAATCAGCGTGTTGGTCAGCTCGTTCTAGAATATTTATATAATCATTTGTTATAGATTTCCCACGTCTGTACGTCTAACTGTCATCATATATGTGCGTGCACGTGAGTGGTTATATATATATATATATATATATATATATATATATATATATATATATATATATATATATATATATATATATATATATATAAGTGTGTTTAGACTGTCTGACTCCTCAAAAGCTGTCGTAGAAGATAGGTGTGAGAGAGAGAGAGAGAGAGAGAGAGAGAGAGAGAGAGAAGATTTCTCGATCTCACAGACAGCCTCTTAATCACATTCTACCATCTCACTCGTGGAAATCTATTGCCATTACTACTTCTCACTGTGACTATCACTTATTCTAATCTATTCAGAAGGGACCAACCCAAGTCTTAATTCCCCTATCAAAAATCTACGACACTTGTCAGAGACTCGGCATCCATGTCGACAACTTCTCCTTCGTCAAGATCATATGCTTGAATTGACAACGTGGAATCTTGATTGTGGAGTTCTAAAATCTTTGCATATCTCTGCCGACAACGTCCTTCACGCACATCTTCAACCACGCTTTTAATAGGATTAAACTTATGACAAACTCCATCTTTGGCAACTGCTTGCTTGGCTAGTATTCGATTGGAAACTGTTTCACACAAAAGCTTGTTGGTTTGTTTAGTTTCAACTAAGTTAACCTTCGAAAACACTCTTTCGACGCATGCTGCGGAGTGAGGTAGTGCCATAAGCGTGTACATGAGGTCAGCCAAAACATCAAATTTCTTCTGGTTATTAGCATCTGTTACTTGTTGCAGTCCCAGTCAGAATGCGGGCGGATCTTCATTCACTAGATGGCCAAGATCTTTTCGGTACGATGCCAGTTCCTGCCATTGATCAGACAGACGATCAAGGCTCTCTTCTGAAACAACTGTTGGGAACTGCGCTGCTAATGGAATGACATAAGGTTTGTTGATATCGAGAGCTTGCTTTGGATCCAACAGCTGTATTTGCGCCAGAACACTGTTTTGTTCAAGTGGGAACCTACATCGTATTTGAGTACAAAGTTCAATCAGGTATGCCAATGCATCCTTGCGAAACTGGACTTCTTTATCTCGTAACGGTTGTCGCATTAACTGCGCTTCACATCGTCCACCCAGCTCAATGTAATTCAGTTTCTTGTGCACCTGTACATCCGAAGGATCAATGTCGGCAAGAGTGCGATGCTCATGCTGCAATACTTCCTGCCTAATAAACATACTGAGAAGAAAACGTGTGGACAACTTACCCAACGGTAAAATACCTCCAAAGATAACATGTAAGGATAAAAACATAATGCGTAGGCTGCTGATAGTAATGATCGCCCAGACCGCGGGTCATCACCCTCCATAAAAATTGACTTGCTAGACAGGAGGGGAACGGCGGATAAAAAGGAAAAAAAATGACTGGAAAGATTGCGTGAGACTAGAAAGGCTAAGGAGACGCAATTGGGGGGGAAACGGAGAAAAGTCACGTTTCCCAAGTTGACATAAAGTAAGGAACTCGACAGAAGGGACCTTGGATATGTTACGCCACAGTCATTTATTGGTCGCTTTTGCGATACCAAGCCTTTGATTTGAATTCAGCGGCAGAACGCAGATGTTTGGAATATTACAAAAATTAAAAAGTAACTTTTTCGTAATATTAATGTTAGGAATATAAAAATTAGCTGGCCGGATGGCCCATTCTGAGCAGTGAACTAATATGTTCTTAATTTTACAGACGGATAGATAATATTGAAGATAATGACAAAAGACAGTGTTGTTCACATCAGCGACAGACTGTATGGAATAAAAAGTGTCGCTATTTGCACAAAAAAAAACGACCTTGAGACGCAGGTGTTCAAATCTACTTAGTAGGGAAGCGAAGGGACATTGGTGGGAGCTGTGTCTAAATATAACTTTTAACGACAAAATTTTGGAGGGGAGAGAAAGGTTGGTTCAAAAATCAAGTACGTTTTTGAAAAAAAAACAAGTAGAGACGGACAGACTAACAGATAAACATCCATACTTGACTGAAGCATGACTGAAATGACTTTAGGGTAGGAAATTTGAATTTGAAATAAACCTAGGCAGAGATTGGCCACAGACAATCATTTTATCGGCGCTCAGACGCGCAAGTGGGGCCATTCCTCAATAGTTGTTCGATGATAGACACAGTATTTTAAAGTGTGGTGATTTCCAAATGAAAGAAAGTGAAATAAGTTCAGGGACGCCATACTATAGCCAGCAGCTCAGCTGAGTTTTGCTAGCATTTCTGTGTTCTTTATTCATAATCTGGTAAGATTGAAATTATTTCTTTGTATATTTTGAATATTGTTTAATGTTCGAGTGATTTGATACTGCCATATCATAATCTAGCCTTACAAACAAGTAGGGATTTGCTCTAGACCCCCCGCCCAAGTCAGGGTCTAGGGACCAACAATATACATAAACTCCAGCAAGGGTTAGGAAAGACAGATCAAGTGTTGAGAATAATGAAACATATTACCTATCCACTTTTAGGGAAGGAAACTAATAAATATTTTTCAGAATCTATAGTCTGGGAGGACCTATCTGATGTAAAACCACCATGGTAAATGTGCTGTTTGGTCAGAGAGATCTGACCTGTCTGTATGATGTGGTTGTTGTGTCCGTGTTGTGTCCAGACGTGGGTAGAGAATAGAATTTTGACACATAGCCAATACTTTGATTGCAGAGCTGTGAGTTTCAGTTGTCAACAAGGCGGTGTCCATTCAGTTGGTGATTTTACTCGAGTGTATCTGTGCAGTACGTTGTGACAGAGACCACTATTATTGCCCGCCAGCACGGAGAGGTGGGACCACCAGATTTCAGCACCAGAGCTACATATGCAAGTTGAGTGAGCCTCTGGTCTGCTGGAAGTTCACCAACACCTTTTAGTTACTAATACCCCATAAAATTCCTGCAATTTACTGGACACTGTGTAGTCAATATAGACAGGTGTGATGAGGCCACCCCAACAGCACAAGCATTAACTATCCTCCCAAGTAGATGACTACTAGAACATTTTAATAAAACTAACTAGTCTAGTACTTATATATGTACACTCTTGCATTTATTATGTAACATTCCATGCATTTCTTTCATAATTTTTAAATCCTTTTTTTAACAAAAGTTCTGGTCAACATAAAACTTGATCCAGAACAAATAAATGTAATATAATTCTATCAAAAATTTTACACTCTTGAGTTAGTTCAGTGTATTATAATATTTGTTAAATATTATTAGTCTGCTTAAATATCTGTGGGTGTATCCATAACTATCACACCACATTACATATCATAACCCTAGACATTTTACATAGCTACATTCATTAAGAAAAAAATTGAGTGTGAGGTCGTAGTGGTAGCAAGAAAGGCCTTCTGACAATTCACAACTACATTTTATCTCAGGAGCCTTCACAGCTGGCCTCATACATTACATTTAGTAATATCACCATCATACAATACCATCAAACCCACTACATACATTGGGGGCTCGTCCGGGATAATTAGCCCAACAGTAATATTAGGATCTCCTGGTTGGAGAAATAAAATTAGGGGAAAAAAATTGTGAAATTCCCTTTAAAATTAAAAGTGTCCCTGCAGATAAAAGTTGGTGAATCTTCACAGCCAGTGATAATTAATTAGTTAACTGGTTAGTTAGAATTAGTTAGACTATAGTCATAAGAAGTACTTAGTGTATTTACTGGTTAGAGATTTAGCTTGTATATTATTATATTGTCTGAAAAGTATGGCGGAGCTAGCAAAATTCCGATCAGCTGCTGTGCTGACCGCAAAGGAGATGGGAATGGAGGGTCAAATTTTAATTCAATATGTAACGGCTGAATGTGATAAATATATTGAAAGGGAAGATAGAAAGGTAGCTGAAGAGAAGAGGTTACAAATTGAGGCTGATAGAGAAATTAAGAGGCTGCAGATTGAGGCAGAAGAAAAACGACAGCAAAGGGAGGCAGAAGAAAAAAGGTTGACTGCCGAAAGGGAGGCAGAAGATAGAAGGTTGCAAAGGGAGCACGAATTACGACTAAGGGAGCTGGAATTACAAGGCCCGGCTCCTGAAAATGGTGCCAGCCCTTTTGCCTCAGATGCTACGCCCAGTCTGGGAGCCTCAAACTCAGCTATGGGGTTTCATTTAGACCATTTTGTTGAAAAAGACGATGACATAGAGGGGTACCTAGGACGTTTTGAGTTATTAGCTACTACATATGGGTTAGAGAGAGAGAGGTGGAGTTTAAAGCTATCACAGGGATTGAGAGGTACTTCTTATGAAGTATTTGCCAAAATGAACAGGGAAGACCAAGACAATTATGACATGTTAAAGCAGGCTTTGTTATTAAGGTACGAGAAGAATGGTGAATTTTATCGTAAGAAATTTAGAAATGCCAAACTGTTGTCTGGGGAGACATACCACCAATTCTCTGCTAGACTAGAAACCTATTTGGAGAAATGGACGGCTCTGGGGAAGACCCAAGATCTTAAAGAAATGATCATGATTGAGCAATTGAGAGAGTCCATGGCTCCAGACATGAGAAAATTTCTCATGGAACAAGGTGCAGAGAAGTTGGGGGAAATTTTAAATGTTGCTGAGAGGTATCAGGCAGCTCAGGCAGAGGTAAGTGGTGCTAAAAAGAAGCACATAGACAATTTTAAAGCTCCACAGCAATTTAATAAATTTGATAATAGAGAGCAGGGAAATAAAGGTAGGACAAACTTTGAGCGGCCAAGAAATGACTATCGCGACAGAAACTCACAGTTCAATGACCAAAAGTTCAATGAAAGAAAACCGTTGAACCAAGGAAAAAGATGGTGTAAATGGTGCAAGAAGGATAACCATAACACCGAATTTTGTAGAAGGAAACCTTCAAATATTGCTGCAATGAAGTCGGGGACGCGAAGATTAAAGGTTAATCCTAATGGACAACAGGAACCTTATCACCCCCCAGTTTGTGAGGATGTTATTTGTAATGGGGTCACCATAAGGTGCCTTTATGATACAGGTTTGGATTATGATTCAGTTGTGAAGTCTAGCCTAGTGGACCCAAGTCAGTATACCACAGAAACAGTGGAAATACAAGGGGCGACTAAGGACATACCACTCATGACACTTCCCATCGCAAGGATAACGGTGAAAACTCGCTATGTGGAGGGAGAAATCAGAGCAGCAGTGATAGATGAACCAATCTACCCTCTGATATTGGGGTGTAGATACGTCTTCTTGGGGAATCCCGAGAAACCTGTGATCATGGCGACAGTGCAGACCAGGTCACAGAAGAAGGAGGAAGAAGGTGAACCTATAAATGCTCATCCAGAGGAGATGAGGAAGGCGCAGGCTGAGGATAGGACACTCAAGCCCTGTTTTAAAAAATTGCCCAAATGCCACACACCTCCGAGCAAGGGGGAATATTTCATGAAGAACAAACTCTTATACAGGAAGGCCGGAACTGGAACAAATGGTCACAACCAGCTGGTTCTTCCCACTTCATATAGAGATAAAGTGATGGAACTCGGGCATGCGATTCCCTTCAGTGGTCACATGGGGATCAGCGCCACAGGACAGCGTATAGCTTGTCATTACTTCTGGCCAGGGATAACGGAGGATATAAAAAAGATATGTCAAATCCTGCCCAGAATGTCAAAGGGTAGCTCCAAAGCACTGGACTGCTCCTGCAACTCTAGGGGAAATGCCCATAGTGGGAACACCTTTTGAGAGGGTTGCAGTGGATATTGTAGGACCTCTCACTCGGACCAAGAGGAGGAACAGTTACATCCTTACTCTGGTGGACACTTGTTCTATGTGGGGAGAGGCGGTAGCCCTGCCATCAATTGATTCAAAACATGTAGCAGAGGCACTACTTACAATATTTACCCGATTAGGATTCCCGCATCAAATCTTGACGGATAATGGTTCTCAGTTCAAGGGGAAACTAACGGAAGAAGTTTTTAAGCTATTTCAAGCCAGACACTTTCATTGTAGTCCGTACCATCCACAAGGGAACGGCCAGGTAGAGAGGTTCAACGGGACTCTCATTTCTATCCTGAGAAAGCTGGCACACGAAAAACCGGATCTGTGGGATCAATTCCTGCCCGCCGCATTGTTTGCGTACCGGGAGGTACCACATAGTTCAACCGGGATGGCTCCCGCAACTCTGCTATTTGGGAGGCCAATAAAAGGTCCATTAGAAGCTCTATTAAGGACCTGGACAGATGAGAAGGCGGAAGAGACTGTTACCTCATCGTATCAATACGTGAACGAACTGACCACTCGTTTGAAAGCTGGATGGAAACTGGCAAATGATAATTTGAAGCAAGCCAGGAAGAAACATGCAGCATATTTTAATAGGAAGGCAAAGGACAGGGAACTGGCAGTCGGAGAGAAGGTGCTGCTTCTACTACCCGGAAGCCAGAATAAATTACAAATTGGTTGGCAAGGTCCATATACGGTTCTAGAGAAGGTGTCTAGAACAAACTATAAAATTGACAAAAAGGGGAAGGAGAAAGTTTATCATGTAAACCTGTTAAAGAAGTATCTGGACAGACCACTCCAGGAAAGCACCCCCTTATTGACCTTGGCTATTGCAACCCAGATGCAAAAAGAACCACTCACCTCACATGAATACCCATTACATCCTTGTGAAACCGCAGCACAGGTAAAAGTCAGTAAGCACCTGACTAAAAACCAGAGGGAGAGAGAGTTCAACAGGTTCTGGAGGAACATACAGATGTATTAACAGATAAACCAGGCCATACAAATTTGCTACAGTATGACATGAAACTGGTAGAATCAAACCCAATCTGTATGAGAGCCTATTCTATTCCGTTCGCGAAGGAGAAGGCATTGAAGGAAGAAATAGAGTATTTGTTGAAGGAGGGGATTATTTCGCACAGTGAATCATCTTTTAGTTCTAGTGTCGTTTTGTTGAGAAAACCGTCTGGGGAACACAGACTGTGCATAGATTACAGGAAACTGAATGCTGTCACAGAAGGACAAGTGGATCCATTACCAGACACAAAAACAGTTATTTGCCAGACTGAACAAGGCAAAATACTTTTCAAAGGTGGATCTTAGTAAAGTCTATTACCAGATCCCAGTGAAGCCTGAAGTGAGACCTTATTTGGCTTTTAGCACTTCGGATGGACATTATGAATTCAATATGCTACCATTCGGACTGAAAAATGCTCCGAGTGTGTTTTCAAGGATGATGCGCAAATTGTTGGATCCCCTGAATAACCCATGTATCACGAATTTCATGGATGATATTCTCGTCGCCACAGAGACATTTGAAGAACACATTGAAGCTCTGGAGATGTTGTTTGATAGACTTCGGGAGGCGAACTTAACTGCTAGGCCAATAAAATGTTGTATTGGATGCAAAGAGTTGGAATTCTTGGGACACACTGTATATCAGGGTAATATGACCCCTGATCCTAAGAACTTGGAAAAACTGCAGAGAGCACCTAGGCCGCAAACAAAAAAAGGACGTGCGATCATTTGTGTCGTTATGCGGATTTTATCAGAAATACATCAAGAATTTTAACGCTATTTGTGCTCCTCTGACTGATCTGACTCGCAAGGGACTTCCAGATAAAATTATTTGGACTGCACAATGTGAACTAGCGTTCCAAGAGTTAAAGGAAAAACTCACTAGCAAGCCTATTCTCAAACTGCCTGATTTGACACAGGACTTTGTCTTAAGAACCGATGCAAGTAATGTAGGACTAGGAGGGGCTTTGTTGCAAAGATCATCTTCACCTGATGGGGAACTGAAACCAGTCGCTTATGCAAGCCGTAAATTGAATAAGGCGGAACAAGGATACTCCACAAGCGAAAAAGAATGTTTAGCGTTAATCTGGGCAATAAAGAAGTTTCAAATCTATCTGTATGGTAGGACTTTTGTGGTGGAGACGGACCATCAGCCTCTCGTATTCTTATCTCAGGCTAAGCATGAAAACGCAAGATTGCTGAGGTGGTCTTTATTGCTTCAACCTTATCAGTTCAGTATCCAATATATCCCAGGCAAATTGAATGTCGGTGCAGATTTCCTCAGTCGGCACCCCTGTGATCAAAATTAGAGTAGTGGCAGACGTGAGGAGTAATTTTACCTATGTGTATCGCTGGTTTTGGAACTTGCCATAGGCATGTTTTCAAGTGGGGAGATGTGTAGTGAAATTGACAGAGATACAACGGTAAAATACCTCCAAAGATAACATGTAAGGATAAAAACATAATGCGTAGGCTGCTGATAGTACATGATCGCCCAGACCGCGGGTCATCACCCTCCATAAAAATTGACTTGCTAGACAGGAGGGGAACGGCGGATAAAAAGGAAAAAATATGACTGGAAAGATTGCGTGAGACTAGAAAGGCTAAGGAGACGCAATTGGGGGGGAAACGGAGAAAAGTCACGTTTCCCAAGTTGACATAAAGTAAGGAACTCGACAGAAGGGACCTTGGATATGTTACGCCACAGTCATTTATTGGTCGCTTTTTGCGATACCAAGCCTTTGATTTGAATTCAGCGGCAGAACGCAGATGTTTGGAATATTACAAAAATTAAAAAGTAACTTTTTCGTAATATTAATGTTAGGAATATAAAAATTAGCTGGCCGGATGGCCCATTCTGAGCAGTGAACTAATATGTTCTTAATTTTACAGACGGATAGATAATATTGAAGATAATGACAAAAGACAGTGTTGTTCACATCAGCGACAGACTGTATGGAATAAAAAAGTGTCGCTATTTGCACAAAAAAACACGACCTTGAGACGCAGGTGTTCAAATCTACTTAGTAGGGAAGCGAAGGGACATTGGTGGGAGCTGTGTCTAAATATAACTTTTAACGACAAAATTTTGGAGGGGAGAGAAAGGTTGGTTCAAAAATCAAGTACGTTTTTGAAAAAAAACAAGTAGAGACGGACAGACTAACAGATAAACATCCATACTTGACTGAAGCATGACTGAAATGACTTTAGGGTAGGAAATTTGAATTTGAAATAAACCTAGGCAGTGATTGGCCACAGACAATCATTTTATCGGCGCTCAGACGCGCAAGTGGGGCCATTCCTCAATAGTTGTTCGATGATAGACACAGTATTTTAAAGTGTGGTGATTTCCAAATGAAAGAAAGTGAAATAAGTTCAGGGACGCCATACTATAGCCAGCAGCTCAGCTGAGTTTTGCTAGCATTTCTGTGTTCTTTATTCATAATCTGGTAAGATTGAAATTATTTCTTTGTATATTTTGAATATTGTTTAATGTTCGAGTGATTTGATACTGCCATATCATAATCTAGCCTTACAAACAAGTAGGGATTTGCTCTAGACCCCCCGCCCAAGTCAGGGTCTAGGGACCAACAATATACATAAACTCCAGCAAGGGTTAGGAAAGACAGATCAAGTGTTGAGAATAATGAAACATATTACCTATCCACTTTTAGGGAAGGAAACTAATAAATATTTTTCAGAAATCTATAGTCTGGGAGGACCTATCTGATGTAAAACCACCATGGTAAATGTGCTGTTTGGTCAGAGAGATCTGACCTGTCTGTATGATGTGGTGTTGTGTCCATGTTGTGTCCAGACGTGGGTAGAGAATAGAATTTTGACACATAGCCAATACTTTGATTGCAGAGCTGTGAGTTTCAGTTGTCAACAAGGCGGTGTCCATTCAGTTGGTGATTTTACTCGAGTGTATCTGTGCAGTACGTTGTGACAGAGACCACTATTATTGCCCGCCAGCACGGAGAGGTGGGACCACCAGATTTCAGCACCAGAGCTACATATGCAAGTTGAGTGAGCCTCTGGTCTGCTGGAAGTTCACCAACGCCTTTTAGTTACTAATACCCCATAAAATTCCTGCAATTTACTGGACACTGTGTAGTCAATATAGACAGGTGTGATGAGGCCACCCCAACAGCACAAGCATTAACTATCCTCCCAAGTAGATGACTACTAGAACATTTTAATAAAACTAACTAGTCTAGTACTTATATATGTACACTCTTGCATTTATTATGTAACATTCCACGCATTTCTTTCATAATTTTTAAATCCATTTTTTAACAAAAGTTCTGGTCAACATAAAACTTGATCCAGAACAAATAAATGTAATATAATTCTATCAAAAACTTTACACTCTTGAGTTAGTTCAGTGTATTATAATATTTGTTAAATATCCAGCGTGCTTCACACAGCTTAAACACTTTATGTTTCTGGGCCTGAACTACATCTTGTATTAAATGGAACTGGAGATTTCTTTTACTAGTACGCGAAAAATAGAAGCAGACATTCTTTATGAAAATTTCAAGCCAAGATGGTTGGTGATTGCTGACAGCATTTGCACAAAGTGCAAATGAATGACAAACACAGCCGATAACAAAGACATGTGGAATCTCTTTCTTCAGATGAGCCTGTAAACCACTTGCAGTCCCCATCATAGTGGCACAGTTGTCTGCAGCAAAACCAATGACGTTACTAAGCGGGATTTCATGCGTGCTTAACAATTTCTTAACAGCTGTAAACATGCCAAGACCAGTCCCATCCTCCACCTCAATGAGGTCTAACAGTGAATCAACTACTTTTTTTGTGTGTCACAGAATCGCACAACGACTGCCAACATCTGGTTCGTAGAAATATCAGTACTCTCATCAACGAGTATAGAAAATTTCTGATTTCTGCAAATGTTTATAACTTCAAGCCGCTCAAAATGAGCAATGTGGAGCCGCGCTAGCGTAGTGGTTACAACACCGCTCTGGCGACCGGGTGATTCAGGATCAAACCCGGGCGACGGCATTTGAGGATTTTTCGTCGACCGGGATTTGGACTGGATTAACTCGAGATCTGGCGAGA
This sequence comes from Oreohelix idahoensis, assembly GCA_024509875.1. Taxonomy (NCBI): domain Eukaryota; kingdom Metazoa; phylum Mollusca; class Gastropoda; order Stylommatophora; family Oreohelicidae; genus Oreohelix; species Oreohelix idahoensis. The sequence continues at coordinate 194,398 of JAMPIV010015770.1, read as the reverse complement.
ACATTTGAAGGAGTGTCGTTGACCAGGGACTGGCGGCTCCTGAGCCGACCCAGCTCTAATGGGTACCTCCGAAAACGGCGAGTATCTGCCTGAATGGCGAGGGACACTTGTCTCTGTACAAGAAAATAGGATACTCACGTAAAAATCAATGTCAGGTTAGACATTAAAAATAACCTGAGATTTCGCCTCGAGTATTAGCGGGCGTACGAAAAAAAAAAAAAAAGAGCAATGCCGTACTGCATCACATAGGCAGCATTGGTGCGCTTCAGTGACATTTTTTTTTTAGCAATTGTGCTGTCTGGAAATATCTGCTTGCAACATTCAATCAAATGATCAGCTTGCGAAAACGGAGTATTATGTTCTGCCATGAAAGCCGACAACACTATCTCCGCTTTAGCAATTTTGTCTTGGAGACAGGGCTCTTTTGGTTTGATGAAAAACTTGTTAATGTTCAGAGTTTTGCTTTTGGCTTCGAAGTTTTTCATGTGCTTCTGTGTGCTTTTATGTGTCAATAAAGCTGTTTTGTTGGCATTAGTTAATGTACACGAACAGACCGTACAAATCGCAGCATAGCGATTACCAGAGTCCGGCTTTATCCAATCCTTCAGTTCGCTGTCTGTTAGCCATTCCGCACAAAAAAGCCTGCTGATACCATGGCTTCTCTTTTTTACGCGGTGGCGTGTGTGTCGTCATGCTACCACACCTACCTAGCGTACCTTCATCATCGCTCATTTTATAATCTTACAATAACAAAAAAAAAAACAAAAAAAAAAAAAATATGCTGTTTATCTGCCTAAAATGTAAAAAGAAGACTTTATAACACATCGCAAAAATGACTGAGTATTGCAGATGACAGCCATTAACAGAATAACAGGAAATAGATAGCTGATGTAAACGAGTAAAAAAACAACGTCATTGATGTGGTTAAAAACAAGAATTAAATTTAAGTGGAATAAAAAATATATAGCACATAATGTTTTACATTTAATTATAATATAAATATAATGTATAATGCTCAGTGCACAGAATATACATACATTGTAAATGTCAATTGTCAAATATACCCAGATTAATGCAGATTTGGAAAAAAAAATTACCCAGATACCCAGACGGAAGCCCAAAAACCCAGATCTAGTAAGAAATACCCAGCTGTGGCATCATTGCTGACTACCTATACCTTTACCACGTGGTCAATGTGAGCTTATGGAGAAATTGATTTCCGTCTTTAACTACCTTTTAGCGCTAAATTCACCAGCTGTAACCAGGTTACACGTTAACTGTTCTTTTATCATGAACTTTTCGTTCTGCCCAACGAACTTTGAACGTCTCCTCCTAATTTTATGAATACCGTACAACTTTAATCTTGTTTTCTTTGAAGACCTCATCGCTTGATGTTCTAATTGTCAAAGCTTTGATGTGCACTGTGATAGGAATGTCAGTAATGTCTTTGGCGTTTAATCACCCATTGTTTCGCTAGCATTAAATACTAACAACCCAGGAGCTTTTGGTATTCACTTTAGAAACATTGAACCTCAAAAAGATCTACCATATATATATATATATATATATATATATATATATATATATATATATATATATATATATATATATATATATATATATATATATATATACATATACATATATATATATATATATATATATATATATATATATATACATATATATATATATATATATATACGAGGTGTGTTCAAATGAAACCCGTCCCAGTGGCTTTATAACAAATATATGTAAGGTACATCAGCAGGAGTAGTAGAATTAAATACAGCAATTGTTATGAAGCAAGTACTCACTGGGGTTCTTTAGAAATAGTCACCATAGGCATTCAGACACGCATCTCACTGCTTGGGTCGACGGCGGATGCCGTCCGAGAAAAATGACTGGTTGCTTATTGGACCATTTGGTCACCGAGGCCCTGACGTCTGCATCGGAGTCGAATCGTTATCACTTTAGAGATTTTTTTTTAAGGGTCCGAACAAATGAAAGTCACATGGTGACAGATCGGGGCTGTAGGCTGTGTGTGCCAGAACTTCCCACCTTTTCCTTGCAAACGCTTCCTGCACAATGTTCGCAACATGTCGACGAGCATTGTCATGCAACAGAATCACACCACGCGAAAGCATGCCGGGTCGTTTATTCTTGATGGTTGTTTGCAGGTTGTCTAGTGTGTCTTTGTAGCGGATGGCATTGATGTTCACGCCAGGCTCTTTAAAGTCTACCAATAGAAGCCCTTCATGGTAAAAAAATGCGGTCAGCATAACCTTACCGGCGGAAATCTGTGACTTGAATTTTTTGGGTTTTGGTGATCCGGGATGTTTCCATTGCATGCTCGCTGATTTGCTGCACGGCTCAAAGTGGTGGCACCACGACTCATCGCCTGCCACTATGCGCAACAGAAATGCATCACCCTCCTCTTCGTAACGCAGCAGGTGGTTCAAACTCCACCCCATGCGTTCTTCCTTATGGTGATCGGTCAGCATCCGTGGGACCCATTGTGAACACACCTTTCGATACTTCAGTTTTTTCCTAACCACCATTTGAACTGTCCTAAGAGACACAGCGAATTCCTCTGCTTGCGAACGTAAGCTCCGACGACGGTCCACCCGTATTGCTGCATCAATCTCGGCGATGGCTTCTTCTGTCGCAACAATATGCACTTGACCTGGCCGCGGAAGATTTTTCGTTAACTGACGTCCTTCTCGAAACATTCGAGCCCAGTATTTCACTGTAGTCTTAGACACACTTTTGTCACTATACACTGCTTTCATTCGGCGATGAGTGTCGACTGGTCGACATCCTTCGGCTTTTAGGAACTGAATCACCGCTCGCTGATCGACCTTGGACGGATTCCTTATCACACCGGTCATTCCGGAGTCAAAGAGTTAAATAAATTCAACCCAAACGCAGCTTTGTATAACAAGCATTCGCTTATAAGAGGTCAAGGTCACTTGAACTGAAATCGTTCGCAGCACTCCACGATACGGTCTTAGATAATTTTGTTGTTGTCTTGTATTCAAGTTATTCAACCCTTCCGGTGTAACCTCAATTTTTTGGTCTGTCCGGATTACGTTAGTAGAGACAGTATGCAGTCCTTTTTTTTTTAATAAGGAGTGCTGCAGCTCAACAGCACATTAAAGAAAGCCGCCACTGAGCACAACCAATGAATACTAGGAGAATGAACACTTACACACTTGTACATTCGTATGTGCTTATTACGTCAGATGTGACGTCATCATGCTCCTCCTAGGAATGTCCACTTCGAACAGCACGGTCGGGTTTCATTTGAACACGCCTCGTATATATATATATATATATATATATATATATATATATATATTATTTTAATATCTATATATATATGATATATATATATATATATATATATATATCTATATATATATATATATATATATATATATATATCCCAACGGGCTGATCACCCGTTTGCCAGTCACTTTGATTATGGAAACAACAACAAACGGATTGATTTGTCGTTGCCCTAAAGACGCCATTAGGCGTGATGGGAACAACGGCAGAGAAAATCTATTCGCTGTTGCCCTTAAGACGCCACTAGGCGTAATGGCCACTGACTGCTTTGCCGGTCATTGGCTAAGGACGGAAGAAGAAGAAGAAGAATATATATATATATATATATATATATATATATATATATATATACACACACACACACACACACACACACACACACACACAGAGGCGTCCCCCGCTTATTCGACAGATTAGGGACCAGAGCACCGTCGAAAAGCGGAACCCAGTCTTTTTTTTATAGCTTGCAAATGCGTTCAGGCCGCCGAAAAACATAAATAACGAACTATATATCACTTGCGATTGCGTGCGAAAGCTAAATAACAAACTATATGTATACAAAAGCACAGTAAAATGAACAAAAGCTAACCTTTAAATATACAAAAGTACTGTACAGTAAAATGAACAAAAGCTTGGAAACATGACGGAATAGGTCGAAAGAGCAGACCACGCGTCGAATGTATGGGTTCTGGTTATAATTGAAAAACGTCGAAAGAGCGGATCGTCGAAAAGCGGACTGTCGAAAAGCGGGGGACGCCGGTATACTTCTGTGTGTATGTGTATGATTTTAAGCGGCCCCGGTGGAAAGGGGGGGGGGGGGGGGGGGAGGGAGGGGGAGAGAGAGAGAGAGAGAGAGAGAGAGAGAGAGAGAGAGTAATGATGAACTTTTACAAAGAGAAGATCGTGTTCCCATCTCATGCAGTTCACGAATATATTTTAATAGCCAGCTCGAGAGTTTTTATTGGGAATGTGGGAAAAGTACCTTTGATACCGGGGGGTGAGAGAAATTACGATTTTAAATGTTGGCGGGAAAGATCTAGCCCAAAATTTTCCTAGTTTAAAAGTCTAAGTCTAACCTGCCCCCTCGCAATTTCCTAAACATCTACCAGATCAATCACTGTGATCTACTGGTAGATCTAGATCGACTGGTTGCCGACACCTGTACTAAATAACTTCTACACGTTAAAGCTGCTATTCCAGGGTTAACGGTTTTTTTTTTAAATACTGTATTTTTAAATAATACAAAGGCTATTAATGTTGTGGAAAGCTGACTTAGCACAAGTGATTCTTGAGTTATTTTAATTTAGACATCTGCTGTCAGATCTTATAACAGATCAAAGGCAGTTTTGTTTTTACCCCCGCGTTTTTTCACTGCCTTCACGTCAAGAGAAATATTACATTACGAGCAAGCAACACGTCAAAAATAAGGTGAGTGAATTATGATGTGCTCATTTTGCTGCATGCCCTGATGACGGCACGAATTCTTCTGTGCTAATTTAATTCCTTTCTAATCCATTTCAACTTCACTGGATCTGTACAGTCAAACTTATCACGACTTAGGATTAACGCACCACGAAAAAACATTGAAACGCTTGCAAGCTCTTTTTAAATGGGTGTTCAACACAGCCTTCATGCAGCAATGCGCGCCTTTTCCGTACTTTCCAGAAAAGCTGTCGATTTTTTTCACTGTTCGCTACAGGACGTTTCACGTAGACATTTATTAATATGAGAATGTGATTATTTTTGTTGTTGTCGCACAACAATTAATTCTGCCTTTACTGTTTTAATTTAACTCTAAACCAGGCGCTGTTGCCGATAACTGTGACCTGGTAGAAGAAGGTCACTTTTCGAGGTAGGCTATAGAGAAGCACCATTTTCACAAAATCCCGAAGAACTCTTCCCCGCACAGACAAAGGAAGAGCCCTTACAAATAAGTAGAGCTTTCCCACAATGCAGAACACGATTCCCAGACCTGGTTGACAATATACCACAACAGATTTAAGTAGGTACCCGGATTGAATGAAAAACGGAAAGTACATAGCTAAATAAAAAGGTACGGGTAGGTCCATACCAGATATGGCCACAGGAAATTGAAGTGTTAGAAACTTCACTATATTAGGGTCCAACATGTGAGGGTGACGACTTCCCTTCCTCGCTGCCTTTTCCTTCCATAACTCAAGAGCAGAGTTAGGCACCCATTACAGCTGGGTCGACTGGAGCGTGACGCTCTCGTGTTCCGAACCCGGCACCTTTTGCCGCGAGAGGCCAACGCTCTACCCACTATGCCAATCTGACGCTCACATAGCTATATAATACATTTAAAAAAAGACGTACCCAACTACAGCATGGACACAATTATATACAGACGAATCAGCAATAAAAAATGGAGGAGACATGCACGCACAACTAAAGAATGGACAGGAAATCTATATTACAGTGGCCAATGAAAAAATTTCAAATGACTTTCAAGCTGAGGCAGAGGCACTAAAACAGCTGCAATAACCATATTGGACAACATAGACAATGCTAAAGCCAAGACAGTGTTCCTCATAGACTCCCTGTCATTCATATCTGCTCTAAGAAACAATTTAAACAACAATATTAGACATCCTCTCAGAAGCACTAATGGAAACCAGCTATAAATTCAACAAAATGAACGTACTGCAATATGTAAGAAAATAAAAAAAGGAGACTTGTAAAGGAAGGAGGAATTTAAATGCTAGCTCAGGATGAGGCATCGGATAAAGAGATAAAAGCAGTAATAAAATAGTTTTAAAGATGGTATAGAAATAGTAGCAGAAAGAGCACGCTATATTTCAACCCCTCCCAGCATGGCGCTCCCTCTTTCTAACATCTACCTCTCATGGTAAAAGAGGAACGACTTAGAAAGTAAGTACGGTTTCTAAACTGTTAAATTTGCGATCCAAAATTACAAACCCCTTTTGGTCTGCAACCTAAATGATGAATCGTGAATCAGTCAAGCCAAAGCGTTTTTAATTTTGTTATTTATTTTGAGAGAGCCGTTAATCACATCTACGAACTATATTAGATTTGCTAATGCTCATAAATTTAATAACATCGCGGTGAAATTATTTTTAGAAAACACCAGATATTGAAAATTATATTCTGAAAACAGTTGCAACAACATGATGATATAATTTAGTGAGTGCATGGCCTAGAAGTCATGGAAATATTTGAGCACTCGGAATATACGCGTATTTTCTCTTTTTTTAACAACGTCTGGATCCGTTACAAAATGAGGACATCACGAGGGGCTAATGTCAAATAAATCAGAAGCTGGGTCATCTTTAAGAAGAGGTGAAGTTTCTTCCACTTGATCCAGTATAAACGCAGACATTGTAAACAGCAAATAGATAAAAAGGAAAAAAAAAACGTTATAATCAGAAACAGTGCTGCCAAGTAAGTTGTACATGTCAGCGAGGTCGGTCAGAATGAGAACAATATTATTTTTTAAAATCTCTTACACCGAAGGCGAGACACACCTGGAAGAATTTTCCATCTGTATTCTTACGGTCATGAGCGTCTAATTGGCTAAGTGATTACAGCGCCTGTCTCTCGCGGCAACATTACCGGTTTACAGGGTCGAGACCTGGTAACGATCACGCTCCAGTCGACCCAGCTGTAAATAGGCACCTAACTCTGCTCTAAGTTACGAAGGCAAAGGCAGCCTGGAAGGGAACTGGTCACTCCACCTTATTTTAAGAAATCTAGATCTAGCATAGTGAAGTCTCTAACATTTCACTCCCCTCCGGCAGTATCTGATATGGGACTACCTTTACCTTTCATATTTAAGGTCATGTCTACTCCTAGTTAGTTGCTTATCCTTTACAGTACGTGGCAATCAACCCCAGCTTTTATTGGCTGTCTGTGATTTTTCTAGGCAATTTTTTTTTCATTCAGTAGTTTGCCATTGCTTTCTGAACGGTACGGCGCTTATACCATTGTTAAAATCCACACACAGCGATCTGCTACCAAACTGCCTGCAGCAGGTTTCGAACCTGGTATATCTGGATTATGAAACTGCGTTCATATCCATTAGGCCACAGACGCATGACCCCTTCCTGCCCCAAGCATTCGGCTCTTGCTACACGGAGGCTGTCAGCCTCACACGCTGTCACATTCACTGGTATAAAAATGAAAGGCGAAGGTATAAAAAAGAAAGGCGAAGGTGGTCCCATAACAGATACTGTCGTAGGGGAAAGAAGTGTTAGAGACTTCACTTTACTAGGTCCAGCATCGAGAGGTGGGGGGTGATCAGTTCCATTCCTCGCTGCCTTTTCCTTACCTAACTCAAGAGCAACGTCAGGTACCCATGTACAACTGGGTAGACTGGAGCGTGTCGATACCGTGTATAGTACCCGACACCTTTGCCGCGAGAGATCAGCGCTCTAACCACTCTCTCTCTCTCTCTCTCTGTCTATATATATATATATGTGTGTGTATAGCTTCAATGCTAGTAAAGATAACTAAGTATACATCTACATTCACATTTTAAAAATAAAAAAATTCAAATCTACTCCGAAAGAGTAAAAAGGCGCCCAAGCTAAGTAAATTCATAAAGAAAATGTGCCCTAAAACATGGCTTCTTAATATGAAACCCCTGGGAGTCCGTAGATGGATTCTAGGGGGTTCGTATGCATAAAAATTATAATTAATTAAAGATCTAAAAATGTTAATTATGCGTTTATGTACATCTTTTTTTTTTACTTAAGAAAGGGTCGGTATCTTTAACCGGATAATCAAAGGGGCCTATAACACAAAAACGTTAACATGCCCTAAAAGACATTAAAATACATTCAAAGCAAAACGTTATAAATAAGAGGTATGACAAGTAGCAGAAGACGTAACAAGGAGACTTCAAGATTGTAGGCGCTGACGAATAGATGGAAAGTTAGAAGACGAAGACAAATCTGTAGCAGTAGTAGCAATAAATGCGCTCTGATATAACCATATAGGTTGAAAGAAACGCGCCTCACCAGACGAAGGCAAAAAAAAAAAAGCAATAGTAGGAACAGTGGTCGTATTCATCGTAGTAGTAGCAATAGTAGTAGTGTTAATGCTATTAGTGTAGGCAGTGGTCGTGAAAGTAACTGTATTTTAAATTGCTATAGATGTTTTAAAAAAAAAAGGTAAATGATCCCGTTACACGCCCATTGAGGCATATTGGGAATATGGTGTTAGGAGGCCGATATTTTCTTGACCATCGGCACACTAGAGGTGGTGTGGTCAGCATCACGCTGGCCGCCTAAACCTTTCCCAGAGTTGCTCTGGTACCCAATTCTTGAGGCTGGGTCGACCCTGAAGCCGTTTGCGGTCTAAAAAATCCCACCAACTGGGGATCGAACCGTCTAAGGGGATCAGTTGGTAGACCTAAAGGTGACTGGGAGGGAGGGGGGAGGGGGAGAATAGAGAATTTGTACCTAGGTAAACTGAAGACTAGCCCTTTCCTTCTGGCACTTAAAAGTGCGGTGTCCTCATGTTTAAAACTACTTTCATAACTTTCCCAGTGAAAACTCCAAGCTGGCATACTTTGAGTACCACGGGCGCCTATTGGCGACAAGCATTATTTTCCGTACAGTACCAATGTCGCCTTTTGGCGTACGTATAGCATCAGCATAAAATAGTATCAGCAAGTGTCTGAAAAAATAACGCATATCAAGGGAAGTAATTCAATTTTATTGAGAAATGGTCAATGGCGGGCGGAAAATTTTTTTCACGTGTTATGAATAATCTTGAGGTGGAAATTTCGTCAAAAATGAGTGAAACTAGTGAATGTTGCAATGATTTGGATTCTGGCTCTCAGCTGACCTTTGAAAGTGACAACAATTGGTTTAGTTTTGATGCAGGGCAGCCTGAAATTACTGAAACAGACAGCAACAGCCCTAGTTCCAGCATTCATGAAGCTGTCAGAGGTGTTGATAGCGATTTTCAGGGCCATAGTGAGAATCAGGGGCGTGGAAAAAGACCTCCTACTACGAGGGGGTGTGGCAGAGAAGCAGCTGATTAGTTTCAGTGGTACTTGTATGGCTTTGATGACCTCTATATGAGCGTTATGATTAGGGTTAGACTGTTACAGACAGTAGAAGAGGGTTTCCTGTAATTTTGAGAAAAACAAAACAACATTAAGAGTGGCCGTTCATCTGTTTTTGCTAGGTCGGGAAACATGGTTGCTTGTACATGGCATTATAGAATTTGTTCAGCACAGTCCACGCAAACAATGTTGCTGACAAAAGTACACCATGAGGGAGATTTATGACACTGGAAAAACCTATCATGGCAGATGTTTATAATCACAATATGAGTGGTGTATGTCACTTCAATCAAAGACTGGTGAATTACTTTTCAATTTTTTATAAATGTGAGGACAATGCTGCCGCCAGGAAGGAAATAGGCCCCCAAGGCCAGAGAAAAAAGCAACAATAATTGCATCTGTGACCATATTTTATGTTAGACTATCACACCCAGCTAAAACAAATTGATAAGTATGTATTTTTAAAACTTCTTTATGCATGAACTCATGTCAGTACCTCATGAATATTTCTATTTTGTCATAGTCGCCCTTGAATTTTGTGTCCATTTCAAATAGCTTTTTAACCCCAATATCATTTTAAGAGCATATTATACTTGCTTTTTTTAGAAAGAATGTACAATAATATTATATCTTGGAAAGTCTTATGACTTTTGAGTTGATTATAATATTTTTTATACATTTTTCAATAGTGCATGCCAATATTTGTCTATTGCCTCATTAATATTCAAAATGGCTGCCATGATCACATGACCTGAACACAAAACTAGGTCACCACGCGACACCTTATCCACTTCCCATATCATCCTGAAAGTTTCATGTCAATCTGTTGACTCATTCGGTCTCAGTGATTTTTTAAATTTCATCACCCCAAATGGGAAATTTTTCCTAAAAACCCTTGGTACTTGAGGGTAATTGCTACTGAGAAGCCTTGGTACTAGGAAGAGCTAGGGAAATTTCGGCCTATTTCCCTACCGTTAGCAATTAAAACCGCGGTATCTCAGGGAGGTGATTGTCCCCCATTCCCTTTGAAAACTCATGTGCTAGCTCAAACAAATTCAATTTAATTGTGAACTGCATGAAATAGTAAAGTATTGTTTTTTCTTTGAAGGAAAGTTGAAATATGGTAAACAATAATTTAGTTTAAATTTTCTTCTTCTTCTTCTTCTTCTTCTTCTGTGATCCTTAGCCGCCGACTGTCAAAGCAGTCAGTGGCCATCACGCCTGGTGGCGTCTTGTAGGGCAGCAACAAATTGCTTCCACTTTGCTCGGTCGGCGGCCATCCATCGTACAGTGCCCCAACTCTGGTTGATTCTTTGCATCTCAGCCTCCACAGTTCTCCGCCAAGTTGTTTTTGGTCGGCCTCTCTTTCGCTTTCCTTCGGGAGCCCATAGCATAGCTGTTCTTGTAATGGCATCAGGGTCCCTTCTGAGGACGTGGCCAACCCACACTCCAGCGTCTGTCAGCTATGATGGGGTGCATGTCCTCTTGGTTACTCCGAATAAGTAGTTCTTGGTTGTTAGGGGTTATTCGGCCAAGAGTTGAATTGTCTACTTCTCTGTTAATGGAATTTTTGGACGCAGATAATCCGGCATAAAATAGAAGTCATCGGCGGGACTTATTGCTAATTCCAAAAGCTCTGAGACCTGAAAAACAGTCCTTATTTTATTAAGGCACATCTTTAAGAGAGCTCAAGTGTTTCTTTAATCTATTCCCGCAGGTCCGGTGTTGCAAGACCCCGCTACAGATGCTCAGTCAACAAGAAATTAGGACAACAATTATATTTGAATGCTTGCACGTATAACTGACCCGCGTAGTTACCAGGAATCTGTGATGAGACACAGACAGAATAGTACTACTGCTCCCTCAGGCATGTCGTACAAGGCGATCTACATGAGGTTGTGCATGGGGTTGGTAACCTCAAAATGTAAAGTTAACCCCAGAGAAACCACTGCTGGAAAAGCATGTGACTGCTTGGTGGAGGTTTCCTGGAGTAGGACTTAGTTGAAGTGGTGGTTCTTTGCCCTGTAATGGGGGCAAAGGAAAATTATGACGTATACATGTATGTGTGTGTATGTATGCTATCCTATATATAATATCCCAGCTTTTTCTGTCAGTGCGTAACGCTAAGGGATGCAACTTTGGTTGAAAGTTAGACATTAATTGTATTGTTTCTCTTATATGTACTCTCCTGAAAATAGTAACACTTACCAAAGAAGAACGCGCAAATGATGGTGTGCACAAAAATATATTTATAGAATGTGTGATCACGTATACACACATTGGGATCCTCGCTGCTGCTACGTAGTTCGTGTACTGTGTTTTTTTTTTAAAAATACTTTTCAATAAAATTGCCGTTAGGTTTTGGTGATTTTGAATGTAATTCCCGGCTTATGACGGGATTTTACAATAATACATATATGAAAAGCCACGCAAACCACAATATCGGCTGCATGGGGATGGCAACCTCAACGTGTAAAGCAGATAGCGACGGAAACCACCACTACAGGAGCACGTGAACGCTTTCATGTAGCCTGATACAAGAGGACCAACTGTAGTGGTTGTATCATGCTCCACAAGAAGCACAAATAAAACTGGTGCATTTAGCTACCAGGATTTAAACCCGGTAACTATGCATTGAGAAGCACTTGTTTTGATCACTCTGCCACTTGGTAGAAACGACACAGTATTACCAACTACCAGAAGATAAAACTGCGAGTACATGAGTTGATACATGAATAAATACACTGCGTGTCTGTTTGTCCTTCAGTGGTCTTCAAGATCGGTAAACGAGTAATCACAGGAGTAACTTAATTCAGTGCTCTGCAACCAGTGTGCCGATGTCTACATGGTGTGCCGTGACACCAGTCAGATTACACCATATGATGGTATACAAAATTATATGTTGTGGTTACATATTAGGAAAGAATCTCATACGTACAATTTTACAAATAATAAATTGAGTTCTCGTCATCCACAAATCCATCACATAAAAATTAGCGAGCGTTGTCTTATGATTGCATCGAATTTTAAAGTATGTTTCTTACCCGCGTATTTAAATCACGTGGTGTGCCGTGCAATTTAGAAAGGCACTTTAAGTGTGCCGCGACGTGAAAAAGGTTGCGGAGCACTTAATTCACCAGAATAGCCACAGGGCTCACCTTTGGGTATGGAGACCATACAGCCAATGTCCATACTTTGGAGCTTGGTCAGGGCTATCTTCTGAAGAGCTATTCTCTCGGCTTCAGTAAGGCTGAGAATGCTGACAGGGCGTAGCTGTACCTTCCGTCCACTGACGCTTGACCATGCGCACGAGCCCTAGAGGAGAGGAGAGGAGGGGAATCAATTAAGGAATGATTTTCTGCAACAATCTAGATATTCTCTTTCTTCTATCCATCCATCTTTTTGTCACCCTGACTCACTCATACTCATTAAAACAATCTCTCCTGTAAAAATACAACATTTAAAGAAGAAAAAACTTCTTCAAATCTGGTGGCGTGGACGATCATGTCTCTCTGCAACTTCCTGTCCCCAGTGAAAAAAGAGGTAAAGGATCCCGTTTACACACCCATTGTGGCATATTGGGAATATGGTGTTAGGCCAATATTTTCTCGACCATCGGGACTTCCTGTCCCCAGTACTGCCTATCAATACTGTTGTCAATTTCTTTCTATGTATGGTGTAAAATTCTCAAGTATCTATTATAACTTTTTCCTTCACTTTTTCCCGTTGTTATGATTTATTCCGGTTGTCTTTTTCTCATACCATGTCCGAAGAAAACAAACACACACACGCTCAAATAAATACATACTTGAACACACAGCAAAATAAAGCTAAGTATAGTCACTAATGTTTTGCTAATTCCAAAAGAAATTGTGAGACAGTAATAACATTAATGGGAATGAAACGAGAAATTAAGTATGGAGATTTTTAACCACAAAAGACGTCAAAAGGCCGTCTGCTATAACGTGACATTATCTTGTCTCGTGTTAGTCAACGTCTGGTGCCAAAGCTGGGGACTAAACAACATTTACAAACAAACGAGCCAGTCGTGTGTTGGTCACAGTAGTATAGTAGGTACGCTACAGGTATGATTCAGGAGGTGGCGCGTGACTTTTATATAAGGAAATACTCCGATAAATTCAGGAGGTGGCGCATGACTTTTATATAAGGAAATACTCCGCTCAAGTATGGCGGGCGTGTTGTGTGTTTGTTTATTTATACATATATTACAACAGTTATACGATATATATATATATATATATATATATATATATATATATATATATATATATATATATATATATATATATATATATATATATATATATATATATATACGTACTTTACAAAACATGTGTTACAACACATATTTATTCATATATACATACGATATGTAGACATAGATAACAAAGATTTAGTTAATAAATATTTTTTATTTTCAACAGTGTTTGGTTACAGCAGTAACAAAATTATATGAGTAGGGTCACATATTGGCAAGATGGAGGTGTGTACAATTTTTATGGTAACAAAATTATATGAGTAGGGTCACATATTGGCAAGAAGGAGGCGTGTACAATTTTTATGGTAACAAACATTATATGAACAGGAGCACATATTGGTAAGAAGGAGGTCTGTACAATTTTTTATTTTTATATTGGTAAACAGCAGTGTTTTGTTACAGCAGTAAAAAACATTATATGAGCAGGATCACATATTGGCAAGAGGGAGGTGTGTACTTTTTTTAAATATTTATATATTTATATTGGTAAACAACAGTGTTTTGGTACAGCAGTAACAAAAAGATATGAGTAGGATCACATATTGGAAACCGGCTAGCTGGAAAGAGGAAGGCGTGTGTACAATATTTGGTAAACAGCAGTAACAAATATATATACAACTTGAGGGGAGATGGCGTCAATTTGTCGTCGTGTAGAAATAGGACAGAGAGTTGTGATGTTGGGTTTGTGTTGGGCTGCGTGCGCGTGTGTGGTATTGTTTTTTGGTTGGTTTGGTGTTGTGTACATAATGGAAGATAGATATTTTTTAGATGGAAAGAGGTGATATGGTGACGTTGTCGGCGTGTACCTGTCTTTTGATGTAGAAATAGGACAGGGCATTTCTGTGTTGCTCGTATGTGTAGATGGCGGAGTTGTGTGTTCTGAATCCTACATTTTTCCCGCCCTGCGCTTGTTGCGTGTTGAGTACCTCTAAAAACGTGTGTTTGTCTATTTTGTTGTGGTGTTTATTGAGTCCTTTAGTGGTGGTTTTGTCGTAATCGCCAAAACAGTGGTACGTTTTGCTACAGAGGGAAATCACCCCACTGCCCTCATATTCTAATTTTAAAAGGCCCGGTGTTAGTTTGTCAAATAACTTTTGGTCGCGACATTTCTGACAAACCAGTCGCGTTTTACCCTCGCTATTAATAAATTCGGATCTATGTTCGGGACACACTTCGGCGGGAAACCATCGGTCGTAGACGCTATAAAATTCTTTTCGCATAGCGGGTTTAACGGCGTCCGCTATGTTATCTGTGCTAAGGGCCAAGTACAGACTATCTGTATCAGTCTCGCATAACTGAAAGTCTGCTCTATCTAAAAATCTATCTAGGCAGTCGTAATAAAATTCTAACATTCTCAATTTAGCGTACTGATAGACGAAAAAACCTATCTGCGCGGGTAGGTCCCAACTAATTTTCTTTTTAACCATTTCTACCTCGAAAATGTCATCCGTCACTAAACTTATCTTTTTAAACTGGGGACAGTTTATTAATTTAGACGTCCCCTCCCCCGTCGTGTACGAGACCTCTACGTGTTTCGCCTTATTGGTCAGGGTTTTGCCATAAGCAGCGTTCCCTAACAATTTCATAGTTTCGCTCGTTATGGCGCAGACATCGTCTATATCCCCCTGTCGGCGCGCGTTGGATACGATGTCCCCAAACTGTTTAAAACAAGTCGCAGGGGTATACTCAATCACCTGGTATATACACGTGACTTCTAAGCCCTTGGACAGGTACCAGCGAAGCAGAGGTGTCGCCAACAGAATCTTTTCACCCACGTAGCTTCCGATCAACGTCCGTCTGGGGGTAGTCAGGGGTTTATTTTTTTCTGCGTATTCACGCATGAAATCTCCAATATCATCTCTCGTGACGTCAACATTTTTTAAAAATGGGCGTCATTTCCGAAAAAATGCTCTTTCAAGTTATCGGGGACTCGAATGTCACACTCGACTAAGCCAAATAAGGTCTCGTCTATCACAGAACCTAGAATCTGTTGTTCTGTTAACGGGTATCTAAATTCGGTATACGACGGTTTCAGGCTCGGGAATGTGCCGCTCAGAAAGCGACCGATTGATCGATCGGTTCATTTGAGGCGCTGCCACTCGAATTCCCACATTTCTACCAAGTTGACATCACACTCGGACTTCAAATACTCGCCAATTTCCCGAGTCTTTTCGTACAACTCAGTCAAGGGTTTCTTATTGACTGGATTAATGTCACGACCGGTGGTTAGTGGGCAGTTAGGATGTCCGTGGAAAAGGCAGCCATGAAACTGGTAGACTGTGCGAGACTCTTTGTCCCAGCCATCTACCCTAAGGCGCCTATGCCCCAAAGACATTTCACGGCCGTTGAACTGGGTTTTTAAAGACACATTATTTGTGTGCGATACCCAAGTCAACTAGTCGCGACACTGCACGGTGTATTTATTGACTTTGTGGTACCTGAAACCATCCTCCCTGTGTCTTTGAACGGGAAAATCAGAAGCTATTTTCTGCATTAGCGCCCACAAATAAAGAGCGTTGGCATCATAACATTTAATGCATTGGACCACTTTGCCACCTCTGATGTGCGTTTTGTTTTTTTCGTGAAACCTATGAAAGATTATTGATGGACCCCTAACTATATTTTGTCTCAGAGTGTGGTGTAAATCCTGCTCCCGCTTCGAGCATAAAGAAAAAGATATATTTGATGGGAGGGTTTTGAATAAGTACTTTAAGGTTACCCCGAAATGGCGTCTTTAAACATATCTACCCCTAGACCCGCGTAAAAACTAACTTGCTGTTCTAAAGCAATTAAGAAGGGCACTACGTCCTTGTTATTATACAACGCCAGAAAATCGCGCAACGTGGCCATGCGGTTATCGACCCACACCCTCTGACATTCGGCGTACTCGGTAATAGAAATATTACAGTTTTTTTAGGGAGGAAAAAAGGCGGAGTGGGGTGGTAGGGTCGTTTCGTTTAACTTGTCTAAATCGGTGACGTACTCGTAACAGAAAAAAGCCTTTAGTTTCTGTCACTTTATAGGCCGCGAGATACTTGCTATAACTAAATCCGGGGGCTAGGTGATACACCTGTTGAACCTACAGTTCATACCACTTGTGATGATGATGCTCCTATCTCACGGGAGTTGTTTGCAACATTGCAAAAGAATGATTATTCATTAAAAAAAATTTTTCAGTATGTTAACAAAAAGAATACAAGCAACAAACTTGCAAAATCTAGACATGACTTTATACTTAAAAATGGGATTTTGGTGAGAGTAATACGGGAAAAGGATTCATCCTTATGTTATCAGATCTTAGTCCCATCCTCTATGAGATCTCGTATATTACGACATGCGCATGACTCGCAATGTGCGGGCCATATGGGTTTTTCGCGTACCAAATCCAGAGTGCTTTCGGCATTCTACTGGCCAGGCGTCCATAGGGACATCACTCTCTATTGTCGATCCTGTTTGATATGTCAGGAAGTTAAGGTACGGGGTCCATTTCATGCGGCTCCTATTCAAGCTGCGGACATCCCGATTAGACCATTTGATAAAATGGCAATTGACATTATTGGTCCGATGCTTCCATCTGCTAGAGGGCATACGCATATCCTTACGTGCATTGATATGTGCACTCGTTGGCCTGAGGCCATCCCTCTCAAGAACAGTGTAGCAGAGGCATTGATGTTAATCTTCTCACGCATTGGTTTTCCACGGAAAATCTTGTCGGATCATGGGGTTCAGTTCATTTCTGAATCCATGTCTCAAGTTATGAAGTGTCACAACGTTACCCCTGTGAGGGTAACCAAAGAGAGTTATCTGTGTGGTGCCGGCTTTGTCAATGGCTCAGATTCGCCTGGCACCCGGTTGAAGATGAGCAGCAGGAGTGGAGAAGGTGAATATAAGACTTTGGGATGAGTTCCCAGCATATAGCCCCAGTGATTCTGGATCTCGTGACATATACCTCCTACCACTCTATCTCCCTCTCTATATTATAATACTAACGAGCCCCCACTCCCCTATTACACTGAGTGAACAGAAGAGAAAGAGAAGAAGAACAGTATGTCTCTTTCGCACACTTTCGTTCCTTCTCTATATATGTAATAACGTGTGTGGGTAATGTAACCACAACTACAACGTTTATTAAAATACTGAAATATAACAACATTCAGTTACAACAATACAAATGTAATAAGAACTAACCTAACTATGGCTGGAAAAGAAGATAATAGTTAGGCAAAAAATACACTCACTAAACTTAAGTCTACACGATGTGATGATGATGATGAATTAACCTAATCTTAACCCCAACAAAAAAGGATATCTTGATTCGGGGCTCGGAATGACTGTCAATAAAACTCTGGGAATTTGTATACACGGGCAAGTCTTAGTCTGCATTCAATAACACTGGACGGTCCACTGGATTTCGTCAGGTGTCGATGGCCTGTTCCTTTTGTCGCTCACAAAGCGAGTGTTGACATTGCGCCGCGTGTCTGAGCTGGCGTGTTCCTATGTTGTTGTTTAAACAATGTTATGCGGTGGAGACTTCCGCTGATATGCAGATGTCCCTGTGTGGTGAAGATATTGGTCTCGGGTGGTGATGATGGTGGAAGCAGGTTATATCTTGGTATTTGTTGGCGCATATATTTCACTGGGAGAATCTGTCCATTACTACAAGTAATTTTGTATCTCAATAATTTGCGTAGGCGCTGGTTTACAAATTCGTCATGTCGGCTCTTGCCCCTTCCGATAATTAAAGTAACGTGGAC
The DNA here is from genome assembly GCA_024509875.1 of Oreohelix idahoensis. Taxonomy (NCBI): domain Eukaryota; kingdom Metazoa; phylum Mollusca; class Gastropoda; order Stylommatophora; family Oreohelicidae; genus Oreohelix; species Oreohelix idahoensis. The sequence continues at coordinate 175,962 of JAMPIV010015770.1, read as the reverse complement.
AGCTCTTTAGTAATGCAACAATCCTGCCTTGGTATTGTCTGCACCCTGTTCTGCGTGGGTGGCTGCGGATGATGGAAAGACCCTTCACCGTCTGGCGAATTCCTTTCTCAAAAACCCCCGTGGAGAATGGGTAAAGTGGGTGCCGTTAATTACATGTGAGATGCGTGTCGTCGCAGTATCTCTGGTCGGCCCTACTTTTTAGCTTGTCCCGTAATTAACGCCCGCAACGTAGTAGACAAAGGCTGAGGTATCTCAAAGGTCCCCGGTCTCTACCACTGCGATGGATAAAAGGATAATCCCGTATAAATACCCCGTAACCTATGCTCCGCATGCGGTGTGTTTGTGTCTGTGAAATCTTATCCTTATAATGAATGACTGTGCGGTGTTTACTGTACGGTTAACAGGTAATGTAAGAGACAAAATAAACGTGTCTTGTATTTACTTCATTATAATTAATGAAACTGTGCGATCTTATAAGTATAATAATTCTTTGCATGGTGTTTATTGCAATCTGTACTTATGAGTATGCGATATAATATTATAATAAACGTGACTGGTATTTACAGTGTTATATTTATTTATATATATGGGAAATATGTATATATAATCTGACTGAGGTTAAGATATAATGATATAAGGTACAAATCTATATTACACTAACCTTGATGTCCATATCATGAATTTCACTGACACTTGGCCTGAATCTTCCTCGTGAAATATGGAACCAGTATATGCGGGCGGAATGATTTTTCATACCATTGCCCGAACGATAGATTTCGTTCAGTATATACTGTCTGAATCGCCTAGGGCTATTTTTCCGGTCGCTTCTTGGGTCATGTGAAAATTCGTTTGTTTTCCTTCCGTCAGACATTCAGTCCTCTTTCCTGGGTACATTTCCTGTAATATTTTTCTATTATCGTTTCCTTGTTGTTCCTCTCCCAGACAAACTGTCTGTGTGCGTCCTTTGGGGCACGTACAGTGTTGTTCTTCTCGTTATAATTTCGTATTCATACTGCTTTCATGTTGTCCTTGTGCAGACTTTAAGTCTCCCTTAGTCACAACAATACTTGGTTAACACTGGCCCTGTGTAAACATATCCGCAACTTAGTATCAATTATTCCGATAGTCTGTTGGTGCAATGTCCGCGTGTTGTGAAAACATTTCAGGTGAATGTTGTTGCGTGCTGTCTCAGTGTTCTGTAAACCTTTCTTGTAAAATTAGTGGGTTTCCCACGACTGTCTGGTATGCACACAATGGGTATAGAAACGAAATACAAACTCATTCGTCTCTCGCGACATGAAGACATTAGGTATAGACAGATCTCTTAGTTCTATTTATCATCCGATGTCAAATGGGTTAATTGAGCGTCTCAATAGGACACTCAAGCAGTTGTTGGGTAAGATGACTCAAGACCATCCCCAAGACTGGGATCGGGTCCTACCCGCTTGTCTCTTTGCGTATCGCGAAGTACAAAATCAAGCAACGGGGTTTTCTCCATTCCAGCTTGTTTTTGGCATGCAACCACGCGGTCCGATGAGAATATTGAAGAGGAAACTCAATCCTCTTATGAGTATGTGATCTCTCTGAGAAAGAGAATCATAGATGCTTGTAGACTAGCTACTGCATCATCTGAACAAGCCAAAGAAAAAGCTCGTCTATTTGCAAACAAGTATAGACGTCTTCGCCAGCTCATACCTGGTGATGAAGCTTTTGTCTTACTACCTGCGCATAACAATCGTCTTTTAATTACCTGGCCAAGAAGAAGAATCTTCTTTCGATGATGTACAACTACCAATACCAGTTGTACCACTCCATTCCACTGAGAAATGGAATGATGTTACAATCTCATCTACTCTTTCGGCTGATCAACGTCAGCAAGTCTCTAATATTCTACACTCGTATGAGGATGTCCTCACTGACATCCCAGGTCATACGTCAGTCATCCAACATGACATTATTCTGACTGACGATACGCCTATTCGAGTTCGCCCATATCCTATTCCTTTACACTTTCGTGATAAGGTTGATAAGGAATTGGATGAGATGCTCCAATTAAATATAATTGAACCATCTTCATCACCATATTCTTCTTCCATGGTAATCATTAGGAAGAAAGACAACAATATACGTCTTTGCGTAGATTACAGGAAATTAAACAAAGTTACAAAATTCGATGCGGAACCATTACCTCTTTTAGATGACTTATTGGAGAGATTATCTCATGCTACATTCTTTTCGAAATTTGACCTTTCAAAGGGATATTGGCAAGTGCCACTCACTCCTAAAGCAAAGCCATTCACCGCTTTCTCGACACCACGGGGTCTTTTTCAATGGAATTTTATGCCATTCAGATTAATGAATGCGCCAGCTACCTTTGTACGCATGATGCGCCGCATATTGTCTCATCGTCCCGATGTCATTACTTATATAGATGACATCTGTCTTTTCAGTGACTCTTGGGATGAACATATTCTGGGTTTAAAATCTTTACTTTCTACCTTACGGGATTATAACTTAACAGCGAAACCTTCAAAGGCTTTTGTCGGTTTTCATGACATCTCATTTCTGGGTCACCGCATAGGTCATGGTTTCATGTATACAGAAGACAGTAACGTCTCTAAAATTTTAAACATCTCGGCACCTAAGACAAAAAAACAAGTTAGGTCGCTTTTAGGACTAATACAGTTCTATTCAAAATTCATCCCTCATTTGTCTACTATAACTGCTCCTTTACCTTCCCTACTGCAGAAAGGCACATCTAATGTAATAAAGTGGTCTCAGGATCACCACACGGCGTTAGACAATATAAAACAATTTTTTTTCAAATGCACCTTTTTTAAGGTTGCCTAACAAAGATCTTCACCTTTGTTCTTCGCAGTGATGCAAGTTTTCTTACGCTATTGCTGCAGTTTTGATGCAGGAATATAACGGCACCTTATTTCCGGTTATGTACGTATCCTGAAAGCTCACGCCGAGCGAGACGAAAATAATTCCGTTCTGGGATAAAGAGCTCCTTGGCTCGTGTCCTGGGCAATCTCTAAACTTGGAATCGTTATCTGCCCTCAGGATCTCACACTTTGTGGTGTGCGTCTGATCAGAAAGCTTTTCATTACCGCAACTGAAGTTACAGGTAACGTTAAGTCCTCAAAGTTCAGCGCGTTACGCTATAGCGCTTCAACCGTTCCATTTTGAGATACGAGCTATTCCCATGTTTTCATTTTTGCGCGTACAATCCATAATTTCGTGTACAATCTGTCACACGCGTATTTCCTGAGTTGTCACAAATTTTACGTTCGTGAGTCATGAAGGTAATATCGATTATATAATTATGTTCATCTTTTTTGTAGAGTTTCACAAAAAACAAAGTCTCAGGTGGCTGTAAAAACTACAAAGTTTCTTTAATTGAGATAATTATTTTGTCGATGTGTCTCAGGTGGAAAAAAATTAATTGCGTGTTAAGACTGAAAGACGATCGACCAGTAAAATGTTGAACAAAGCGGGACAGTCACAAAAAACTATGATTTCAAAGAGAACTATGATTTTTTGTGTGCGTTTGTTAGTGTGACACTGGTGTATATACACTAATATGGACATTCTGTGGAAAAAAGGGTAACGCTTTATTGTAAAAAAAAATGATCAGTAATATTGTATACGAGTTGTCTTTACTCTTTTTTATTAAATATTGTCTAATTCCTCTGTGTTTATTGTATACCTATCACCGATGAAATTCTTTATGTTAGAGCAAATGATATCTTTAAAAGCAACAATGAGATATTACACACATTTTTGGTATTGTTATGGTCTGTTGCCTTTATTAAAAAAATGGAGACAGATTAATGTTGCAAATAAACGAGTATGAGTGATATTTGTTGCGAATGGCAAAAACTTCTCTCGAGTAACGATTTTTAGAACGGGGCAGTGGTTCTCGTGATGTTGAAAACAACCAGACTTTTGCTCGAGGTTGGGTTTACACTAATAGGGGTTACACCAAGAGGGATTCTCACATTGTTGAAAATAATATAATAACTGCATGTGAGTGTAATTTATCATTACTAGCCATGGATCCCTTTTCACACAACATGCCTAAGAAAAATTCACCGAATCTTTTGGCCGAATACCATCACTAACCAAGATCTGCTTACTCGTAGCAAGCAAGAGGACATGCACACCATCATAGCTGGCAGACGCTGGAACTGGGTTGGTCATGTCCTCAGAAGAGACCCCGATGCCATCACAAGAACAGCTATGCTTTGGACCCTGGGGGAAAAGGTGAGACGCCACGCAGAAATGTTGAAATTTTTAGGCAGTGCCAAACCCCAAGCCATCAAGGCTGTTATGAAAACAGCGTCACCCGATCTCGTAGGAACACTCTGCGAATGTTGTCACAACGTATTAAAAGGTAACGTTCCACTTACACTCCCTCAGAAGAGGCGTATGCGTCGTTACAAAACCACCCTGAGAGCGCTCACCCAAAAGAAATTGTCGCTCAAAAGACGGAAACACTTTTTACAAAACGGTGGTTTTCTAGGCGCGTTGTTAACCCCAATACTAGCTGTGTTAAAGGGTGTCTTAGGTGTGTAAAAATGATGGCCAAGAAAATGCTTTTGATGGACCCTCGTTTGTTAGAGGCTCAAAAACCTTATAGACCTCCCGAAGCTCTAAGAGATAACCTAGGAGAATTGGACAGTCAAATGCAACTAGTCTTGGAGCGAAAAGATTTACCGGTGGGTGACAAAGCTAGATTATATCAGCGAACACTGCAGCGCTATTTGACTCGACTAGAACAGTACAGTCACGTGCCTTTAGGCCTCGTGGACATTAAACAACCAACACAATTACAATTTACCGACCAGCCAGGTTCACCAACTGTAAGTAAAGACGAGGTCGTGGACAAAACTCTTCAGTCCCCGACCGAACAAGGCACACCCGCTACGAGCAAGCGAAATAAGGTGGTTGACAGTAAATTGCAAGAAACATCGTCGTATTCGCTCAGAAGAAGGAAAAAGACTAAAAATCCAAAGTGGGAAGCATGGCCAAAGAAGTGAATAAGCTTTTAAAACAACATTACTAATAGCCGAAGCTACCCGGTTCTTATGAGGGCGCGGCTGCCTTGCAACGTAGTTCCAAACTTACTCGTAAAAAAATTGAAGAGTGGTTAGGTCATCAGGATATGTACACCTTACACAAGCCGGTGCGTAGAAAATTTAAAAGACACGCGACCATCTCGGGTGGTATCGATCAACAGTTCCAGGCTGATCTAAAAGATTTGCGCGGTTTAAGAAAATTCAACGATGGGTTTTCCTATCTTGTGACGTGTATCGATGTGTTTAGTAAATTTGCGTGGGCGGTTCCTCTGAAAAACAAAACTGGGAAAGCCTTAGTAGAAGCGGTGAAGATAATTTTTAACAGTCGCAAACCGATAAATTTTTAAACAGACTAAGGCAGTGAGTTCATCAACAAAACATTCTTAAAGTTTCTTAAAGAAGAGGGTGTCCATTTCTTCACTATGGCGAATGAGGATACCAAGGCAGCTATAGTGGAGAGGTTTAATCGAACCCTCAAAGAAAAAACGTGGCGTTACTTTACCAAAACCAACAGTCTTCGCTACGTCGACGTGATAAAGCAACTGATCCACAACTACAATTATTCGTATCATCGGAGTATTAAGATGGCACCGTCGGAAGTTAACCCGATCAATCAAGAAGAGGTGTGGCATACGTTGTATTCGACCCCTGACGTCACCGGAAGAAAAGTCTATTTTAAAGCAGGTGATCGCGTGCTACTCGTTCAAGCCAAACAGACTTTTAAAAAGGGTTATACGCCGGCGTGGACAGAAGAACTGTTTACGGTCAGCCGACTAAACCAGACAAGACCGGTCACGTACGTGCTTAAAGATGATTCGGGTGAGGAATTGAAAGGGTCTTTTTACCAAGAAGAGCTGCAGCGGGTCGGTGACAAAATAGTTTATCGAATCGATGCCATTTTGCAAGAACGGCGAGGTGTAAGAGGTGTTAAAGAGTATTTAGTCAAATGGTTCGGTTATAACTCGTCATTCAACAGCTGGATTTCCTCCAACCAACTAGCGAGATATCGAGACTGATGGAGACAGAAGAAGTGAGCATCCCAGTTTTGCGGTCAACGCCTCCCAAGGCCACGAGAACCTCGTTCTGGCCTTTTTTTGGGAAACTAGTCCCGCGGCTAGAGATCGTTTTCATCTGTCAGATGATCGTTATATATGTCGTCATCGGGGTCTCGTTATTCAATCTGAGTCAGAGCAACGCCGAGGTTCCTGACGGCAAGTTTTGGATCGCCTTAATGGGTAGTTGTCTGCGTTACATGTTACCTAACCCTAAGATAGGATGAGTTTTTACGTGACTTTACCGAGCAATGCCTCGATGAAAGTATACCTGAACAATAACGCCGGTCACTTTTTCGTCAAATTGCCACAGACTATAGAATTGAATTCACGTTACGAGGTTGGCTTGGTTGAGATTCAATTCCCCAAAAGTTATTATAACGTGCTAGAGGATGAAGTATGGATACATTACTTCCCAAACAAAGACGAGGGAAAAACACCAATAATACTTACGTAGCCCGCCGGTCTATACCACTCACCCGACACGCTTATCCTCGAGTTGAATCGGTTGCTTTTAGGCACGGATGTGAATGAAAAAGCGCAAATTAGAATCGATTTTAACAATAATAAGGTCACCTTGAATCTGTATGAAACAGGGGCTGAAGTTAGAATTAGCGAGACGTTGAAACACATGTTTGGATTGCCCGCCTCGATCGCAACAGACGTCGACCCAATACTACGAGGAGAGACTGAAGTACAAATGGATAGCGACATGAAAAATGTACACGTGTACTGCGATCTCGTAGCGGCGAGACCGGTTGGGGATGCTTCTGTCACTTTGTTATGGATTGTCCCTATTTTGGACAGGACTACCGCTTCGGTTTTTAGGATTTACGACAAACCGCACTAAGTACCCCTGAGTCGATTTTCGTTTGACACCGTGGAAATACTTTTATCTAATGACCAGGGTAAGAATATCCCATTCACTAGCGGAGCTTCGGTGTTGACGCTACATTTTTGAACTCACAGACGGTTTGATTTCGAATAGAAAAAATGGTTAGACACGTACCAATATGACGAAACCCCAAAATGTACGAGGAGTTTTACTGCAACCAAGCTGGACACGGGATGCCAGTGTTTATCGGAGGCAGAAGTCAAAGAGGGCATGGCTTAGGGAGTTTTATCAGCAGGCTCGGTCGCATGGTTCTCCCGTGGTTAAAAACTGGAGGTAAAGCTTTACTCAGAGAAGGGGTTGGCAGCGGTCTACAGGTCGCGAGCGATGCGTTAGCCGGAAGAAATGTTGGCGAGTCATTTCGTGAACGAGCCAAAGAATCGGGTCAGCGTTTATTACAGGGAGCGGTTGACCACCTAACCACTAACCAATCGGGTAGCGGTATTAGAAGAAAAAGAACGAGAAAAGGGAGAGCTTCCCCACCTGGCGAGCTGAAAAGAATAAAACGAACTATCCGAGCTCGCCCTTCTCATTCCCAGAAGAACAAGCACCGGTACTCTGATATGTTTGCATGATGTCGCTTATTCACCCCAGCTCGTGCGAGTGTCTTCACAGTGGTCTAGATTTGTTTAGCGTGCCACCAACACAGACAGCCATAGAAGATGGTCAATTTGTGGAGATACATCCGTTGGCTGCCTTAGCCACCGGAGCCCCGGTGGAATTTGTAATATCGGGGAACGGGGAAGAATATCTAGATTTGTTCAATACTGTTCTGCACGTGCGCGCCAAAATCACGTTAGCTAATGGCGACAAATTACCAACTGATGCGGATGTGGCCCTGGTCAACTATTACCTGCACAGTTTATTCTCCCAAGTCGACGTTTCATTGAACGACACGCTGATTACACCCAGCAAGAATACCTACCCTTATAGAGCTTACATGGAAGCCACGTTGAATTATGGGGAGGAAGCCAAGCGAGGTCATATGACAGCGGTTCTGTTTTACAAAGACACGCAGAACTCTATTGAGGAAACAATAACAACAGACAATAACAATAAGGTGATAATAACAACAGACTAAGGTTACGTCCAAATATAGCGGCTGGTTCTCAGGACATTGATATGATGGGTCAGTTACATTCAGATTTTTTCGCGCAAGATCGCTATATGTTAAACGGTGTGACCATTAAAGTGAAACTCACTCCGTCTAAAGATGCGTTCAACGTGTTAGGAGACGCCCACGCTGGTGGTTGTAAATCGATTATAACTTATGCGGCCTTGGTTGTACGGAAGGCTAAATTAAATCCGGCCATCTCTCTAGCGCACGAGACAGCCTTGTTGCGAGGTAATGCCAAGTACCCTTTGAAACGAGTTGTGCTAAAAACGTTCTCTATTCCTAAAGGGATGTTATCGCACATGCAGGATAATCTATTTCTCAGTCAAACCCCGACACGGATAGTGATTGGCCTAATCACTTCGACCGCTTTTAACGGGTCATACACGGCTAACCCGTTCAACTTTGCTACTTTTGGTCTGATATATTTAAATGTCAGCGCGGATGGAAGAACAGTTAGTGGCAAGCCTTTGTCAATGGATTATGAGCACGACCAGTAAGTGAGAGCTTTCTTCAGCACGAATCTAGCCATGGGGCTGATTGGCAAAGACGCCGGCAATGATCCTGAGTATAGACATTTTAAGAATGGGTATGCCTTATACGCATTTGACCTCACCCCCAGTCTACTGGACGGTGACCAGTTCGAGATGGCCAAGTCGGGTTCTCTCTCAATAGAACTTAAATTCTCCGAGATCACACCCGAACCATTACAGGTCATCATCTACGCCGAGCAAGACTCGATCTTGGAAATCTCGAAATCGCGCCAACTTTTGACAGACTACACCACTTAAACGATGAATACAGACGAGATATGGACCATACTCCTGTCGGATATATTTGTTAAATGAACTGGTGTCGTTAAAGTTTTAGCTCGCGACCAATTACCTCTACGTATCGATCCGAGCAAGACGGCTGCTTTCGTCATCAACACTGGCCCTAGCTACCGAGCCGGTGACCACTGGGTCGCTCTATATTATAATGGCCTTGGAACTTTTGAATATTTTGATTCTTTCGGACTACCACCTAGACACCCGGACCTTGTTAATTTTATAGCAAGAAACTCTAACCGGCCTTTTAACTACAATGCTAGACATTTATAAGATGTAGTTACCACCGTTTGTGGCCTCTACGTCATTTATTTCGTCTTGATCAAAGCTCGCGGTGGTACTATGCGGCGCGTCCTGCTGCCCTTTTCGTCTAGACAACACGCCAATGATCGATTAGTTTTTTTACTAATCAGGCCCTGGCTAGCGCGCAACAAGTCTGGACACGTTTCAAAAACCTAGTTTTTCCTTCATAGACACTTGGAAGACCAACGCCCACTCGCGCCTCGCTTAAGATGACTACTCCCGTTCCCACTAACTGGCTGTACATAAAAAGAAGTGATGATATCAATAAACTATTATAGTTACAGGCTCACCAAGTAATCCGAAACGACTGTGCTTGGACTCTAAGAGCTCCAAGTCGTATGGCCGGCACGACCGTAGTAATGAGGTTACACGTCAGTAACCCTAGCCTACATCAACCATAGACCATCACCCCGACCGCTAACATGATGTTTCTCTTTGTCAATAAATATATAAAATGTATTTAGTGTTTTTTTCTTTATCTTTTATATGTATATATATATATATATATATATATATATATATATATATATATATATATATATATATATATATATATATATATATATATATATATATATATATATATATATATATATATCAATGTCGTATATAAGTATAAATATTGTAACACCTGTTTGTAAAGTACGTATAAATATATAATATAACTGGCGTATATATATATATAAATATAAATATATATAAATATATATAAATATATATAAATATAAATATATATATATATATATATATATATATATATATATATATATATATATATATATATATATATATATATATATATATATATATATATATATATATATATCGGCTATATGTATATTGTTTGTAAAATAATGTAACACATGTTGTAAACATATATAAATAAACAACACGCCAGCCATTATTGAGCGGAGTATTTCCTTATATAAAAGTCATGCGCCACGTCCTGAATCGATCAGAGCATTTCACTTATTTAAAACATAACGTTTCATAGACTTTAACAAAGGACATTATATATATATATATATATATATATATATATATATATATATATATATATATATATATATATATATATATATATATATATATATATATATATATATATATATATATATATATATATATATATTTATATATATATTTATATTTATATTTATATTTATATTTATATATATACGAGGGGCGTTCAGAAAGTAATGCACCACATCGTTTTTCTCAGGAGCTGTTTATTCAAAAAGCATGAAATTTATACACAATATACATGGATATGTCATGTAAACATCGGTATTATTTAACATAATCCCCATCAACTTGTACGGCTTTATGCCAGCGCGAAACAAGTGCATGTATTCCTAGCCCGTACCAGATTTTGTCTTGATCATGTAGCCATCATCTTCAAACCTTGTCCCACGGAGTGCATGTTTAAGTGGACCAAATATATGAAAATCAGAGGGTGCGAAATCGGGACTATAGGGTGGATGGGTTAGTACAGTCCAACCCAATTTGGTGATTGCTTCCCGTGTTGCCAGACTTGTGTGAGGTCGAGCATTGTCGTGAAGGAGAAGCAGGTCTGCTGGATTCTTGTGCAGCCGAACTCTGCGAAAACGTTGATTGAGTTTTTTCAATGTCTTAATGTAAGCTTGCGAATTGATTGTCTCTCCTCTTGGCATAACGTCCACAAGAATCACACCTTCAATGTCCCAAAAGACAGTGATTATGACCTTTCCAGCTGAAGGAATTGTCTTGAATTTCTTTCTTCGTGGTGATTGCGAATGATGCCACTTCATTGACTGTCTTTTTGTCTCAGGTTCAAAATGATGTGCCCAGGTTTCGTCACCTGTAACGATCTTAGCCAAAAAGTTCTCTCCATCAGCATTGAAACGCTCCAACAATTCAGAAGAAATTGCTTTCCTTTGCAAACGGTGGTCATTTGTGAGACTTCGAGGAACCCATCTTGCGCAAACCTTAGAAAATCCGAGAGTTTTTATAACTGCATTTACACTACCAATGCTGACTGATAGCTGTAAGGCCAATTGTTGAGTAGTGATTCGCCTATCAGTAAGAATAATGCCCTCAGCGCATTTAAACATTTCTGCGTTGGTGGCTGTGGCAGGACGTCCACAGCGCGGCCGATCAATCAGCTCCGTATCTCCACTTCCTGATTCTTTGAGTCTCTGAACCCAGTGACTGACTGTACTCCTGTCGACTGCAAAACTTCCATACACATCACATAGACGCTTGTGAATGTTCACAACAGTTTCCTTCTCTGCAACGAGAAATTCTATCACAATTCGCTGCTTATAACGCAAGTTGCTAACACACTCCATTTCAACGGTTTAGGGCAACCGTATTATTTGGCCGGTTGCGGTGCAATTTGGTGCACACAGTTGGCACATGCCATATTTGAAGTGTGCAAAATTTCATGCTTCTATCTTCATTATGCTGAGAAAAACGATGTGGTGCATTACTTTCTGAACGCCCCTCGTATATATTGTTATTGTTATAAAGAATTGACATCATTGCACTCCGGGCAGACCCATAGGTGCTCAGTGTCCATCAGCATATGTCGATGAGTGTGAATGCTAACTGTTCCTGTAGCTCGCTGGTTGTAAACACGATGGATGCATCCTCATATACGTCCATCTCTGCTAGCTTTACGTTTGATGCCAAATTCCAACAGTCTTAACCTTGATGATTCATCTATTGCAGTGTCATTCTCTAACAGGCGATCATTAATTGTTCTCAGTATATCTTCCTTATCCATATCTAGTGTCCTCACTATGGGTGCTCTTGATGCTAGTTTGTCAGCTCTTTCATTACCACATACCCCAGCATGACCAGGACAGTATATCCACATCAGCTCTTGTAGACTGGAAGCTTCTATGAATGTTTTCCATTCATGCCGCAACCAACCACTTCGAACCTTCCAAAGCATAGACTGGGAGTCGGACACAATGATAGCCTTTGTTAATGAAGTTTCAGTTATCCACCAGTAACAGTCTCGACCTCCATTCTCATGCTGGAAGTTGTTATCTTGTAAGCCCCGCTATGTTCGGCGAAGATTATGCCCAATACCCGAGCAGAGAATCCCCAACCAGATTTCTCACCGCGGATCACAGACCCATCTGTATACACAATGGCATCATCATATATAAAGTTACTGCTTCTTATAGGATTAAGGAAACCTGTAGATAGCATTACACGACAGTCCTTGGTCTGGAATCCATATGGTAACAAAGATAAATGAAGACCAAAAAAAAACCACACACGGACAAGAGAACTGTATACAAAAATCAAACGGATAAGGAAGACAAGCAAGACCTAAAATTAATGGCACCGGAACAGAAGGGTATAAGTTTGTTGAAGGCCTAAGCCCCTTGGGGAGTTAAAATGCAATGATGATGATGCTTCTGATAGGATTTTGTAAGTCTGAAAGAAAAAAAAACCAATCTCACTGCTCGTGCGTTTTCAAGGTTAAATGCCATTCACGCAACATTCACCTGATCAAGTGGTCATGTTAAATTATTACGGAAACAGAAGGCAGTTGTGATGTCGGTAACTTTATATTTACTTTAAAAATACTATACTGTTCAAAAAAAGAAACGCATAGCTACTGAAGGCACACACATAGCCATAATTTTGACATTCAATAACTTTTTTAATTTAATGAGTTAATTGTTCAAATTGCACACAAGAATACCAATCAATTGACAGTTGTTTTGCATCTGGGTAACGAGAGATTTTTGGCGTGCGGGCTTTCCCGATAGTATGGTGTGTGGCCTCCTCTTGCATCGATCAGCGACTGGCATCTCTTGGGCATGGATGCGATCAGACGTCTGATGTGGGCCTGTGGGATGGCTGCCCACTCTTCCTGGAGTGCCTGGAACAGATCACGACGATTGGCTGGAGCAACGTCTCGGCGACAAACACGTCTATGCAACTCATCCCACAGGTGCTCAATCGGACTCATGTCTGGAGACAGGGATGGCCAGGGAAGGGTGAGAATGTTGTTGGCAGTCAGGAACTGCGTGGTCAACCGTGCACAATGGGGTCTGGCGTTGTCCTGTTGAAACACAGACCTTTGGGCAGCCAGAAGTGGAAGGAAATGGGGTCGAAGAATTTCACTGACGTATCGTTGCGCATTCAAGCCTCCTTCAATGTGCACCAATTGACTCCTTCCGTTGTAACTGATCATTCCCCACACCATTGCACCTCCACCACCGTGCGGCGGAGCTTCATCAACGCAATTTTGGGCAAAACGTTCAATTCGCCTACGGTAGACCCTACGCCGTCTATCATGACGCTGCAACAAAAAGAAAGATTCGTCACTAAACCAGACACGTCTCCATTGATTGTCAGCTGCCCAGGGACGATGCTGGTTGGCCCAAAGAAGTCGATTTTGGCGATGGCAGCGCGTAAGGACAGATCCTCGGTGAGATCGTTGTGCCCAAAGTCCAGCGTCATGCAGTCTATTCCGGACAGTTTGATCAGACACATGACGTCCTGCAGGCAATGACTGGGCAGTTGAGGAAGCTGTTGTAAACCTGTCTCTGAGGTGACGAAGCCGAATAAAGCGATCCTCCGCTGCTGTTGTCACTCTGGGTCGTCCACTGCGATGCCGGTCTTCAACTGAGCCAGTGGCTTGGAACCGGTGCCAAAGTCGACTGATGGTACTCTGATGCGCGTTTAGATGCCTGGCAACCTGACTTTGACTTTCGCCTGCATGCAGTCGGCCAATGGCAATGTTCCTTAAATTTATCGATAGAGACGCCATAAATGTCTGCTTGAAAATGAACTGAATTTTTTGTGTATAGCGTTATCCTTTTATAGGGTTTCAGTTGCGTAGTCAGTGAATAGTGTTCATCCCAAATTTTGTTGCTTTCACGTGCGCGCAACATGAGCTGTGGTCAAAAATTGCGTCATAAACACTATTGATCACTGCGTTGTAACGATTACAAAAACGAACGCAATTCAGGCCAACACGTGCATCTGACACTGTAAAGAACATTTGAGGCTGGTTTTTATATACCCTAGCACCAAATTTTACTTACAAACTCATAAAAACGCGCCCTTGGATAGCTATGCGTTTTTTTTTTTTTTTTGTTTTTTGTGAACAGTATATTTCACATAAATGCAGATCTTAACTTTCAACTTATACATAGAATTCGATATATAATTTCCTGTATGCGCATGTTGAATCATGGGAAATAAAGTGTAGAAGGCCATGAACGCTACCTGAAACCAAACATTGTTTCTAAAAACGTCAATGACCGTGGCTCATCCTTGTCTAGATCAGTACGTCGCAAACAATGCGCCGCGGGTGTCTGGCTCGTGAGCTGTGACAACAGGGAGAACACACCATATAATGGTATACATACTTACATGTTATGGTAAAATGTTATGAAAGAATCTCACACGTACGCTTTTACAAACAATAAGTTGAGTTATCATCATCCACCAGCCAATCCATACCACACACACACGCACACGCACACAAAATTCGGGAGCGTTATCTTATGAACTGCAGTGAATTTTTAAATATTCACCATTCCAACCTACTTAAATATTATAGTGTGTTGTGCAATTTCGAAATACACTTAAGTGTGTCGTGGAATTCTGAAAAGCGCTTAAGTGTGTCGCGGAATTCTGAAAAGCACGCAAGTGTGTCGTGAAGTGTTAAAAGTTGCGGAGCGCTGGTCTGGATGACTCTGCAGGATATCATTGTGACGATGTCTAGAATTTAAACGTCTCTAGGTGCACATATGAACCGACTACACCACCTCATAAAGCTGAGAGAACTGTCAAGTCTTTAACATTTCATTCCCCTACAGCAGCATCTGCTACTATAATACCTGTAGATGTCCACATGGGCTTATTGCCGTGTAGTCTCCGGGGGTCTCTGAAGAGGCAATGAAAGAATCGGTCTACTTCACCTTCAGGGATGTCGTACAAGGTGTTTATGTGAGCAAAGAGGCTGGCAATCTCATCCAGTAAAACAACCTGACACAGAAACTACCGCCGCAAGAGAAATGACGCAGGCTTCCTTGATCCTGACTATTTTAAAAGATCAAACACTAGGAGTAAACATATATATATATATACACACCCACAGAGAGAGAGAGAGAGAGAGAGAGAGAGAGAGAGAGAGAGAGAGAGAGAGAGAGAGAGAGAGAGAGAGAGAGAGAGAGAGAGAGAGAGAGAGAGAGAGAGAGAGAGAGAGGAAAAGAACAGACAGAAAGTAAAGATGATTCAACATTCCATCATTTACTTCCGACATGCAAAAGTTGATGTTCATTAGTGTAAGTGAGAAGAGAGGTCTAGAGTTTTTATATACTAAATTAGCGTTCCATAAGCAGCTAATGACCCTTGGTTAAATGAGCGTAAAAGGCACCGAAACATCTGGGATGGCGTCTTTGCAATACCTTATTGGACCGTATTTGACAACTGCCCAAACTGTCCGTGCAGTTACAATGTGTCGCGTGTATGTGCCGGTGCCAATGAAGGGTCAGATATGCTGTCCATGTCCATATCGATTTCTTTGGTCAATTAGGAGGAGTTCTGCAAATTGCTAGGCCACCTCTATCGCCTCAGAGTATAAACAAAATATGTCCATATGGGATTGGAAGCCAGATCCCTGAACACATTCTTCAAGACCTAGGACGCCATAACCTTGCCAGAGTGTTGAGATGCTGAGTTATGGCGCTGCCGCCCGGACCTTGAAAAAAATGTGGACTTCCTCATGGAGACAGGTCTGCAAATCTAGAATGACGAATGATCTGAACACAGAAAAAGAAGAAGAAGAAGAGGAGGAGGAAGAAGAAAAAGATGAAGAAGACGCAGAGGAAGAAGAAGAGAAGTTGGATGAGGAGGTTATAAATTGTGTCAAGTTGAGGAAGCTTTACCCCCTTCCTTTATCAATCTGTCAGACTCTTCATTTGCAAGGATGTTGCAGTGAGAAGGGATCCACTGTATCACGACTCTTTTGTATTGCTGACATAGTCTGTGAAGTGTTACTCTTAGGTCATCCAGTTCAGCATTACTTTGACTTTTCAGTGTTGTAATTACTGACAGCGCATCTGAGAAGATAGCTACTGGTCTCTCTGAGCTTTCTTCTGTCATTAGGATTTCTGATGCAGTTTTTAAGGCCTCTGCCTCTGCTCTGAAGTTACTTGATAATGTCCCTCTTGCGACTGCTATCTTTCTTTGTGTGCCATTGCTTAGGCTCAGGAAGACTCCTCCACCTCCATCTTCTGTTGCATTTGTTGCTGATCCATCTGTGTATGGACCCACGTGTTCCTTGGGTAATGTTTCTCTATATATTTTGTGGTCAGGACTCTCCTTTCTGTTTCATTTTGGCTGTTCTTTCTCTCAATACCAGGAACGTTTTCTATCATTTCAGGGAAGCACTGTTGTTTCCAAATTAATAGCTTGTGTGCAGTACATATTGGCGTAGCTGTTGATATTGCGTTTATGGGGTCTGCTCTCATCTTTGTTTTGAGTGTCTCTACAAAGTTGCTTCACTTCAGCCTTCCCCTTCCAAGTCAATTTATTCTCTGGTGCACTGGGTGGTATATCAGCCTCCTGAATTTCTCGGCTTGTTGCTGGGCTCTGCTATCTCTTCTATCCTCCATAGGCTGGAGGTGAGTAATCTTTTCCAACTCTTCAATCGGTGTTGACTTGATGCCCCCTGTTATGATTCTCAATGCTTGGTTTTTGGTTCTGTTTATTCTGAGGAGGCAAAGAGTTTTATCAAGCACAGAGACAGGCACAAGTGGGAAGAAGAGCATCCAGGCCAGACAAAAAATGATCCGTATTACCTGCTCAGCAGAAGTGAACAAGTGGTAATCTTCAGACTTCGCACATGTCATAACAGATTGAGATACCATCTATTCAACAAATTAAAGATAGGAACTACTAATGAGTGTGACTGTGGCACCGATAAAATGACTGCCGAACATCTGCTTCAAAATCTACGGAGATATCAACAGCCTCAGGCTGACCACTGCTTTCTTTGAACTTATTCAAGTTGACATCTGAGGGTGAACGAAGAAGAAGAAGAAGGATGAGGAGGAGGAGGAAGAAGAAGAGAAACTGGAGGAGGAGAAGGTGAAGGAGGATGATGTAGAAGAAGAAGAGGAAGAAGAAAGAAGAAGAAAACGAAGAGGAGGAAGAAGAGGAAGAGGAAGAAGAGGAGGAGGAAGTACAAGAAGAATAAAAGAGAGAGAAGGGTGAACGAAGAAGAAGAAGGAGGAGGAGGAGGAAGAAGAAGAGAAACTGGAGGAGGAGAAGAAGGTGAAGAAGAAGGATGATGTAGAAGAAGAAGAGGAAGAAGAAGAAAGAAGAAAAAGAAGAGGAGGAAGAAGAGGAAGAAGAAGAAAAAGAAGAGGAGGAAGAAGAGGAAGAGGAAGAGGAGGAGGAGGAAGTAGAAGGAGAATAAAAGAGAGAGACAGAGAGAATGTGTAAGTGTGCGTGCGTGTGCACATGCAGTTCCGACTGGACGACGCAATAATAAATTCCTTCAGAATTCAGACCATCTTCAAGCATCTTCAGCATAAATTATGCTGCCATTATTAAAATGCGTACCCCAAGAAACACACGAAGACTCAAAACCACTGCCAAAAAGAACGGTACATAAATGTCACTTCCTGAAACCCTCAGCGGCTGTCAAGCTATTCGTAATCCTCATAAAAGTGTCAAAATGGTTATTTTATATTTTGCAGCCACACTGAATGAGACAGAATGTAGCTCGTGCTTCTCACGTGTTTAATAGTTGAGGTAAAGCAGCATTAAGCGCGTGCAGTCCTGCATGCATCATCTATTAGGCAAAAGTCTAAACAAGCTACACCTGCGACGGAGACTCCAACATTAAAAAATATTTAAAAATCTCAGACATCTGTTTTGGCTGCTGAAACACCAGGGCAGAAGGATCAAGCATGTGTCAACGCATGAAGCGTGCCACATAGGCTAACAAGTTCGTGTCAACTCTGCATGGTGTAATGACCCACTAGGACTAATTAAGACACCTTGGTGGCCACTAAGTAGCTAGCAGGATTTTTCTAACTGGAACAGCTTTAAACTCCCGCTAAGATCTTTGTTCCAGCTTCGGCAGAGAAAATTGTCTACTAAATTTTGCGAGCTTTACTTTTGTGTTGTCAGAAACGAATGCAAAAAGTAAAAAGTAGTCCTAGTAGATACTGCCATAGGGAGTGAAGTGTTAAAGACTTCCCTTATACAAAGTCTCAGCTTTATAAGGTTGTGACCGGTTTCCCTTCAGCTTTATAAGGTTGTGACCGGTTTCCCTTCAGCTTTATAAGGTTGTGACCGGTTTCCCTTCAGCTTTATAAGGTTGTGACCGGTTTCCCTTCAGCTTTATAAGGTTGTGACCGGTTTCCCTTCAGCTTTATAAGGTTGTGACCGGTTTCCCTTCAGCTTTATAAGGTTGTGACCGGTTTCCCTTCAGCTTTATAAGGTTGTGACCGGTTTCCCTTCAGCTTTATAAGGTTGTGATCGGTTTCCCTTCCTCGCTGTTTTTGTCTTCCCTAACTCAAGACCCCTCTCGCAGCAAAGGTACTGGGTTCGAAACACGGTGACGTCACGCTCCAGTCTACCACGCTGTAAATCGTTACCCGACGCTGTTCTTGAATTAGGGAAGGTCAATGCAGCGAGAGTCCGCTGGGAGAACAACATTAGACAATCTTTGAAGGACCGAGGACTAGAATGGAACCAGGCCAGGAGGAAGACAGCCGATAGGATAGTATGGCGCTCTCTCTTCCAAACCTCTGCACTTAACGGTAGAAGAGGAACGAATAAGTAAGTAAGTAAGGAAGTAAATACAGCGAGGAAGGGAACTGGCTACCCCCTACCCCCCCCCCTTCCCATCGTCGAAGCTGGTCCTAGTATAGTGGAACCACTGCTATGGAACTAACTTTAGCTTTTGTTTAGACTGGCGCGTGGGGAGGCAAGATCAATATCTTGTCTGTGCGATGAAGCACTGAGGGGTCTCGCGAAAAAAAAAAAAAAAAAATTTAAATTTGATTAAACAAAAAAAAAAAAGGAATGTTGCCTCGTTTTGGCGCGGCGTGTCCGGTTCAACATAGACACAATGTCCGTTGGTTATATTGGGGGTGCAAGTACAAATATAAAAGACCTTTTTGTCTGCTTTGCTTCCTTGTACGACTTTGGACGGATTAGTATAAACTCACTCTCAAATATATCATACGCACCGTATAGTTCTCAGGGGTCTCTGAAGAGACAAAGCTAGAATAGGACTTACTGGACACTTGAGCATGTCGTATAGGACGACTAATATGGAGGTTGTGCATGGGACTGGCAACCTCATCACGTAAAATAAACTACCACAGAAAATACGGCTACAGGAGCATGTGAGTGCTTGGCGCTGGCTTCCTGAAGGCGGGGGACCAGCTACAGTGGTGGCTCCATGCTCCGTTAGGAGTGCTAATGAAAATGATGATGATGATGCTTTGTTTCCCCCGATTTTCGCAGACAGTTTAGATGTTTCAGATAATAACTACAATAAGAGATGCTGAGAAATGGGACGCTGCCGGGACGTGCTAAAACGCTAAGAAATGAGAAGCTGCCTTGTCACGCTAAGAGAAAAATAAACAACCTCCACAAACTAAGGAACCGGAAATAGGTTCACTCATCAGAAACAGTTTCATTCATCACCATTTCCAATTTCGCTCCCTTAAAGACAGCGCGGACGGGAACTAGTCACCAGCGCTCTCTTGAAGATGGATGGAGTATTGTGAAATCTCTAATACTTCACTCCCCTTCGGTATGGAGTATGAAGTCATCACTGCAACATACCCTATACAAGAAGTTAGCAGAAATGCATTCGTGTGCTCCTGTAGAAGTGGTTTTTTTCGCTGCTCCTGTAGAAGTGGTTTTTTTCGCTGCTCCTGTAGAAGTGGTATTTTTCGCTATCTGGTTTTACACACATGCCAGTCCCATGTCCAAGTGAGCTGCAGTCCTTTTCTTTGATTCCTCACAACCGAGAGCTAGAAGGGACGGAACATAATTTAAGAACAACAAATCAAGCAAATTAATGAATGAAAGGGAAACGACAGCTGTTATGTGTAAATCACGTACGAATACGTCGATCGCAGTCTGTCTTTGAGACTGTCAACCCCAAGTCCTAGGCTAAGACAGCATTGTCTCGACAAAACCTGAAGGGATCTTAACATAAGGTTATCAAAACAGACGTGTCTTCGGGCAAACTATCCGGACAACTGTTCATATATTTGCACAATCGGCAACAACGAGTAGTTTTTGTTTCATATTTTATCATCGCACGAAGAAAAACGCACAAACAAACAAGATCAATGTCAACGCACAAACAAACAAGATCAATGTCGCAAACGGATTTTTCAACGCTGTCAGGGCGACACTAAAGTGCAATCAGAAGGGCATGATAACAGATACTCAGCTAATCCGTACTGATTTATAATTCTGTTCCTGAAATTTGTATTTCATACTGCAGCGCGACAACACCTCATTGGATACCAAATCAATTGTTGATTCGATTTGTATTGTCGATATATTAAATGTACACGGGTGTCTTTGAAGAGTTAACAAAGAATATGGCTACCGCACGCAGGCACGTTGTACAAAGTACAGAAATTTTATTTTCAAATGGAGAAAACAGTTCCTGCACATACACTCTCAAAGAGATTCATGTAATGCTGGAGAAGAAACAAAAAACAAAACAGTAAAAGATCACATTAACTTGCCGTCAAGTTTACGATCTTGTGCAACGGATATCTAATGTTTAACTAAATCATTTTAACTTACCGCTAAGTTTAAGATCGTGTGCAATAGATATCTCATGTTTAACTATATCATGCTAACTTGCTGCTAACTTCATTATCTTGTCTGTGCAATAGATACATATTTCTAACTACATGTTAACTTGCCGTCAAGTTTATAATCCTGAGAAACAGATGTCTAATTTTTAGCTATTTTTATCACTGTTCTGCCTGTCTTCTTCTCTAGCTTATGCCTTCCATTTATTTCTTCCTTTATTTTCTCTCATATTGGAACGCATGACTCAGGTTTCGTGTTGTTATTTTGCCTGATCTACCATGGGTGGAGATAGGATTAACAACCCAGCTGGGAGCAGTCAGATAACATTGCCCTAAGGTAGCAGTAAGATAACACTGCCCTACTGTCACAAAATGGGGCGATCATCCTCGATCTTTGTTTCACTCCAGCAGTATCGGTACATGTGTGGTACTGATTTTATTTTCTTTCATTTGTCGCACTTTCTTTCTTTCTTTTTCTGCTATGTGTAGCAGATATTATGTATTTTCCTCCTTACACCCTAAGACGTTTTCATATGAGTTTACCGACATGTTCGTAAGTTTGTACCCAAGGGCAAGCGGATGTGTACAGTCCATTTTCAGAAATGTAATGTTAGAAATTTTGAATTAGCTGAGTCATGCAACATATTCAAATCAGATTGGCTGATCCTTTTGAGGCGCACATAACAAATGCGTGGAAAGGCAGATAGTATAATCTGACAATTTTCGCAAGCTATTTCACTTGAGAAATCGCTCGCCAAGATACCAGACCTTGCTACAGTGAAGAATTAGAATTCAGAATTCCTTCTTAACATACCGGAACCTTTTATTGGAGTATTTATCAGGACTTACAATATAGCCCAGGAAATCTCTAGCATTTTAAATAAGGAAACCGGGACTGATGAAACTGAAGGACCACACACGAAGTCAGAGAGGGAACGTATTAAATTAACGACACCCCAGACGCGTGTATGAGGCCGATTCAAGTCTCTTTTATTCATCTGAGCAAAAAAGTCTGTGAGCCAGGATTGGCGTAAGTTGTGATTTACATTTCATTTTTTATTACAAAAATGTGAACTAACATGTGAACTAACATATATATATATATATATATATATATATATATATATATATATATATATATATATATATATATATATATATATATATATATATATATATATATATATATATATATATATATATTACCATGTGAATTTTAATATGTGAAACTCGCTAGTGGATGTCACAGTCATTTGAGGCTGGCAACCTCAGCGTATAGAATGATGATTCATGAACCACCACTGCACGGGCTGGTGATTGCTTTATTGCTAGTTTCGTAAAGAGAACTAAAAGCATAAAGTAGTTCCAGGTTCCATACGGAGCAGGGAGGGAAAGATGAAAGAAATGATGTACATTCTAAGTATAATACTTACATTTTCAAAGCAGTGTAAATGTTCCTATAAACATAATCACTTTAAAAGTAATGTAAGTTTTCAAGCTCTAAACCAGTGTAAATGTCTAAGTGAAAATATTCACTTTAAAGTTAATGGAAGATTCAAACTTTTCAATCAGTGTAAACATAAATGAAAACATATTCAATTTATATTGTGAACACTTTTCAATCAGTGGAGATGTGTATGTAACCAGACTCTATCTGCATTTTTAACCTTTTCATTTAAATATAAAGTAACTATGAAAGCTATTCTATTTAAATGTAAAGAAAGTTTTATCCCGAGGGATTAAA
Source organism: Oreohelix idahoensis (assembly GCA_024509875.1). Taxonomy (NCBI): domain Eukaryota; kingdom Metazoa; phylum Mollusca; class Gastropoda; order Stylommatophora; family Oreohelicidae; genus Oreohelix; species Oreohelix idahoensis. The sequence goes on along the minus strand of JAMPIV010015770.1, from coordinate 153,121 downwards.
TTTAATTCTCATCGAGGGTAAAGTCTGAGTTAATTGGGATGGTGGTATGGGAAGATAGGAACCCAAAACTAGGGGGTGAAAAACGCCATACTCAGAAGAGCGTTTCGTTCTAATCTTTTACCATAGTTATTGGTGGTACCAGCAGAAAGTACTATCTCTGGAACAAGAAGGGAACAATGGCCTAAGCTTTAAGACGAAGGACCCACGTGGTAGACTCTCCTTGACATTTCTGGGAAACGAGCTACACCCGACAACCTTGATCAGGGACGAGCGTGAGCAGTGTGAAAAGAACCAATCCAGAAGAAGGAGCAGAACCGTCATTGGCAGCTAAGTTCAAATCTATGCTGCCACTTGAACGTCTTGTAACATTTCACAATCCATAATGACCGTGATGATAACTTTTCTAGATCCATAACTATTCAAATTATTTTTCAACTGTTAAAACCTAAGTGGTTATTAAATTTTGTTATTTGTAATTTTACAAATTTAACTTCGATTTAATCATTTTAAAGTTACTGCATGTTTGTCTCAGTCAATTTACTACACACACTCTAAACAGAGCTATACTAGAATTCCACTGAGTAAATCAGGGGTGTGGGCTTGAACGAGCTTAAATTAATAAGTGCTTAAATCCTTCACAAAAGTGTCGGCAGAATTACAGAGTTAACATACTCAGCCAAAGCAGTATTGTTTTCGCTTATTCTGAATATCTTGTGAATACTCCCACGTGATAGAAGCGGTATTACTCTTCTATCTACATCTCTGCCAAGAGTAATCTTGTGTAAAGATAGACTCCATTGAAGCCCATATTAGATACTCTTTAGTTTTGGCCATTGTTGGGCCACTACTGCAAAGCAGGCGAGGCAATACCGTCACACCTACCTTGTTAAAAAGAAACACAGGCGTGAACGTACTCGCTTACTAAACTTGGCACCCATACTTCTGTGACAGGGGCGCTAGGGGTACCTCACACCCAAGACCCGTGCAGTGAGAAAATTTATAAAGGATCGTTTGACAGGGGTTGCAATTATTGGTTGCTTGCAACCCTCTCAGCAGCAGACTTAACAATTCAAGCAACCCAAAGCCTTATGCAGATCAACATTTAATTCTACCGAACAGAACCGAACACCAAACGAACAATCCAACAAACAATCAAACGAACACCCAGTCAGTGTTCATAGACTGTCTGAAAAACAATAAATAAAACAATGTCTAAGTGAACATTAATAGCATGGATAATAACACTTACCATAAAGAAAACATGCGCCCACCTGATATCATCAACTATCTCACACACTCATGCGTGTCGTCCAATGCGACTAGTATGGTGTTGTGCATGAGGCTGGCAATCGCACCGGGTAACATAGGTTGCTACCGAAACCACTACTGCAAGAGCATCTGAATGCTTCATGCTGAGACAAACCACACCGGTGGCCCCATGCTCCCTCAGGAGCGGAGGAGAGAAATATACAACTCTAAGTACGCCCACGTGCTCTCACAAACCATGTTCACATAACAATAATAATCAACTGGACATAAAATCATATTCTTCAATACATGTACAACAAATAATCTCAATAATGAGAATTAACTACTACCTCTCAACCGACCCACATCAATACTCGTTCCCGCACTCTGAACATGTCGTAAGTGACGACTGGTGCGCCTGGCCACAAACGTGTCATATGTGACCCCTGACGAGATTGGGAACTCATCACATGAAACACATTATTACAGGAACAACCACTGTAACAGCATAAAAATGCTTCTGTTGACTTGTGGTGGACACCAGCCGCATTGGTGTTTCCATGCTCCACCGGGAGCAAACAGAGAAACACCTGTCTCAACTTGCCTTACGCACCAGAAATCTAAATGACTATTCTCCCTTCTAAGTAACCACTAAAGATAAACAGTAGAATAATCAATAATCGTGAAATACACTTAATTACTTTTACATTAAAGGATAAAATAAAATTACTCTTACATTAAAGAATAATATTCTTGGCTTTAACCAAAAACTGGAACTAAATACACCGCGTGTCGCTCGGCATAACATATTATAGGTTTAACACGCGGAGCGTGTTTGCTCAGACTCGCTATCACCGCCTTTTATCACCACGAGGTTGCTATCTTGCGATTGTTAATCTTATCTAAATTTCGCAGTGAAATAGCCTCACACTATGTCTGCCTTTCTGAAGAATGAAATAATCGCTCTTAAACTTTCACATCTATCTATCTATCTATTTATTCCATTAAACATTAAAATAGCCACATCGATATAATTTCAGAATCCTAAAAAACTAATGCTAATTTAAATTAACTCACGTGCTCAAGGCATTTACAGCTTGGCTCTTGTGTGTCTTCTTCGTCTGTTCTCACTGGGCGGCTGTCTCAACAATCCCAGTTTCGCCACTTGCTACCCCTTTTATAGGCCCTGGCCTAACCACTCAATTTACTGCGCGCTTACGCGCATTAATCTGCGCCACACAGATAACACACGCGATTATTGCTCCAGAATGCATGAAAACACAGATATACACAACTAGAGCAAAAAACACAGCTAATTCGTAGGCTTATTATGGCCTTGTAATAAATCTGCTTGAAGATAACGTGATCAAAAGGCACTAAACCACATAGACAACATGACTGCCCAGATGGGGCCAGCGCCGAGAACGACAGATCTCAAGATGGCGCTGTCACATATTCCCCGCCTGATTTTGTTGTCGTCCCGACAACTGCACTAAATCAGGCGCTTCAGTCGTATTCTCCAAATCTGGAGGATCACCTTTTCCTTCACTTCGTCTCAGGTCATTGCTGGTTACTCTAATGCTCGGACTCGCTCTGTCCATTCGTTGGATGATATATGGACCCCCTGTCATTGTGGGAGCACGAACTACAACGTACTCGTCTTCTGACCACATATCACGAATCTCGGATCTCTCAGCGTCGTGCATTCTCTTCTTCACCAATTCTCCGACCTGTAGTGGAGTAGAACACGACAGCTTGTCACATCTCTCTTTCCGGACTGCTGCAAAACTCTGCAACGGTGGCTCTGCTCTTACGTGCGCCCCTCGTAGCCTGGAAACGTGTCCTTCAACGAGTTTTAGATGAGTCTCCTCCTCTAAATGCCGACCACTTTTCCTGGCGCCCTTATGGTGACAGTTGCCACGGCCATCTCTTGGCTTGCACTGTGACGGCAATGTAGATGTGTTGGTACGCTTAGAGAGGGCGCTCTTTGATGGGCAAACCGATATCAAATGGTCCGGGGACCTACAATGGAAACATCGCTTAGGAAGCGGGCCCTGGGGACACTTGGCTGCCATGTGGTTCGAAAGGTCTCCACAGTTGAAGCATCTTATTTTCCTAGGCTTCCTTGGTGCCCTGGGTCGCCTCCTGCTACCCTTACATCCCTGGCCGCCTTTGACTTTCTTCCCTGCAATAAGCGCCTCACACTCCGGTCGACCACCAACCATCTTTATCTTTGAGCCATTCTGCTCCCCTTCTGTAACCTGACTCCCAGCCGCAGAGGGGTCTAGTTTAACGCTTTGTGGACATCGATTCTGTACGTGGCCTAGTTCTCTGCATCTAAAACAACGAACTGTCCTGGTACGTCTCCCCTGCTCCTGAGACATCGCATCAATTTTAGCCTCTAATTGAGCCACCTGTGCTCTCAGCCGCTCTACTTCTGCGTTTAATGCATGCGTATCTGACACAGTCTCTGTTCTTGCCACTTCAACACTGGCAACACCAGCCCCCGAAGCTGCTTCGACACTGGCAACACCAGCCCCAGAAGTGGGCTCAGTCTCCAAAAACCGTAGGGCATAGTCCCTCACCGACGTGAACGATGCTGTTGGCTCCTTGATGATCATTTCCTTTGCAAGCTTTCTTACTAGGTCATCTCTCAGACAAGCAGCAAACTGGTCACGAAGAAAGGATGGCGCCAAGGGAGTGACGTTGTTCTGCTTTTGTGCCCTTACAACACTTTCAAACACCTCGTGAATGCGATGGGAGAATTCCCAAAGAGACTCCCTTGCACCTTGCCGGGTAGAGTAGAACGCGGCCATTACTTCTGGGATGCTCCGACGCTCCCCATACACCCTAAGAATGGAATGTAGCATTGCTTCTGGGTCACCGTCATCAGCCTGAATCCTCAGCTCCCTACGGACACTTGGGGTCACACTGTCAAGAATAACATCTGCCTGGTCCTCTTTACTCATCATCCCTACTCTCCAGGCAGCTCTCACCTCTCTGACATATTCCTCAGCCGTAGGACCCGTGCGCTCCCCAAAGCACCGCACTCTCTTGTGAGTAGGTACCACGATGTACTGTACTCGTTCTGGTTGACGATCCAGCCCTACTACAGGGTCATCCACCTCAGCCACATCTTCGTTATCAGTTCTACTAGCAGCACGTGTGTTGCGTGCCGCCATCTTGTTGCTAGTAGAGTTGACTAGAAATCTTGACAAACTGGATGATCCCGTCCCTCGCCTTGCACTGAACTGGGTGTTCTACTGTTTCGGCTGTTGCTGCTCTGATTGCTGAAGAGTTGCTTCACTGCGTGCTGTCTGTCAATCCTGCCGACGACGCCACTTGTGACAGGGGCGCTAGGGGTACCTCACACCCAAGACCCGTGCACCAAGAAAATTTATAAAGGATCGTTTGACAGGGGTTGCAATTATTGGTTGCTTGCAACCCTCTCAGCAGCAGACTTAACAATTCAAGCAACCCAAAGCCTTATGCAGATCAACATTTAATTCTACCGAACAGAACCGAACACCAAACGAACAATCCAACAAACAATCAAACGAACACCCAGTCAGTGTTCATAAACTGTCTGAAAAACAATAAATAAAACAATGTCTAAGTGAACATTAATAGCATGGATAATAACACTTACCATAAAGAAAACATGCGCCCACCTGATATCATCAACTATCTCACACACTCATGCGTGTCGTCCAATGCGACTAGTATGGTGTTGTGCATGAGGCTGGCAATCGCACCGGGTAACATAGGTTGCTACCGAAACCACTACTGCAAGAGCATCTGAATGCTTCATGCTGAGACAAACCACACCGGTGGCCCCATGCTCCCTCAGGAGCGGAGGAGAGAAATATACAACTCTAAGTACGCCCACGTGCTCTCACAAACCATGTTCACATAACAATAATAATCAACTGGACATAAAATATATTCTTCAATACATGTACAACAAATAATCTCAATAATGAGAATTAACTACTACCTCTCAACCGACCCACATCAATACAGAATAATCAATAATCGTGAAATACACTTAATTACTTTTACATTAAAGGATAAAATAAAATTACTCTTACATTAAAGAATAATATTCTTGGCTTTAACCAAAAACTGGAACTAAATACACCGCGTGTCGCTCGGCATAACATATTATAGGTTTAACACGCGGAGCGTGTTTAATCAGACTCGCTATCACCGCCTTTTATCACCACGAGGTTGCTATCTTGCGATTGTTAATCTTATCTAAATTTCGCAGTGAAATAGCCTCACACTATGTCTGCCTTTCTGAAGAATGAAATAATCGCTCTTAAACTTTCACATCTATCTATCTATTTATTCCATTAAACATTAAAATAGCCACATCGATATAATTTCAGAATCCTAGAAAACTAATGCTAATTTAAATTAACTCACGTGCTCAAGGCATTTACAGCTTGGCTCTTGTGTGTCTTCTTCGTCTGTTCTCACTGGGCGGCTGCCTCAACAATCCCAGTTTCGCCACTTGCTACCCCTTTTATAGGCCCTGGCCTAACCACTCAATTTACTGCGCGCTTACGCGCATTAATCTGCGCCACACAGATAACGCACGCGATTATTGCTCCAGAATGCATGAAAACACAGATATACACAACTAGAGCAAAAACACAGCTAATTCGTAGGCTTATTATGGCCTTGTAATAAATCTGCTTGAAGATAACGTGATCAAAAGGCACTAATCCACATAGACAACATGACTGCCCAGATGGGGCCAGCGCCGAGAACGACAGATCTCAAGATGGCGCTGTCACACTTCTAGTATGGTTAATGGAAAGATAAACTGCGAATGTACTTTAGGTGTGGCAGGATATTAGGTAACATTGCCGTGGCTAGAGTCATGTTTGTTAGCATTTATGATAACAAATTAAACTGAGAATCTGTTATGAATTACTGATATGAGTCATCTAAAAAGCAGTAGCGTTAATGCCTTATATGGGAGGATTTTGAAATTACTTGTGTCATGCGGAATTTCAAGAGATGTGAGGGGAGGAGATATATGCTAAAGTCAAACAGTTGAATCTGCATGGTCTAGATAAAATATAATAAACTAGACTTCGTCTGATTGGCGACTTTCACCGATTAGAAAGCTGGGAGAGCGTGGACAAAAAGTCCCTTATATTGTAGCACAAGTTTAGACTCTGGCACTGTGTTCAAGCGTATCAATAAAGAGGACCGGACCAAGCATTGAGAATCTTAAATTAACCAGCAAGAAAACTCGACTTTATAATTTTGGAAACCACAAAGTCCTCGAAACCTATATACAGAATACTAGTGGGATTACCTTTACCTTTTAGGAATATGCCCGTCTACCAAGAGCAGACTTTACAAGAAGACGAGCCCCCTAACAAAAAACAAAGGTAAAATGATTTGACAAATAAAAAAGTAACAGGCACTTGTTGGACAGAAATCTGCTTCTTCTTCGTACACTCTCAAACGTCAACTTGAATATGTTCAAAGAAAGCAGTGGTCAGCTTGAGGCTATTTCTATCTCCTTAGCGCTTTTCCAGGAATGGTACTGAAGACGGCAATATGTGCTTTCTGTGCTGGGAAGAATTGAGGACTCTTGTCGTGAAGTCTGATTCACAACAAGTCATTCTTACCACAACGGTACGCCATACTTTCTAAATAAAGGATGCAAGACGAACATTGGTTCATGCAGTGTTTACAGAAAGTATTAGTCTAAAAATGACCGAGCTCTCAATCTGTGTAACACTGGTGGTAGTGGAGGTAAGCTACAGACTTATGAGCGAAGTACAGCATGACAGAGGTCAAGAATTCACGGATAGGAATGTTCACTTAATAGTGTATGCAAAGATTTCCACGGAAGTGATATATTAATGGAGAAATCTCGAGTGGAATGCATCGAGACATCAGGCAAGTCCAAAATTTTGTTGTTTAGGCTACGCGTAGGAAAAGATGGAAGTATGATATAAAAAGACAATTATTTAGAAAGAGAAAGACTAATCCAGGGCTTATTTTAAGCCTAAGATGAAGACAATCAATTCAGGGATAACGAAGATATTTGAATTCTTAGATTTCAATATTTGCCCATCTAGACAAATGTATGCCTGTATTTTGGAACGCAAACACACTTTAGCAGTAAGCTCCCTCTGTCGTTCGGCCCTGACCTATATAAGCAATTGCCCTAAATGGAAAGCAGGCCATAACATTTTCAAAATACAGCGAGAGCGGCAGTCTGTCAGAGAGAGACTTTCTTTGCCTTCTGCAACTGAGAGCAGACTGTATGACCATTTACAGCTCCACTGTATGTACTTGAAGGTAAGAAAGGGTAAGAAAGAATATATATATAAATAATTCTTTAAATGCGTTTCTACAACTATGAACACACTTTCCGCTTCCATTCTAAATTTATTTGAATATACACAGGCTTGGTTTTGCCTTCAGAAATTACACAGATTGTAGTGCGCATTTATCGCCCATATTTTCGATGTGCGCGCAGCATTCTGGGATGTAAAAAGTCTTCATGAAAATATATTACTCAGGCCATAATAACGCCTAAAAATTAGTTTTGGTGCATAGTTGTGTGTTATATTTGATAGTGGTATTTTTGCTCTAGAAATAGTTGTGTATATCTGTGTTTTCGTGCCTGATAAAGCAAAATCGCGAGTGTCATTTAAGTGGCTAAATTAATCCGCGCAGCGCGGACTAAGTTGAGTGTTTAGGCTTAGCGGTATATATAAAGAAATAGCGAGCCAGCAGCGACCTTTCCTAGTATCAGCCCAGACGAGAGAGCAAACGACGAGGTGACCGGTGTAGGTAGCAGATGGACCAGAGCACGTGAGCTGTAAGTCTTAGCGCATTTTGTAGAAATTAGCATTAGTGTTCTATAATTCTGAAATTATATTCAGCACGATCTGTTTTAATGTGTAGTGAATTAGGTCTAAATAATAGATTAGATGTGAAAGTTTAAGAGCGATTATTTTATTTATCAAAAGGCAAATATGGTATGAAGCTATTTCACGTGAATTTAGATAATATCAACCTGGTAGCAAAAATATCAAGATGGCAGCCACGTGGAGATGACTGTATAAAAGCGGCGCGAGGAGTCTGCAGTAACACTCTTAGTTATCAAGCCTATAATGTTACGCAGTTTTATATCGTGTGAATTGACACGTGGGTGAAAGTAGGTTAAATGTAATTTTCCCCAGTATAGAAGAGAGAGTTGTCGTGTTAAATTTCCTTTGAGTGATGTATTTAATTCCAGTTTTGTTAAAGTTAAGAATAATTATATTGTATTCCTTAATGTAAGAGTAATTAAGTGTATTTCACGATTATTGATATTTCTACTGTATATCTTTAGTGGGTTACTTTGAAGTGAGAATAGTCATTTAGATTTCGGGAGAGCGCGAGGCCACTCCTTTGTTGAGACATGTGTTTCTCTGGTTGCTCCCGGCGGAGCATGGAAACACCAGTGCAGCTGGTGTCCATTACAGGCCCACAATAAGCATTTTGATGCTGTTGCTGTGGTTGTTTCGGTGACGGTAACGATGTGTTTCATGTGATGAGTTCTCAGTCTCATCAGGGGTTATATACGACACGCTTGTTGCCAGGCGCACCAGTCGTCACTTACGACATGTTCGGAATGCAGTAATGAATATTGAGATGGATCAGATGCGAGGTGGTGGTTTATGCCCATTAAGGAGAGTATTGGTGGTACATATTGGTTAATTCTATGTTATACATATTTCAATATTATTTAATTATTGTAATGTGAAGGATGGTTTGTGACAGCACGTGGGCTCACTTGAAGATATATATTTCTCTTCTCCGCTCCTGAGGGAGCATGGGGCCACCAGTGTGGTTTCATCCGTATGAAGCATTCAGATGCTCGTGCAGTAGTAGTTTCGGTAGCAATCTGTGTTACACGGTGAGGTTGCCAGCCTCATGCACAACACCATACTAGTCTCATTGGACGACATGCATGAGTGTGTGTGTGTGTGATAGCTGAGTGTGTGCTCTTGCAGTAGTGGTTTCGGTAGCAATCTGTGTTACATGGTGAGATTGCCAGCCTCTTGCACAACACCGTACTAGTCTCATTGGACGATTTGCATGAGTGTGTGTGTGTGTAATAGCTGAGTGTGTTCTCTTGCAGTAGTGGTTTCGGTAGCAATCTGTGTTACATGGTGAGATTGCCAGCCTCATGCACAACACCATACTAGTCGCACTGGACGACACGCATGAGTGTGTGCGTGTGTGATAGTTGAGGGTGTCAGGTGGCGTGGAAGGACTGTTTGGCAGATGAGAGTATCATTATTTAACTATATATATATATATTGTTTAATTAATTAATCAAATTGTGCGTTAGGAAGTGTGTAAAAATGTGTTATAAACCACTGTGTAATTTCTGAAGGCAAAAAACCAAGCCTGTGTATATTCAAATAAAGGAGAAATATTATATTCTGAACTGTGTTATTACTCTTAATATGCCCTATGCCTACTTGCACATTGTCTGACTGTCTCTTTTGTGATAAGGAGATAGAGATAGACAATATAGTGGTTAATCAAATATGTTTCAGGTTATATCCTGTCATCCCAGTACACGTTAAAGAGTCAGCCACTACTGAAGGAACTAGTGATGCGAGCGCCCTTTGAGTTCAGAGGGACAACCACCCAGTGCCTACTGCCTGGAGGAATCTCATTTTATCGTTCCTTCCATGACAGAAGGGTGACAGGCTTCAATACAACAAGATAAGTGGCCAAACAAGACCACTGTCCAGAGCACACCAGCATAACCGCAATTAAAAGACAGAAATATTTAATGATGACATCTGGATGGGCATAATTACAGCCAGTGATTGACTAAAATTCAATAACTGCGAACTAATATTGAGCATAAAATATAGACAGTCTTCAACCAGATTTACAGCCAAGAAAGAAGAACTATTTCTATAAAATTCAATGACTGTTATTATTTGTGAATACTTAAAAAAGACTTTTATTAATTGTGTTTTTTAATCAATCTTAAGTTCTATGAAAATTTTTTACAAAGAAAACAAATTTGTACAAAATAAATTGTAAATTTTACCAGCAGACTTATTTGGATTATTTAAGTTAAGTTACAGTTCTTGTTGGTAAAATAGTTAATTAATACCCCTAGCAGAGCTAATAATAATATAAACAGAGGAGGATCTTGAGGGGAGCAATTAGGGACCTAGGATAAAACACTATCATCATTCTGTGATAGGGTGGGCGAGATGATGATGATGATTATTGATGTGTGATCACTCTCTTTTCACACACGCACCGACCCGAACAACAATAAAACTCTTGATTCTGAGGCAGAGGCTGTATTTATTTTTACAACCCATTCAGTGACTAAGAGCACACTGAAGCAAACATTAAACAAACCAAACACTAAACACACAAAACACCCAGCATGTGCCCGATTGCTAATCTGAAGACGCAAACAAAGCAACGACTGGTTAAAATCATAGTTAAATAATGATACTCTCATCTGCCAAACAGTCCTTCCACGCCACCTGACACCCTCAACTATCACACACGAAAACACTCATGCGTGTCGTCCAGTGCGACTAGTATGGTGTTGTGCATGAGGCTGGCAATCTCACCATGTAACACAGATTGCTACCGAAACCACTACTGCACGAGCATCTGAATGCTTCATACGGATGAAACCACACTGGTGGCCCCATGCTCCCTCAGGAGCGGAGAAGAGAAATATATATCTTCAAGTGAGCCCACGTGCTCTCACAAACCATCCTTCACATTACAATAATTAAATAATATTGAAATATGTATAACATAGAATTAACCAATATGTACCACCAATACTCTCCTTAATGGGCATAAACCACCACCTCGCATCTGATCCATCTCAATATTCATTACTGCATTCCGAACATGTCGTAAGTGACGACTGGTGCGCCTGGCAACAAGCGTGTCGTATATGATCCCTGATGAGACTGAGAACTCATCACATGAAACACATCGTTACCGTCACCGAAACAACCACAGCAACAGCATCAAAATGCTTATTGTGGGCCTGTAATGGACACCAGCTGCACTGGTGTTTCCATGCTCCGCCGGGAGCAACCAGAGAAACACATGTCTCAACAAAGGAGTGGCCTCGCGCTCTCCCGAAATCTAAATGACTATTCTCACTTCAAAGTAACCCACTAAAGATATACAGTAGAAATATCAATAATCGTGAAATACACTTAATTACTCTTACATTAAGGAATACAATATAATTATTCTTAACTTTAACAAAACTGGAATTAAATACATCACTCAAAGGAAATTTAACACGACAACTCTCTCTTCTATACTGGGGAAAATTACATTTAACCTACTTTCACCCACGTGTCAATTCACACGATATAAAACTGCGTAACATTATAGGCTTGATAACTAAGAGTGTTACTGCAGACTCCTCGCGCCGCTTTTATACAGTCATCTCCACGTGGCTGCCATCTTGATATTTTTGCTACCAGGTTGATATTATCTAAATTCACGTGAAATAGCTTCATACCATATTTGCCTTTCTGATAAATAAAATAATCGCTCTTAAACTTTCACATCTATCTATCTATTTAGACCTAATTCACTACACATTAAAACAGACTCGTGCTGAATATAATTTCAGAATTATAGAACACTAATGCTAATTTCTACAAAATGCGCTAAGACTTACAGCTCACGTGCTCTGGTCCATCTGCTACCTACACCGGTCACCTCGTCGTTTGCTCTCTCGTCTGGGCTGATACTAGGAAAGGTCGCTGCTGGCTCGCTATTTCTTTATATATACCGCTAAGCCTAAACACTCAACTTAGTCCGCGCTGCGCGGATTAATTTAGCCACTTAAATGACACTCGCGATTTTGCTTTATCAGGCACGAAAACACAGATATACACAACTATTTCTAGAGCAAAAATACCACTATCAAATATAACACACAACTATGCACCAAAACTAATTTTTAGGCGTTATTATGGCCTGAGTAATATATTTTCATGAAGACTTTTTACATCCCAGAATGCTGCGCGCACATCGAAAATATGGGCGATAAATGCGCCACTCACAATGAAGGGGGAAGCTGGGGTGTCTTCCCGTGAAGGGGTAAGCCGGGTGTCTTTCCGGCCCTATCACAATTCCTAGGAACTTATACAGCTTGATCTTACCTTTGATGTCTATACACCCTTACTCTTTTCAGAGAAGGGGGTATTGCTTATAAGACCAGTCTCTTATCTGGCACTATCCTGGTATCACCTGATACAACTTTGTGTCCAGGATATCTTATATTTCAAACAATATACTATATACTCTACCCTCTCGTGACAACACCAGGAAACAGGGAAAAAAATTATAAGTGATAGTCTAACTGGGAATCGAACAAAGCACCATCCAAACAACGCTATCGCCTTGCTGTGAAAGTAAATTCGTGAAAGGACAAACAGACAATTTAGCACATTTTCAACACGTGATTTCATAGCAGACAACAATTTTTGTTGTCAGCGTCAGTTTATCGGCTACTTTAATTTGATTTTAATTTGTTTCAGGAAATTAAACCAAAATAAAATAACACTTGTCACTTAAATGGCTCCTTGTTCTGACATAATTTGTTTCATGTCTATCTCATCGATACAAGTGAGGATCATGATCATCATCAGGTGCCATCTCCACATCGAAGGTCAGCTGCAGTGAACGGGGTCACGCACACCTCATAATGCTAGATCTAGTATAGAGGTCTCTAACACTTCACTCTCCTACGGCAGTTTCTGCAGCGAGACCAGCTTTCCTTTTTTTTTTTTAAATCCCAAGCGTGCTAATTATAGATTATAGGCGGCGAGAAAACTGGTTAACATTGAACTTAGATAAGTAAAAGACATATTTTAATTTTAGGTTCTTAACAGTATAATGATTCCTAATATTTTTTCTTTCTTTTTTTTTTTAACTTAAAATATTTTATCTAGCTCAGGCGGTAACTGAATATCTAAAAATACATGATATTTATTATCTTGCTCGCGTGGGGCCAACATTTTTAACGCTCAACAGTTTTTACACAACGTTTAAAAAACAAAAGTATTACCGGCAGTTTAAAAAAAAAAAAAAAAAAAGAATTTAAAAAATAAAAAAAAATCAAGACATCTCAGGTGTGCGTTAAAACAGACAGAATGAACTTCCTTAGAAATATATCTTGACAATGGCAGTATGGTACAGGTAGGCACATTCGATTCAGGTCGATATGATCTTTTTGCAAGTACTGTAAAACCTCATATGAGCGGAATACCATAGACAGTTGATGGCCAGACAATGCCGATTGGCCGGTACTTCCGAATTATGTATGTATACGGTATATGTGTGAGTGTGACTTTTAAGCCCGGAGGGAGTGGGGATGGGGGGAGGAAAAAACTAAATCAAGAACCTTACAAAGAAAAGACCCTATCTGCTATCTAAATTAGTTCACGAATATATTTTACGAGCCAGCTCGAGAGTTATAATTGGGAATGCTTAGTAAGTACTTTTGATCCCGAGGATCACAGCGATTTTAAATGCCGGCGGTAGAGGTCTAGTCCGAAATACCAATAGTCCGAAGTTACAGCAGTTTAAAATGTATTTCTCTCAAAGAAAACGACAGCAAACACTGGGCTACACAGGAATATAAATAAAGCAAAGGAAATGTAAAGACAAACAGTTAAATAACGATCAATGGGCAGACAACTGAAGAAGTTGACAGTTTCACCTGTGTGAGGAGTGTATAGTTTTACCTTCTAGAGAAGTAGCATCCAAAAAGGAGGAACAAACGTCAGGATAAATAAAGCAAAGATTTGCCTTCTACTTTCTTAAACCTGCACGCAACTCCGCAGATCTTTCCCGGGGAAATACACATTAGCCTGTTCAAGCTAGAGGCGTTCATAAATGGATGCTTGCGTTGAACAAAAGGATTGAAATGGTGCGACAAGTCACTGATGTGGAACTGATGACAAGTCACTGATGTGGAACTGTTGACAAGTCACTGATGTGGAACTGATGACAAGTCCCTGATGTGGAACTGATGACAAGTCCCTGATGTGGAACTGATGACAAGTCCCTGATGTGGAACTGATGACAAGTCCCTGATGTGGAACTGATGACAAGTCCCAATGGAACAAGAGATGAGAAGAAGACGTTGGCGATGGACAGGACACAAGTTGAGAAATCCTGTTGATTGCATTACAAAGCAGTCCTTGTTCTGGAACCCCCAGGGTATTGATGTTGCTGTTGATTAATTAGGGTTGCTGAGCTCGTCGCTCCAGGGTATAAGAGAGACAGAGGTAGACCAAAAATAAATAAATAGACACGGAGAACAGAACTTGCGACAGAAATGAAAATGAGATGGAAGGCACGGGCAGAACTTGAGCTGATGGCAAGCGGACAGGAGGACTTGGCATGTGACTACTGAAGCCCTAGGCTACTTGAAGAGCTGAGGGACGATGATGATAATGACGATGATGAGGATAGACTGTGATTTATACAGAGGCTTGATTATCACATTTTTATAGGCATTAACTAGATTCTATTGTATCAATAAACTACCTCATTAATTCGGCTCACATTTACATGTCGTATGGACATGTTGATAGCATTTTACAAGGCAGTCCTTGTTCTGGAATCCACAGGGAAAGAAAGGCAGAGGTAGACCAAAAAACACATGGAGAATAGAGGCAGAGGTAGACCAAAAAACACATGGAGAAGAGAACTGGAAACAGAGGTGAAAATGATGAGGAAAACATGAAAAGAACTTGAGTGGATGGCACAGGACAGGAGGACTTGGCATGTGTTTGTTGAAGGCCTATGCTCCTTGGGGAGCTAAAAGGTGTTGATTGATTGATTGGTGGACAAGTCGGCAATTGGGGGGAGGGAAGAGGGCGTCACTCTTCAAATCCTTCATTATGTTTCGACATCCCTAGTCATCCCTGTGCCCCGCCTTTTCCAAGGACCCGGGAAGACGTTTCTAATACGTGAACAAACACCGACGACAACGGGGTCTATGTTGAGATAAATAAGTACCGGGTTTAGGAGACAGCTCTGACCTCTGAGCCCAAACATGCACCTCCTTGCGAGCAAATATACAGCGGTAAAATAAACGTGGTTTAGTCACGGATGGACAGGTGTGAAAACGGCTGTTCGCACGCATAGGTATACCAAGCCGATTTACATAATCTACTAAAACAGGACTACAAAACCTAACGGAAATTGTAGTGAGCAAAATAGAAGACATACTGAAAGACCATTTCTGCGTCATACAGAGTAAAATTGGTCAGCATAACGCTAGGATCATAGAGGCCGTGTTTGGTTTGGTGGTGGTGGGGGCGGGATGAAATATATTTAAAAGATTGTTAAAATCTCAATCTTAAAAGAACAATTAAAACCGTATTGTTTCGGAATTTTAAATACTTTTTTAATGGTTACAGTGATTTCACTTCTTGCATATACATTTTAAGATTACCCCATGCCTAAATTATTATCTTTTTGTGTGTGGAAAAAAAACAGCGTATTTATATAATCTAAAACTCAACACAAATTGAGAAAACAAAATTACCTGCCCTAAATTTAAAAAAACGAAAGTGTAATATTTTGTTGTGAAATGCTTGCGGAAACTACAGTGTTATCCAACTCAATGGCATGAAATTTAGTCTCGTAAGGCTCAACTGACTCTCGTAAGAATATTGTAATACAGTACGGGTGGGGACAGGCGCCATCTCAAGACCTCGAACCACCTTGAACAATTCCAACGGCTGGCTTTGATTATTGTCATAGTAGTCTCCTCTAGTAATGTACCATAAGCCTTTGCCGTTTTATGAGACGTTATCAACTTTTATGACAGTGCAATTATGCAATATATTCATTATTATTTGCTGTTTGTTATGGTACAGCTTCGGTGCAAACTAGCACAATGTAAAAGCTTTTTGTTCCATTCACTTTATACACACTTGCTGTACTCGGCTCACTCCTTATTAAAACTCAGTTATTTCATCTTCTCTCGTTCCCAAGCTATTTTTGTTCTTGATAATAATCTGTTTTGCAGAGGACAGATTTCTGGTTCAACAGAACGAATGTCTTTGAACTCGGAGACTTAACATGCACGTTGTGTACTAAAGGGTTTTTCATGCCTGGATCTTCATGTGTAAAGCAAACGCGTCTGTCTTGTAATCGGACTTTCAACTCAAACAGTTGACAGCTCGTTTATGCCCACACTCCATGCAAATAAATATTTTAATACAGAATGGACGCAATGTTCTAGTGATCTGGGATTGTTTTGGTTGTGTCTGCTTAATACGGATGTGACGTAGCCACACACACACACACACACACACACACACAAAATGATTCCCCAGATTCTGATTTGTAATCTTAAAATCATAATATACTGGTAATCTTTGCCTGTATATGAGTAAATTATAGAATGACCTACCCTTGTAATGTTTGTCTTGATTTTTGTAAATGTTACAGTCTATTGCTCCAATGGTAGATCACTCTATAATTTATTAGTCTAAATGTAAAGATTACCAAGAAGACATAGAAGGAACTTTACAAATGGTGTAAGACAGAAGGCTTTGGCTAATTTAAGGTATATGCTCCACTGGAATACCAACCAAGATCTGCTTACTCGGAGCAAGCAAGAGGACATGCACACCATCATAGCTGGCAGACGCTGGAGCTGGGTTGGCCATGTCCTCAGAAGAGACCCCGATGCCATCACAAGAACAGCTATGCTTTGGACCCCTGAAGGAAAACGAAAGAGAGGCCGACCAAAAACAACCTGGCGGAGGACTGTGTCGTGAAATATTCTAATCCACATATATAAATTAAAACGTAAATGTAAAGCCTAACAAATAACTTCAATAAAAGGAAAGAAGAATGGTAAAGAACAGTGCTGTCACAATGACTGTACTCGAAATCCTCCTTGTTTTCTAATTGTCTGCAAATTGTAACGTTTCACGTTGATAGTAAAAGCTTTCTGCAGCATACACGCGTTTCCCCAACACAATAAAATGTGTACTCCATTTCTAAGAAAAACCTTGAGATACGCAAGATGACCTAGATTTAAAATTCCATTCATGTCATTTTATACACTACGTTACCAAAAAACGAAAGACAGATGGACTAAAGATAGAAAGAAAGGGAGAGGCTGAAAGCCGGAACGCAGGCAACACTAAACACGCGTCTCGCTATACAATTACTACCATCACGCGTGTAAGGCCACAAGCACTAGCTTTTTTCAAATCGACAGTGATAAAAAACACTACACACACGAGAGTTAGTTTTTAAAAACTCACAAAACGCTTATTAGGAAACATGACATTATACTGGTTTACGTTTGAAAACATTACAGTACCCAGACACCACATCGTATTCGAAGTAAACAGGAGGTAGAAGAAAGTGCATATTTTGAACGCAGCCACTTAGCTCCTTTAAATTTGTATATTTGGGTTCCTTAGGACTTGCTGACAAAGAATATGTTAAATGTTACGCAAATAGTCTAGGAATTACCAAATTATAGCCAAAAGAAATAGTGAGGGATGTCAGACAACACCAAAATCAGAATCGCTCAGTGGCAGATTTTCACACCACCATTGTACGGGAAATGGGTCTCCATGTTAAATCCGATTTGATTGGAGCGCAAGAAATGTAAGGCTAAACACGATTAGTCGGGCTATAAATAATATCTTTTGTTGTCAGGGGAAACGGGAGTAGGAGTACTTTTTTTCAAACGATTGGGTAAACATGGCACGATTGGTTAGACCCGCGAATATAGTCAATCAGAGGCGTCAGGTCACCACCACATGTTCAAATAAACTTACTACAGAACCAGTGCGTTGAGCGCCAGTGCATATTTTTCTAAATAAAAGCCTGGGACATCGGCAGATCGAAATTGTGCTATATTCAGTGCCAGTCAACGTAACTGTGTATTATTCCATGAATTGTGGGACCGTGGTCCAAAAGTTATTGAGCCGCACCTGGTCTGAGCTTTGCTGAACCTAGAGGCTGACAGCATACTCCTGGGTCCAGATAGTGACCAGTGAGGTGTCTCCAGAACACAGGGAGGCTATCGAGCAGAGGAGTCTTATCCTGCCGCCATCACGAAAGATAAGCCTATGTGGCCAGTGGAGCTCAACATTATGCCCCCCCTCAAAATCTGACTTTATAATAAACCAGAGGGAAAATACGGTGTTTAAATTGATAGGGACTGTGAACTTTTCCCCATACTACTTACAAGATAAACAAACACTTGAAGTCATGATGACAAATAACAACATAGCTTGAAAAAACAAAACCAGTATTACCTCATATTACTACTACACAACTGACACACATAGGATAATATTAATAAAATATGTCACTACAAGTTTCATATTGATAAATCCTGTACATATAAATTGTAATTAAAATTGATTGTGATTCCTGGTTCACTTTGTAGTTGAATCAGGACATATATATTAATGAAGGTACTTAATACATATTGATATTTGAAAATTTACCAGTGACTCATTTAAGATAGTCTTATAGAATGTTACATGTGTGTGAGTGTCACAGTGTTGTCAAGTGTGGTGGAATAAATTAAATTGTTTATCTGTCTGTTGTTGTTGTGACTTACACTTCATCATATACATACCCTAGACATTTAACGTAGTCATCACAATATTCCAGAATAATTCTGACTGAGGCATAATGTGGTAGCAAGTAAGGTTATCTGTAAAACACTACACCTATTAGATACAGATACCTTCACAGCTGATCTCAGTCAGTACACTAAGTCCCCTATAAAAATTTATAACATCCCACTTTACCACAGACTGTGGAGGCTGAGATACAAAAAATGAACCAGAGTTGGGGCACTGTACGAAGGATGGCCACCGACCGAGCAAAGTGGAATCAATTTGTTGTTGCCCTACAAGACGCCACTAGGCGTGATGGCCACTGACTGCTTTGACGGTCGGCGGCTAAGGATCAAAGAAGAAGAAGAAGAAGAAGCTCCACTGGAAGCTGCTTCCTAAAGGTGTTTCCTAATGGGTTACGCTCTCGCCAGTTCTGAGCCATGCCACGGTTCGCTGTCATCCCAAGTTTTCGAGTCATGTCATTACCAGAGATGTAGACTTTTTCAGCAAGCATTTACTGACAGCGATGTTGCGTCATTATTATTTTAAAACATAAAGTGAACTAAAACAAATGCCAACATATGAGCACAGAATTCTGGAAGTATAATCATATATAATCATATGCAATCAATCATATATAATCATATATATATAATCATATATATCGCATATAGTAGTAGTAGTAGTCGCTAGTCGTAACTGGCTACGGGGATAATGCTCCACTGAGGTTATAGCCCTTCTGCTGCTTTATTTGTCTGCCGTTTTTTAGGTGTGTTCTTTTCTCGTGTGCTTGTTGTGTGAGCTTTTCGCCGAAACTGAGGTGGCGCTGTAGACAGTATCTACACTTGGTGAGATCGGCTGCTTCATCCTCCCAGGTTGCTGGATTTATGTCCAGTGCCTTCAAGTCTCTCTTGCACACATCTTTGAACCTCAGCTTCGGTCGCCCAGCTGTTCTTTTGCCATCTACCAGTTGTCCTTAGAAAATATCTTTTTGGATGCGACCATCTTCAATGCGGCGGTCATACCCAAGCCAGTGTAATCTGCGCAGTATAAGCAGTGTATATATGTTCTGAAGGCCAGAGCAACAGCACCTCGACATATATCACTTTGTCCTTCCATGAAATACCATGGATGGGTGTGAAAAAAAAAAAAATCGAAAAAAGGTGATTCGTCTTACGAGGACAAAAGACAAAGAAAATAGCCAACGTCAAGGCCATAAGGCCTTCGTCGGGGAAAGGAAAGAAAGTGAAGGCTAGATAGGACACATAAGAACCTAAATAAATATAAAAATTAAACCTAGGTACTTCCCTTAAGACATCGAAGTCCTACCACTTATTCTTCCCGCGAACGGACGAGCGTGCCGGTAAAAGGAAATCAACTTCCTCGACATGAAATACCAGTGATGTGGCGTACATACCGTAGATGGAAGGTACTGAATTTTTTTTTCTTGAAGAAAAAACAAAATATAAACGGCAAATTGCCAAGAATATCACTTTCACAATTCAGATCTTCACAAAAACATGTCTCATGGGCACACTAGTAATCCAGTGACCAGAAGTAATAACTAAAATAGGCTGACGGAAGAAAACCAAACAACACGCATTCCTGTTGGAGATGAACGTGGAGAGGGATAGGAGATCCACTTAAGAGACAATCTACCAGCAGAACGTGACATGCCCTTACTGGAATGCACACGAACAGAGAAAAGTTGGGAGATCACAGAAAACTCGCAAAAGAACGGAAGAAGGTGGAAACCATAAACAATTTTTTGAATTTGAAGAGATTTTATCTATTTCATTTTTCCTATCTGTTCATATTAAGCAGAAAAAATAATGCGAGACAATACTTTTTTTTTTCCCCCTATGACGGAGGATACTTTAAAAATGGTTCTTCTTAATTAGGTGTCATTCCGGCTGGTGTATGCAACTGTGACTCCGCAAGTTTCTGTCCTTAGTGCTATTTTCTTAACTGCTGTTAACTTTCCGTGCCATGATGTTAAAACTGTCGAGCATCTTCTTTTATTTCATTTATCATTTTTTTTAAAATATAAAATGTTGCTGCCTCATCTTGGCGAGGCGAGTCCCGTTCAACCTAGTCGGTTATATTAGGGTGCATGTCCAAATATAAGACCTTTTTGTCTGATTGGATAGTGAGCATCTTCTTATTTTTTTTTAGCGCTGTATCGATGACAGTCTGTTTATTCTTCTCCCCCCCCCCCCCCCCCCCCCCCCCCCCCCCCCCCCATATGGTGTTATAATACCAGGCATTCGCAGCTATTGCCGAGAAGTAAATTCGATTAATGTTGTTATTGTTATCGTTGTTCAGAATCTACATCGCACTCCCTGCAAACCCATAGGTGCTTAGTGTCCATCAGCAAATATCGAAGGGTATGAATAACTGTTCCTATAACATGCTGGTTGTACACGCCTGATCCAACTCCTCATATGTCCTGCCTCTACTAGTCTTACGTTTGATGCCAGATTTCAGCAGTCGAAACCGTTCTGATTCATCAACTGCAATGTGTCGTTCTCTAACAGGCGATCGTTAATTGTCCTTTGTATATCCCCTACATCCGTACCTAATGTCCCCAATATGGGTGCTCTTGAGGCTAGTCTCTTACCTCTGCGTGACCAGGACTATAGATCCACACTAGTTCCTGAAGGTTTGATGCCTCTATGCATCTTCTCCATTCATGCCCTAGCCATGCATTTTGGACCTTCTAAAACAGAATTTAGAATGTAAAATAATTTGTGATTTTGCAGAATTAATCTTGCCTATTAAGCTGTATAAACTTGATAATCAAGATTCATACTACGAAAAAATAAATCTTATGCCTGAATGATTGTCTCTGGTGAACAGCTTTCCCAGATACTCAATGTATCCATATGTGGCCGCTCTGGGTGTTGCCCATTGAAAGACTTCGTGTACGAAATCATCAAAACATTTAAAAAATAAAAATAAAAAAAACATCACAAGAAATCCGCCCTGAAAGTGGTCTAATTCAGTCCGCTATGACGTAATCCTAACATGGTGTTCCAAAACTCATCATTTGTTTTGTTTTGCTTATACCTTTTGAACAAAAGAAAGGAACAAAGTTTAACTGAAAAAAAAAAACATCTAAATTTCTAATTGAAAAGAAACAAAAATAAAAGTTATTTCATGAAGGAAATTCAGGGCTCAATTTGTAATAGTCTGCGAGGAAAAAGGCAAGCAAACTTTAATCAAGCAAGTTACAGCGTCTTCAGATCGAGTGACGACTTTTGGAACACCTCGCAGTTAAACTGAACATAGTTCAGTATATACGTACGTCTGATTTACATTTGATCTGTATATTTTAGATTGTCTTTTATATCCAGATAATTGACAAGCCCGTTCTTGAATTGTTTACTGATTGTGATTTCAAGCAGTGCCAGGCCCGCCTTAATCTTTTGAAACTTACAAAGGTTTTGGCATGCTTCGTGCTCTGTAAACAACCCGACGTCAACCCCACCCACCTTCTGCCACCACTGTGAAAATCTCAAATTTGAAGTGTAGTAATTATTGTCAGAAACAGATTATAGCCGACTTAACAACCATATCTGGTACGACGGCAATTCGATTCGGAGTATGAAAAAAAGGAAATTAAATTGAATAGCGATACATAGATATTTAATTAACATGCCATCGAGATCTGAAACCGGGTTAATTATTGAAATAACTAGCAGAGATACCCAGCGTTGCACGGGTGGAAAAGTATCCAAACTTTTGTTTCAGGATTGCACAGACATGTCTGGCGGATGTCCAAAATACTGCTTGGCATCGACCACAAAATATAGTAACAGAAAAGCCTGATGTATGTCAGTGCAGTAGGTTAAAGAGCAACGCGACTGATGCTGTCCTTTTTCCCGGCTACAGAAGATATCACGTGAAGCCAGCCGCATTAACATTTGAGTGCCTGCTGTTGTAAGGCAGAGTTCCCAGACTTTTTTTTTTTTTCCTGGCGACCTTGTTTTTATTTTTCATCACTCCTCACGACGCTTCATTAATTAATAAACTACTGTAATCTTTCAAAGTCCTAAACAATATTAAACAAAAGAGGCGCCCGTCATACGGCAGAGATTACGAGATCGTAAAGAACAACAAGATGAATTAATAAACAAGTTTACACAACAAAGAATTGGAGAGGGAAGAAGACTGTATCAACTGGCATCTTTATATCGAAGGTTTACTCTAATGAATCTCCAACATTTTGTCTCCCACCTCGAGGGTACACAGTGACAGGCCATTTTCGGTTCATCTCTGAAACCAGCTGACAACATTACAAAGCAGTCCCAATTCAAGAATCCTCAGGGTCAAAGAAATAGTGGGAGACTGAAACAAACTCATGGACAAGAGAGCTGGAGACGGACTCAAGGGGGAACAAGAAGACAATGAAAGATTTTGAACAGAGTACGCATGGCAGGAAGGATTGGAGGGTGTGTTGAGATGGCCAATGATGATGATCTGATGCTTCCCTCCAGCTAATAGACCTGTCATTCTGTTGGTCGACTGTCTCCAACTTTGCCTTCTAATAAGATTTTTTTTATAAGAAGAAGAAGAAAAAGAGTGTTCTTTTTTCATTTGCCTACAATCAGAGAAGGTGTTAAACACTGCACCAGGGCTGTGGAGTCGGCCACACAATTTTCCCACTCCCGACTTCTAAAATGTTAGAAGTCCGACTCCAGACTTCGACTACAGTTTTTTTACTTGTCATGTTGCATAAAATTCAGAGTCAGAGTCCGGACATTTTTACCAACTCCGACACCGCTAAAAAACGACCGGCTCCACGACTCCGCAGACCCTGCACTAACCACAATGCCGGAATTTCAATGAAGCATACCATGCACGCGCTTAGGTCACCAGGCTATCAGGGGCAACAAATAAAAGAGAGGGAAAAAATTAAATTAATTGATGATAAAATTGAATGAATTGTACGTGACCTCTTCGATCCCCTTCTTGCAGAAGTTTGATTTGCAATGTTTGTAACACTGATATTTTCACACTTTTTTAGCTGTTCGTTATCCAGTCCAGGGGTGTTTGTAATTGCAGGGCAATTGTTCTGAGTGATGAAATGATAAATATGGCAGTTTTACTACAGTAAAAATGTGTGTCCGTATATTTCTTGGGCTTAAACGTAACTTCGTAATCAGAAAATTGAAAGCAATAATTTAATATGATTTTTATAAGGATTCAAATAATAATACAGTAATACATTTGTTGTCTGAATATGTTTTATTGTCGTTTTTGAGTTTAAATAATATATAATATATATTTTAGACCATACATGCGCTCTCATATCTATAAGAACTGAATCAACTATAGATTTGTGAAATAAAATATAACACATTTAATAATCAAATAATAATCAAATTTAACAAATTTAAATAAATAGGGATGAAAGTGACTTCATAGGCTTTTTTTAAAAATTGTCTTCACTGAGACTTAATTGGGGACTGATGATTACTGTCCGTTGATTGCGCTGATGATTATTGTCCGCTGCTTGCGCCTATTAGAAAAAAACTTAACTGGCTGAGTACTGAAATGGGTCGTTGTCAGGTCTTTTGTGATGAGGACTCTTCTCTAGAGGCGTCTAGATGAACTTCCCTCCTAATGTCAGTGGGGGTGTCTTCACAACGCGTCCACTGTAGGTAGTTGGTGTCGAACCCAGCTTCTTGAATCACTAGATAGTGGCGAAGAGTCGTACTTCAGACTGGTCTGGTACTGAGGACCTTCTGTTATCTTCCAACCACGAACTTTAGGAAAAACAAAAGAACAAATGCCTCTGCTAAGTACATTTGTGGGCTTCAGATTAACAGGCGCAGTGTCTCGCTGTCCACCCACCAATGTTAGCCTTTCTGAATAATTATTCTCCATGAGTATACATAGAAAGCCAGATCCAAACCTCAGAAATGAGGTATCTGAGGAAGGTGGTTGAAGTAACAAGAAGAGACATGGTCCGCAACCAGACGATACTTCAAGGCTTAAAAACCCAACCCCTGCAGACCCAAGTAGAACAGTCCCAACCGAGATGGTTTGGCCATGCCTGCAGAATGGAAGAAGATTGGCTACCACGACAAGCATGGGAAACTAAGAGCCAGGGATCCAGACCTCCAGGACGACCCAAAGTCCGCTGGGAGGACATTATACAGTCTTTGAAGGACCGAGGACTAGAGTGCAACCAAGCCAGGAGGAAGACAGCAGATAGAATAGTATATACTCTCCACATGTAAGCCTACCTTGCCGTTGGTTGGAGAGCTTGATTGCCCCAATGATCCAGAGAGCTATGCCGGCAGGAGTTTTACTCCTGGCAGGGTCACCCAAGCCGGACAGGTCCTTGGTGAGGGCCAGACTAAATGGGCTGAGGAGTAGGTGGATCCCTATAGGTGTAGATGCAGAACCCACCGGCGAGCGGTACATGCTCTGGTCTGCACCAATCCACCCCCACTTCATGGGTTAAATGCTTTCTTGCCTCATTCTTCACTGTTTGTCGCCTATCGGGAGTAGTTTGGGACCCCTTAAGGTGTAGGCGCAGAACCCACCGGCGAGTGGACCATGCTCTGACCAGCACCAACCCAAACTTCAGGCATGGGTTAAATCCCGGGTAGACGAAGCTCGTAAGCCTTGGAATTCAGTTCGTCTAGGAGAAGGAAAACTCTGATTTTAAACCACATGCTGCCTTGCAGGTAGGCTGGGGACAGTCAAGGGCTAAGGAACGCAGCCCTTCATAAACGCCTGTTGAAATCGGATGCACTGGGTTACATGCTTAACGAAACAGTGTAACGTACTTCGCCTAATGAAGATGTCACAAATACAATTTAAGCATTGTGGTACTCGTCCCGTGGAGTCCCGCCATGCGGCAAGTGACGGACCCCCTGCCTCGAAGGGGCTCAGCCAATACTACTGGTGGTCACCTTCCCCTGAATTGTAGAGTCAAGGTACAGAGGGAAAGGGCAAAAGCTATTGACCAAACACCAAGAACACTCAACATTCTGCAGTGGAACGCAGGAGTTCTCAACAAAAAACGTCCCTCTAAAAAACCACCTTCATGAGGATCAAATCGATGTGGCTTGCATCCAAGAAACACATCTCAACAGTAATCAATGATTCTCAATAAGAGGATACCAGGCTTTCCAACTCAATCGAGAAGGACACAAAGGAGGTGTGCTATTACTTACAAGAAACGCAATACCAATAATAATAATAGCCCCTTCAGTCATAACTGACTATGGGAATGCGCCCCTGAGGTGACAGCGCTCAGCTGCTTATTTTCCTGGTGCTCCTTTCGACGTTTTCTCCTCACCTCTGCTTCTTGTGTGAGCCTCTCTTCGCCCAATCTGAGGTGGCGCCGTAAATAGCATCGCCACTTAGTGCGATCAGCAGCTTCATCCTCCCATGTTGCTGGATCCATGTCCAGTGCCCTCATATCTCTCTTGCACACATCTTTGAACCTCAGCTGTGGTCGCCCAACTGTTCTCTTGCCATCTGCTAATTGTCCGTAGAAGATATCTTTTGGGATGCGACCATCATCCATGCGGCGAACATGGCCAAGCCAGCGAAGTCTGCGCTGTCTAAGAAGCGTATACATACTTTGAAGGCCAGCACGTGACAACACCTCGACATTTGTCACTTTATCTTTCCACGAGATGCCGAGGATGCGGCGTAGACACCGCAAATGGAAGGTATTGAGCCTTCTTTCTTGCTTAGCATAGGTCGTCCAGGTCTCGCTGCCATATAGGAGTGTGCTGGTGACGCAGGCATTATATACCGCAGCTTTGGTCTTCATTGTGAGCTTAGAGTTTCCCCAAACACGCGATGTGAGGCGGGCAAAGGTAGCTGCAGCTTTGCCAATGCGGCTGTCGATTTCTGTATCCAGTGAGAGTTTGTCATTGATGGTAGACCCTAGGTATGTGAAGTGGTGCACCACTGCCAATTCATAGTTATCGATAGTGATAACTGGTGCAGCACCCACATCCTGACTCAGCACATTCGTTTTCTTTAGACTTATTGTGAGGCCAAAGTCCTTGCATGCTTTAGTGAAGCGATTCATCAAGCTCTGAAGCTCCTGTTGGCTTTGAGTGACGACTGCAGCATCATCAGCGAACAACAAGTCTCTTATAGTGACCCTTCTGATTTTTGTTTTTGCCTTCAGCCTTGAAAGATTAAACAGACGGCCATCTGACCTAGTGTGAAGGCATATTCCTTCAGTTGCATCTCTGAATGCATGTTTCAAGAGTAAGGCAAAGAAGATTCCGAAGAGGGTCGGAGCCAGAACACAGCCTTGTTTAACGCCACTTCGTATATCAAAGGGCTGTGACATGCTTCCAGCATATTGGACTGTTCCCTTCATGCCGTCATGGAATGACTTTATCATTTCCAGCATTTTAGAAGGGCAGCCTATTTTCAGGAGGATTTTAAAGAGTCCATCCCTACTAACCAGGTCGAATGCTTTTGTGAGGTCTATAAAGGCGATATATAATGGTCTTTTCTGCTCTCTTGATTTTTCCTGAAGCTGGCGGAGAGAGAAGATCATGTCTGTTGTTGATCTGCCAGCTCGGAATCCACACTGTGACTCTGGATATATGCGCTCAGCTAACTTGTGTAGTCGCATTAAGATGACTTTGGCAAAAACCTTACCAACAATACTAAGAAGAGAGATGCCTCTGTAGTTATTGCAATCACTTCTGTCTCCTTTATTTTTATACAGTGTTACAATCTTGGCATCTCGCATGTCTTGAGGAATAGTTGTCTCTTCCCAGCACTGGCACAGCATCCTATGCAGGGGATGTAATAGCGTGCTCTTACAGCATTTGATTAAATCAGGAGGAATCCCATCACTGCCTGGTGCTTTGCCAGAGGCCAAGCTATCATGGCCTTGCTGAGTTCCTCTAATGTTGGTTCGGCATCCAGCTCCTCCATAGTTGGCAGACTGTTGACACCATCAAGGGCTGCAGGCGTAACGGTATTGTCTCTAGCGTAAAGCTCAGAGTAGTGCTCGACCCACCTCTCCATCTGCTTACCCTTATCGGTTAGCTTCTCTCCGCTGATGGTTTTTAGCGGTGCCGTCTTACTTTTATGGGGGCCAAGTGCTTTCTTTATACCGTCATACATTTGTCTAATGTTGCCTGTTTGCGCTGCGATCTGGATGCTCTCACTGAGCTGGAGCCAGTAGTCATTTGCACAGCGTCGAGCAGTTTGTTGAACTTTGCTTCTCGTAGCCCTCAGGATCTGTAGGGTTCTGGCACTCGGTGAACGTTTGTATTCATTCATAGCACTGCGCTTAGCTTCAATGACAGGTGCCATCACATCTGATGAAGCATCAAACCAGTCATTTGACTTTGCTGTTTTCTTACCAAAGATGGCAAGTGCAGTACTTTGAATGGTGTTCCGTAGATGCTCCCAGTTCTCTGTAATAGTATCACCATGCTGAGGGCTACTGAGCACTTTCTCGAAGGTCGCAGTGAACTGAGCGATCATGAAAGGGTCTGACATCTTGCTGGTATCAATGCGTGGTTTCCCTTCATGTCTGACACGATAGAGTTTTCTTGGTTGTGCTCTGATTTTGCAGCAAACCAAGGAGTGATCTGTATCACAGTCTGCACTATGGTACGAGCGTGTGGAGAGCACAGACCTGAGGAGTGGCCTTCTGACGAGAATCAGGTCAAGTTGGTGCCAGTGCTTGGATCGTGGGTGTCTCCAAGACACCTTATGCTGGGGTTTTGTCTGAAAGTAGGTGTTGGTCACGCAGAGGTCATGGTGGACGCACAACTCTAAGAGCCGTTGTCCATTTTCATTCATCTTGCCAATACCAAACCTGCCCAGACATGAAGGCCATGAAACATTATCGGCACCCACTCTAGCGTTAAAGTCACCAAGGAGAACAAGCTGTTCTTGCCTAGGTATGCTTTTGATAATTGCTGTTAGATTCTCGTAGAACTCATCTTTAGCTTCTGAGGCAGAGTACAGAGTAGGAGCATACACACTGACAAGGGTGATGGGACCTGTGCTAGTTTGCAGGCGGAGCGTTAACAGGCGTTCTGATCCATTCTTGCCTGGTTCAACCATTTTAGTTAGCGATTTTTTGACCGCAAAACCTACTCCGTGTTCTCTAGCTTTATTAAGATCTTTCCCTTGCCAATAAAAAACGCAATACCAAGTAGCGAGGTATCCGTGAACTTCAACGACCAGTCGGAAATTTTAGGGGTTGATATTAAAATAAAGGACACGAACATGCGTATCTACAATTTGTATGGCCCACCGAGCAAAGACTTGTCACTTGCAAGTATGGAAATAAAGAGCTCAAACTGCATAGTGGTCGGAGACTTCAACAGCCACTCGGTAAGATGGGGATATCCGGTTACAGACAGTAGAGGAGAGGAAGTGGAGGACTGGGAGATAGACACAAACCTTCACCTTATCAACAGTCCAGATGATAAACCCAGTTTCTACTCTAGAAGATGGCACACCACTTCCACTCCAGACCTAGCTTTCGTCACAGGGGACATCCTTCACAAAACTGACCGACAAGTACTTGGCCAGCTAGCAGGCAGCGATCACAGACCAATAAAGCTAGTGGTTAAAATGGATTATGTCCCCCATGAAGTGAAACCATTGCCCCGATGGAATTACAAAAGAGCTGACTGGGACAGTTTTGCAGTGCTGACTGACAGTCTTTGCGAGAACATCAACACACGAAACAACAGCATGAAAAGTATGGTTGAAAGCCTTAATAGAGCAATACTTCAAGCAGCTATTGAGACTATTCCGAGAGGGGCAAGAAAGAACTATAAACCATACTGGAATGAAGAACTGCAAAAACTTGAAGATGAGGTAACAGAAGCCAGAGACACGGCAGAAACAGAACAAACAACTGAGGCAAACATCTTGCTCAAAGCAACCACTGCAAAGTAAAAAAGAACATTAAACCAGACAACATGAGACTGCTGGAAGCAAACAACAGAAAATCTCAACTTAGATAATGAAGAGAACAAACTGTGGAAACTAGTTAGAGCTTTGAACAACGAAGAACCTTACAAAAATCACATCACAATCAAAGAAGGTGAAAATATACTCTCGGGGAAAAAAGTTGCAAATGCACTCATGGAACACTATGCTGGTGCAAACCACATGGATGTCCCTATAGACAGAAGAAAGGCCATTATTGATGAACAAAGGAGTTATAACAACAAAAAGCTTGCACCAGAAGAATACATGATGGCAAAGTTAACAATGCAAGAAATTGAAGAGGCAATGAGGGCGCTAAAGAAAAAGAAGTCACCTGGAGAAGATGTGATAACCAAAGAAACGCTAACAGGCCTAGGAACAAAGGCAAAAAAGAAGCTTCTGGTCATCCTAAACTGCAGCTGGAAAAGAGGAATAGCACCACATGCATGGAAAGACGCCATACTCATTCCAATACCTAAGAAAGACAAAGTTCAGACAGAACCTAATGGCTACAGACCTATCAGTCTACTTAGCTGTGTTGAAAAATTGATGGAACGCATAATTAATACCCGACTAATGTGGAATCTAGAGGAAAAACATCTCTTAGCCCCACAGCAAGCAGGATTCAGAAAACACAGATCCACTGACGATCAGATCACTTACATAACTCAGAAAATTGAGGACGCTTTCCAAGAAAAAAAGCACACGCTGGTGGTTTGGGTGGACCTAGAAAAAGCATTTGACAAAGTGTGGAAAGATGGACAGAAAGTCAAGCTGCAAAGAAGTGAAGTGTGTGGGAGAATGTTCAAATGGATCAGCCACTATCTTGAGAAGAGAACTGCCAGAGTCCAACTAAAGGACAGACCAGTTGGAAGATGGTATTGGAGCAGGGTGTTCCCCAAGGGGGAGTCCTGTCACCCATGTTGTTCCTTGCATATATTAATGACATATCTGAGAATATTCCAAGAAGAACCCACAATGCCTCCTTTGCAGACGACTTAGTCCTGTGGATCTCAGAGGAATATATCACTACGCAAGCATTCGGTGGCAGCAAGCCCTAACATCATTGGAGGAGTGGGCCAAGGCATGGCTAGTAAAGATAAATGAAGGGAAAACATCATACACAGTGTTTTCTCTCTCAAACAAACCACAAATCTCCAAATTGGTGCTAAATGGGGAAAATCTACATCTGGATGAAAACCCAAACTACCTAGGCATTACCTTTGACCGCCGCTTGACTTGGAAAACCCAGATTGAAAAAAAAAAACAGGACAAGAGCAAGGCAGAGAATGGCAATCATGAAAAAACTTGCTGGCACGGGTTGGGGAGCAGACGAGAGAGTACTAAAGAAGCTATATACTGGGCGAGTGAGACCAGTCTTAGAATATGGCATTGCAGCATGGTCAACGGCAGCTAAGTCGAAATTTGACAAAATAAACAGAACCCAAAACCAAGCATTGAGAATCATAACAGGGGGGATGAAGTCAACACCCATTGAAGAGTTGGAAAAGATTACTCACCTCCAGCCTATGGAGGATAGAAGAGATAGCAGAGCCCAGCAACAAGCCGAGAAATTCAGGTGGCTGATAGACCACCCAATGCACCACAGAATAAATGGACTTGGAAGGGGAAGACTGAAGCGAAGCAACTTTGTAGAGACACTCAAAACAAAGATGAGAACAGACCCCATAAACGCAATATCAACAGCTACGCCAATATGTACTGCACACAAGCTGCCAATTTGGAAACAACAGTGCTTCCCTGACATGATTGAAAACGCCCCTGGTATTGAGAGAAAGAACAGCCAAAATGAAACAGAAAGGCGAGTCCTAACCACAAAATATATAGAGAAACATTACCCAAGCAACACCTGGGATCCATGCATACACAGATGGATCAGCAACAAATGCAACAGAAGATGGGGGTGGAGGAGTCTTCCTGAGCTTGAGCAATGGCACACAAAAAAAGATAGCAGTCGCAACAGGGAAATTTTTAAAGTAACTTCAGAGCAGAGGCAGAGGCCTTAAAAACTGCATCAAATTCTAATGACAGAAGAAAGCTCAGAGAGACCAGTAGCTATCTTCTCAGATTACAACGCTGAAAAGTCAAAGTAATGCTGAACTGGATGACCGAAGAGTAACACTTCACAGACTATGTCAGCAATACAAAAGAGTCGTGATATAGTGGATCCCTTCTCACTGCAACATCCCTGGAAATGAAGAGGCTGACAGATTGGCAAAGGAAGGGGGAAACCTTCCTCAACTTGACACAAATATAACTTATGAGGAGGCCAAGAGTTTTATCAAGCGCAGGTACAGGCACAAGTGGGAAGAAGGTGCCCAACATATGAGGAACAGAGAAAACACACATGGCCACCACCTGTACCATTCCTGGAGAAAATCTACGGAGATATCAACAGCCTCAGGCTGACCTCTGCTTTCTTTGAACTTATTCAAGTTGACCTCTGAGGGTGAACGAAGAAGAAGAATAGTATGGCGCTCTCTCTTTGTCGCGAGAGGTTCAGATAGTATAGAATGTAATAAGGTATCCTGGATATAAAGGTGTATCAGATGATACCAGGATAGTGCCAGATAAGAGTCTGGTCTTATCAGTAATACCTCTTTCTCTGAAAAGAGTAAAGGTGTATAGACAACAAAGGTGGGGTCCAGCTGTATACGTTCCCAGAGAAGATGGTAATCTAGTACTTTAAGTCCTTATGTGCTACCTCTCCAGATCCCACTCTGTGTAATAGTACATAATTATTATTAATATTTGGATTTACTCTGCTAGGGGTAATTATTTAATAAAAATATTTCCAACAAATGAACATTTTGGGTAAATTCAACATAGATAGAGGGCCCCCCCCACCCATGGGTGTGTATTTACATGCATTACGAGCCATTAATCCCAATTTTATTTTGTTTGATGGGTGTCCCCCCCAAACCCCCCCAAAACCCCCCCCATCACCCCCCCCCCCCCCCACCCCCCAACCCCCCCCCCCCCCCCCCCCCCCAACCCCCCCCCCCCCCCCCCCCCCCCCCCCCCCCCCCCCCCACCCCCCCCCCCCCCCAACCCCCCCCCCCCCCCCCCCCCCCCCCCCCCCCCCCCCCCCCCCCCCCCCCCCCCCCCCCCCCCCCCCCCCCCCCCCCCCCCCCCCCCCCCCCCCCCCCCCCCCCCCCCCCCCCCCCCCCCCCCCCCCCCCCCCCCCCCCCCCCCCCCCCCCCCCCCCCCCCCCCCCCCCCCCCCCCCCCCCCCCCCCCCCCCCCCCCCCCCCCCCCCCCCCCCCCCCCCCCCCCCCCCCCCCCCCCCCCCCCCCCCCCCCCCCCCCCCCCCCCCCCCCCCCCCCCCCCCCCCCCCCCCCCCCCCCCCCCCCCCCCCCCCCCCCCCCCCCCCCCCCCCCCCCCCCCCCCCCCCCCCCCCCCCCCCCCCCCCCCCCCCCCCCCCCCCCCCCCCCCCCCCCCCCCCCCCCCCCCCCCCCCCCCCCCCCCCCCCCCCCCCCCCCCCCCCCCCCCCCCCCCCCCCCCCCCCCCCCCCCCCCCCCCCCCCCCCCCCCCCCCCCCCCCCCCCCCCCCCCCCCCCCCCCCCCCCCCCCCCCCCCCCCCCCCCCCCCCCCCCCCCCCCCCCCCCAAAAACCCCCCCCCCCCCCCCCCCCCCCCCCCCCCCCCCCCCCCCCCCCCCCCCCCCCCCCCCCCCCCCCCCCCCCCCCCCCCCCCCCCCCCCCCCCCCCCCCCCCCCCCCCCCCCCCCCCCCCCCCCCCCCCCCCCCCCCCCCCCCCCCCCCCCCCCCCCCCCCCCCCCCCCCCCCCCCCCCCCCCCCCCCCCCCCCCCCCCCCCCCCCCCCCCCCCCCCCCCCCCCCCCCCCCCCCCCCCCCCCCCCCCCCCCCCCCCCCCCCCCCCCCCCCCCCCCCCCCCCCCCCCCCCCCCCCCCCCCCCCCCCCCCCCCCCCCCCCCCCCCCCCCCCCCCCCCCCCCCCCCCCCCCCCCCCCCCCCCCCCCCCCCCCCCCCCCCCCCCCCCCCCCCCCCCCCCCCCCCCCCCCCCCCCCCCCCCCCCCCCCCCCCCCCCCCCCCCCCCCCCCCCCCCCCCCCCCCCCCCCCCCCCCCCCCCCCCCCCCCCCCCCCCCCCCCCCCCCCCCCCCCCCCCCCCCCCCCCCCCCCCCCCCCCCCCCCCCCCCCCCCCCCCCCCCCCCCCCCCCCCCCCCCCCCCCCCCCCCCCCCCCCCCCCCCCCCCCCCCCCCCCCCCCCCCCCCCCCCCCCCCCCCCCCCCCCCCCCCCCCCCCCCCCCACCCCCCCCCCCCCCCCCCCCCCCCCCCCCCAACCACCAACCAAACACCCCCCATAAAATTTATTACACACCAAAAAACCAAAAACAAACCCCACCCAAACAAAACCCCCCCCCCCCCCCCACCCCCCAAATCCCCCCCCCAAAACCCCCAAAAAATCCCCCCCAAACCCCCCCCACCCAAACAAACCCCCCACCAACCCCCCAAACCCCCCCCATACCAAAAACTCCAAAAAATTTATACAAAACCAAACACCCCCCACCCAAACCCCCAACAACAAACCCCCCAGGGGGGGGGGGATTAATAAAAGGTATACCCGGAAAGCAGGATATGATATGTATTAAGGCAGTAAAACATATTTAAAACAGTGTAATTCACCCAGTTAAAAAAAAACCCCAGTAACAATCACGGTTGTTTATTCCCCCCCTTATCTTAGAATAATGCCATAACTCAGAGTTTGCCCCAAAATAAAAAAAAAGGATGTGAAAACATGCCTGCTTTTGAAAATTAAAGGAAACACTGCGAATTAATCCATTACCCCCTACAAGGGTACCTGAACATTACCAAATTTTAATTATGCGGTTTAAATAACCACAAATATTTTTCAAAGTAAAGCACAACCTAATTTTTGAGAATACTGTTTCAAGCAAACACCGATATACTGAACCCATCTACCAAAGACACCCCTTCCGCCATGTTTCAAGAGAGTAGAGATTCTTAAAGATATTTAATCGGAGTTGAGTGGCCTTAAGATGAAATAAGTTTAGTTAACTTTTTTGTTAAATTCAAGATTTTAAATGTATGATCTAAAAGAAACAAAAGGGACCCCACCATTCGCCACGACCCACACCACCCCCCCCCCCCCCCCACCGGCCCCCAACCCCCCCCCTATTTGTGTCCCAGTGTACCCCCCCCTTGAAAAAGAAAAACAAAAGGGATCTCCCCCCATTCCCCCCCACCCCCTCCCCCCAAAAATCAAATAAAAAATAAAATCAAGGTGGTGGAAATTCTGTATAATCACACCAATTATGTGTGTAGCCCATCTAAAAAAGGATACACATCCACTATCCAACTTGGTGCAAGGGATAAAATTGGTGTTTAAAATGGTGTTTTTAAAAAAAAAAAATGGGAAACCAAAAAACCAAAAAAAAAAAAAAAAAATAAGGGGTTACACCGAACCCACTTTCAAACAAGTAAAGCCTCCCGCACCACACACAATTTTAAAGTTAAATATAACTCCAAAACAAAACCAACCCGACAGTATAGGAACCCCAACCCCCAACCCCCCCACCCCACCCCCCCACCCACTACCCCCCCCCCCCCCCTCACGTTTGCCCCCCCCCGACGCCACTCCCCCTCCCCCCCCCCCTGTCCCCTCTTTTCTGAATTTTATTTTAGGGGACAAAGGGGATAACAATGATGAAAGGTCTGAGGTGCCGCCCAAGCGACACGAGGGCAGTGACTAAGAAAATTTTGACCCAGTACCCCTCCGCACGCCCCGAGCCGCTGACAGTTGGAACGCTCTATTCCATGGTATTTTACCGAATTGAGCTTTCACGCGCCGATGTTTCCCCAAGAGTCATGGATACGGGCCATGGACTTGGAAGTGATCACTAGCCTGCTGTGAATTCCTTGTGGGTATAACGGGGGGCAATTGAATCCATGTTCCATTGAGTTGGGAGCCTATTTGAACTTGCCCAGGTATAAATGCAAAAAAACAAATTATGACGAACTTGTACAAAACACCCAGGTTTTTTTTACAAGCTGAGTTTCACCCAAGGAGTTTACCCAGGAAATCAATTAAAGGACAAGGGCCGCCACTATTGCGGCGAGAAACACGAGTAAGAACTGAATCATTGGAAACCATGTGGCTCACATTCACAGGCACCTTCCAAGACCCCCATCTGAAGCACATCATGTATGCCTGATGACTTGGCAATCCCTCTGTGGCTAAAAGAAGCCTTCAATGGGACATCTGACCAAAGACAGATATGCGTTGCAGATAACATAAGAGTGAAACGTGTCCAGTGACTCCCCAAATGGCCCCCATCAGATAAACCGTAACACAAAGGGATTCCCTAAAGGAACACCAGCACCTTGGTGGACAGAGGAAGTCCCCTCAGAAATTATAAAGAAGAAAGAAAATGGCACATGGGAAACCCCCATACTTAGGAGCCCCCTAAGAAACACACACAGGGACAATTGGAGAGACCCGAGAATATGTTTGATACTCAGGAACAGAAGCAAAGAACAATAGTGCTTCAGCAGTGCAAACCAGAAGGTCCTTGGGAAAGAATTTTTGGCCCTCCCCTCTAGACAAGCGTAAAGATGCCATCAACGAAAACAGAAAATTGATTCTATATCAGACCCTAAAGAAGCAATTGAGGAAAGAAAAACAAAATGCCCTCTCAAATTATTATAAATGGACAAATGAAAGGCATAAATTGCTTACTGCCCAAGTACAATGGCCCAAACACAGGAAAGTAATGGAAAGATGGAAAAGAAATTTACCTCAGAAAGGTCCTTAATGAGGTGAAGCATCACGGTCAAGATCATCAGAAATGATAACCACTATCCGCAGAAGTTTTTCTTATGACCTAAGGAGGAACAAAATTGAAAACTGAGCCGTGATTTTCAAAAAGGGTGACAATCGACAATGTGGAAACCACAGAAGCATATCCCTTCTCAGTGTCCCTGGTAAAATCTACTCTAGAATCCTAGAGCAGAGACTCCGATGCCTAGCTGAGCCACAATTGGATGAAGCCCAGTGCGGATTCCGAGCAAACCGAAGTACTCAAGACCTAATCTTCACACTCAGGCAGCTGAGTGAAAAGGCCCTTGAGTACAAGAGTGAGATCCATCTTTGTTTCATAGATCTGGAAAAGGCGTTTGACAGGGTCCCCTGGAGCAAACTTTGGGACTGTTTGGCAAGGAAAAACATTCCAGCACCTCTGATTCATGCTATACAGAGCTTCTACAAGTCTTGCAGAAATTATGTGAGGACAGCAAACTATAAGTCAGAAGAGTTCAGGACCACCACTGGTGTAAGACAAGGCGATATCCTGTCACCTTATCTTTTCATACTCCTCATGGACGATGTCATCAAGGCATGTAAGGAGAGAACAAGAAAGTATTCAGTGGGGTACTGGAAGATGAGACAGGTCTGTATTTCAGAGCTAGCATTTGCTGATGATGTTGTCCTGATTGCTAAATCAGAGACACATCTCCAATCCAACCTGCAAGTCTGGAAGGAAGAGCTGGAGAAGAGAGGGATGGTCATAAGCAGCTCTAAAACAAAATCCATGGTGATATCACGAGAAGAAAGAAAACATCAGATTTTTTTTTTTTTTTTCCGTAACCAGCGGCACTTGGGCTTTCAGCCCTTCGGCCCAATGACATGTCATTGCGAGGCTGGGGAACCTGAGGACTTTCCTTCCAACCCGGTCAGGAGCTTCGCTCCTTCCCATCCACAGAGGGTTTATCACAGGAGCCGTTCAGGCTATTCAGTCAAATTTCCGGCCGTAAACATTTCTTCAAACGCCGACGCCCGGGTTTGAACCATGAACACCTGGTCGCCAGTACAACGCCGAAGCCATTACACCAGCGCGCCTAACATCAGATTAAGTTGGGAGAACAGGTCCTGGAGCAGGTCGACCACTTTAAATATCTCGGAGCTATTATAGACCGAAAGGGGGGCATCAAAGAAGAGTTGGCCACTCGAAAAGCAGCGGCTGGGAGACTTTATCAGGCCATAAATCGAGGATTCCTCAGCAAGAAAGAGGTTGGTAAGAAAACGAAGATGGCTGTATACCGCTCCACCTATGTCCCAGTCTTGACATATGGATGCGAGTCATGGGCAATGACTACAACCCACAAAACCAGATTCAAACCTCAGAAATGAGGTATCTGAGGAAGGTGGTTGAAGTAACAAGAAGAGACATGGTCCGCAACCAGACGATACGTCAAGGCCTAAAATCCCACCCGCTGCAGACCCAAATAGAACAGTCCCAACTAAGATGGTTTGGCCATGTCTGCAGAATGGGAGAAGATCGGCTACCACGATAAGCATGGGAAACAAAGAGCCAGGGATCCAGACCTCCAGGACGACCCAGAGTCCGCTGGGAGGACAACATTAGACAATCTTTGAAGGACCGAGGACTAGAATGGAACCAGGCCAGGAAGAAGACAGCCGATAGGATAGTCTGGCGCTCTCTCTTCCAAACCTCTACACCTCACGGTAGAAGAGGAACGACTAAGTAAGTAAGTAAGTTTTAAAATATCAATTTTAAAATTTAAACTCGTGACCTCTTTCAAATATGGCAGTAATACTTCCGGTTGTATTTCTGCAAACTCAAAAACACATTGGTGAACTTATTTCCTGCCTAATATCTTTCCCAACATAACTTCCCCAGACGGGTTAGCTGCATTACTGATACAAGAGATGGGCCATCGGAAGCGATTACATATTATCACCTGTGTTTACGTACATCTCCCAGACGGATTTCTTAGACAGATAATCTGGTTTTCTCTCCGTCGATCGTGCGAGACCACCTTGTGTCAACAATGACAGTCTCTATCAAAGGTGGCTTGACGACTTAAGTGATAAAAGTATTATCCGCTGACCGGTCTAATTCGCCTTGTAATACTACGATTCACATGGTGAAACGTAAACAAGTCTGGGAGCATAGGCAAGAAAAGGAGCCGCGGTAGCATAGTGGTTAGTGCACTGGCTTCCTAGCGCAGCGGTTTATGGTTCATATGCCTCAATGGGCGTGTAACGGGATCCTTTACCTTTTACCTTTTATAGGCAAGAATGTAGGTGCATAAAATATGCCAAATAATAGGACGATGAGTGTGGAAAAGAAATAAATAAATCGGTAATACAGGAGAGAACGAAGAATGTCTAAGGACGTACACAAATATCGCCACACGGAGGTACCATAAAAATTTCAGTGCTTAGGGCCCCGGAAGGAATTAATCCGGAACGGACTTACTGTAAAACGTAAGGTGGGGGAGGGGGGGGGGGGGGGGGGGGGGGGGGGGGGGAGAAGAGAATGAGTGCACATTCACACACGTCTGAAGTGACATGGCAGCATCAATTCTGGACACCTTCCAAACTGTCTGGAGCTTGTGCCACCCGGACTCTAACGGTGATAAGCCGCCGAAGTGCAGACACTGCACGCGCATCGTTATAACGCACAAGCAACAGATAGCGTTTGGGACAACGAAAGTTCTTCGCGGCTCGTGGAGCCAGCCGGTACATAAACCCCCTGCCCTGCCATTTTATTTTTTTTTTATATTTTTTTTTTGGGGGGGGGGGGCGCTTGTTTCAAAGTCTAACATTTATTTCTCAAGGTCGCGTAAAATAAATGAATTACTTTTAATGTAGCACTCCGTTCGATAGTAGCCATTTTGAAATATTTCGAATATATCTTTTATCAGTCTCTCTATGTTAATTCCAGGTTTGTGAGGTCGGCCAAAATAATTTTCCGTCTCCGGCTTCTGAAATTTTAGATGTCCGACTCAGACTACCGTTTTTTACTAGTGATATGGCATAAAATTCGGAGTCCGGACATTTTTTAACCGACTCCACTTTAAAAAAAAACACAAAAAAAACACCGACTCCCACGACTTCAACTCCACAGCCCTGTTTACTTCTAATGTTCGTATACACAAGATTCTACTGAAAAGCGTGATACATTTATTCCAAAATAATAACAAAATATGTATGCTTATACACCTGGGAGAAAGATACAGACAATGAAAGTGCAGCCTTATTGTACATTTATCTCTGCCGCACGATCCGCTTCCTGCAATGTCAGCGAAGGCGGTTAAGAATTTAAAATTCTTTAAGAAACTAGCAATAACGCAATCACCAGCCCGTGCAGTGGTGGTTCATGAATCATCATTCTATACGCTGAGGTTGCCAGCCTCAAATGACGGAGACATCCACTAGCGATTTTCCCATATTAAAATTCACATGGTGGTAGTAGGGTAGGCGCAAAACGAGTATTATTTTGGTGGTGGATTGGGTTTATATAAGGAAATATGACGTCAAAAAACCGATAAAATGGTGGAGTGAAGATAATTATTGTCGTAGCTGGTCGGTGGGGTTTTTTAATGGAGAGTGCTGGAGGTAGTGATTTTGGCTGGCGGGTGTGTGTTGGCGTGTAGCGGGGCGCCGGAGTAAGACAATGTATAAGCACACACACAGATATATACGACATCTAAAGCAAACAGAGGCGTAATAAGTGTTTATATATAAATTTTTATTATCACTGCAGGTGAAATTAGATGGTGAGAGGTGAAGTGGTGACATTGTCGGAGTCAACTATTCTTTTTATGTAAAAATATGACAGGGAATTTCTGTGTTGGGTGTATGTATAGACAGACGCACCATGCGGTTTAAATCGTACATTTGTCCCGCCCCGCGCTTGATGTGTAGTGAGAACGTCCAAAAAAGTGTGTTTGTCTAAGGTGTTGTGTTGTTTGGTGAGTCCTTTCGTGTTAGTCTTATCGCACTCGCCGAAACAGTGGTAAGTTTTACTACAGAGGGAAACCATACCATGCCCTTCGTATTCTAGTTTAAACAACCCAGGGATTCTCTTATCGTATAATTTCCTATCCTGGCATTTCTGATAAACGATTCGAGTTTTACCCTCACTAGTAATAAACTCGGATCGATGGTCGGGGCAGACTTCGAAGGGGAACCATTGATCGTATACTTTATAAAATTTCGTTAGCATAGAGGGTCGAACGGCTTCGGTTAGGGCGGGTGTCGTCAGCGCTAAATATAGGCTGTCGGTATCAA
This sequence comes from Oreohelix idahoensis, assembly GCA_024509875.1. Lineage (NCBI taxonomy): Eukaryota > Metazoa > Mollusca > Gastropoda > Stylommatophora > Oreohelicidae > Oreohelix > Oreohelix idahoensis. Next base: position 112,152 of record JAMPIV010015770.1, on the reverse strand, counting down.
TCTCGCATAGCTGGAAACTGGATTGATCTACGAACCTATCTAGAAAATCGTAATAAAATTCTAACATGTATGCTGAGGTTGTCAGCCTCAAATGACTTGGACATCCACTAGCAATTTTCACATATTAATATTCACGTATTAGTTCACATGTTAATAATGAAAAAATATAGAATTCAAAATGTACAACTTACGCCAATCTATAGGCTCACAGACTGCTGGCTCAGAGGAATAAAAGCACTTGTATAGGCCTCTTACACTTGGTCTGGGGTGTTGTTACTTTAACAATAAGTTCCCACTTTGACTTTTGTTTCAGTTCACGCAGATTCCAGTTTTCCGTGTTAAAATGGTAGTTTTCCCTGGGCTTTTAGGTCCTGAGAATGCTCAAACAAGGTCCGGTCTGATAAATGAAAGCTGATTTTAGTCTTTACTCTGGCAAGGTCTGGTTGTCTTCTTGGCGCGAATGAACTGTCAGTGTTCTACTCTGGCTGAAGTGTCATGGTATATTGCCTGTTTTCCCCCGCATTTGTTTGTTGTGCATTCGTTCCGAATGTCTGCCTATCGTTTCAAACATGCGTGTTTTGTGGGGTAATTCAAATTATTTCCACATGGAAATTTCTGCGCGTTACTGCAGAGGTCATGTCTCCCAAATAAAGAATGAAAACATCCGATCCTCTCTCTTCAATGTTTACAAATAGCTTCTTACATCTGCCCGGACTATTACAACATTTCCGCTCAGGTGTGTCCGACTGATAAGTGCGTGTCTGTAATCTGTCCACAGACGGGTAATTTATCGCCCGGCACGCCTTAGGTAAACCCAACGCTCGGTCGCTGACCGGCCCATGTGGGTTCATGACGAATTATCACTGAGAGGAGTGTAAGATGATTTGAAAGTACAAAATATCTGCTTGACAGCAGAGAAAGAAATGGGGCGACCATGGAAATTTAGTACATTAAATAAATGTAACTAAGTATTTGTTCCAGTTATCAAACGGTTATCTACTTTTTTGTCCTGCAATTTTCAAACTTTAGTGAACACTTTTCTTCCAACCAGCAAAGATGGTCCCAAAATTTTCTCCCAGTCCTGCTCAAATGTTCCAACCTGTAGGTAAATATCTATTAACCTGTTTTTAATTTTGTTATTTTTGCAAGTGCCAAATATTTCTACCTCTACCATTCAGAGACGTCTCGAGAGATTTCAAGCTACCGGACATTTGGAAAATCGACACTGCTCACGAAGAATTATATAAACCTTGTCTAAACTAAATGGTGGCCCTTAATTTTTATCCAGTGGTATATATAGATATGTTAGTTCACGTGTTAGTAATGAAATATAGAAAGTAAAATCACAACTTACGCCAATCCTGGCTCACAGACTTTTTGCTCAGATGAAGTTAAGGCACTAACCGATGCCTTTTTACACATGTACTTGGGGTCGTTAATTTTGACTTTAATTCCCTTTCTGGCTCCGTGTGTTTCAGTTTCCTCAGATATTCCGGTTTTCCTTATTTAAAATGTTAGAGATTTCCTGGGCTGAATTGTAAGTCCTGATGAATACTCCAATAAAAGGTGTCCGGTCTGATAAATAGAAATTCTGAATTCTACTTTCTGGCAAACTCTGTAGTCTTGGCAAGCAATTTCTCTCAGTGAACTCGGCGTACAAATATGGTCAGATTATATTCTCTTCGCCTCCCATGCAGTGTTTGTTATGAAGCAAATCAGGTCTCCATTCATTTTCAAACATGCGGTCGTGGTAATTTAAAAATATTTTCCGACATGGAAAAATTTTGAACATAATGTAGAGGTCATCTCTTACATATATGGTATGAAAACATCCGATTGCTGGGCAGGCGAACTCACAGACGTATCGGTAACCTCACACGAAAATGTGTGTAATATGTAACAAATTATTACTTTCATACAAAGTAATCTCTCTGTAACAAGGTGTACCGGAAACGATTATGTCATGCTTGACTGTCCAGAATGTGTGGCATAGACGATTAATCTCTTATCTGTCGTGCACCCTGGCGTAATCTTAGCAAAGTTTGGCCGCCCCCTGGCAAAGGCGATGTATTATCACCAACAAGGGCTGTCAAATGTTTGAACAAACAAACTCTCTGCTACATAGCAAACAGAAAGCAAAAAGTGCGACTCGAAAAAAATCGCAATAAAATCAATACAAAAATGTAACTGATACTGCCGTAGTGAAAGAGAGATCGTGAAGAGGACGCATCAAAATCCATTTTGTGACAGAAGTCCGACTCCGACTACAGTTTCTTACTAGTCATACGGTATAAAATTTGCAACCGAGTCAAGTTATTTTTTACAGACTCCGACTCCAGTGTTGCCACAGCTGGGTATTTTTTACTAGATCTGGGTTTTTTGGGTTCCGTCTGGGTATCTGGGTCTTTTTTCCCCAAATCTGCATTAATCTGGGTATATTTGACAATTGACATTTACAATGTATGTATATTATGTGCACTGAGCATTATACATTATATTTATATTATAATTAAATGTAAAAAATGATGTGCTTTATATTTTTTATTCCACTTAAATTTAATTCTTGTTTTTAACCACATCAATGACGTTGATTTTTTTACTCGTTTACATCAGCTATCTATTCAAAACTCTGAACAATTTTTCATCAAACAAAAAAGAGCTCTGTCTCCATATCTCACTTTCACTTTCTAGAGTTCATATATTGGGGTGTTAATAAAATCATTTTTATATAATTGTGAATTTTTGGTAATAAAAAGTAAAATAAAAATGAATAAATAAATACACATAGGTAGCACACAGCTCATTTGTGCTAAAGTTGCACTAAAAGATTGTGTAAGCATCGTTTATCCCGTGTATTTGAGGCATAAAATAATCTGGGTATTTCATGGTTTTTTAAAGAAGAAAATCTGGGTTTATCTCGAGAACTTGAGTGGCAACCTTGTCCGACTCTACTAAAAATTTTTAACAAATTAAAAAAACCACCAACTCGATTCAATTCAATTCAATACCCTTTAGCTCCCAAGGAGCATAGGCCTTCAACAAACACATGCCAAGTCTTCCTGTCCTGTGCCATCCGCTCGTTCTTTCCATGTTTTCCTCATCATTTTCACCTCTGTTTCCAGTTCTGTTCTCCATGTGTTTTTTTGGTCTACCTCTGCCTCTCTTTCCCTATTTCAGTCCTTCTATTCTACGTAAGCACCCGTTTATAAAAGTCTGTAGCTTTTTGGTTGTTGTTTTTGTTGTTCTCCATGTCTCAGAGCCATACAATAGGACTGACTTCACATTTGAGTTGAAGATTCTTATTTTTGTGTTGGATTTGATTTCTCTTGTTTTCCATATGTTTCCCAATGCAATGAAAGCTCCTCTTGCTTTTTGTATTCTTATTTTGAAATCACTGTCTGTCCCTCCAACTTTGTCCATATTACTTCCAAGATATGTGTACGATTCTACATCTTTTAGTGGAGTTTCTTCGTTCAACCTTGTTATAATTTCTTGCATTTATTCTCATAATCTTTGTCTTTTCCCTGTGTATTTTCAGGGCCCCTTGTTTTGACCTCTCATCGAGAATTTTCATTTTCTCTTGCATCTGATTATGGTTATAGGACAGAAGAGCCAAGTCATCTGCAAAATCCAGATCATCAAGCTGTTTAGTCAGATTCCACTGGATTCAGTTTATGTTGTGTGATGTCGATGTTTTCATACCCAATCTACTGCTAATAAGAAAAGAAATGGAGACAAGAGGTATCCCTGTCTCACTCCCGTTCTAATCCTAAACGGTTCTGTAAGTTGTCCTTCATGAAGAACTCTGCATGTCATGTCTTCATAGGTCTTCTTTATTAAGTTAATGATCTTCATGGGAACTCCATAATGCCTCATCAATTTCCAAAGCGATTCTCTGTCTACACTGTCAAACGCCGTGTCATAGTCTACGAATCCGATGTATAGCGGTGAATTCCATTCCAGACTTTGTTCAACTATTATTCTCAATGTGGCTATCTGGTCTGTACAGGATCTATTTTGTCGAAAACCTGCTTGTTCATCTCTCAGTTGCTTGTCTATGGACTCTATTAATCTCTCAAGGACGATTCTGTTTAATACTTTTCCTGGCACTGATAGTAACATTATTCCTCTTTAATTTGTGCACTCTTGTAAATTTCCCTTCTTAGGCAACTTGAACAGATTCTTTTTATTTGTTCTTGTATATTACGAGGGGCGTTCAGAAAGTAATGCACCACATCGTTTTTCGCAGCTAATAATGAAGATAGAAGCCTGAAATTTTGTACACTTCAAATATGGCATGTGCCAATTGTGTGCACCAAATCGCACCGCAACCGGCCAAATAATACGGCTGCCCTAAACCGTTGAAATGGAGCGTGTTAGTAACTTGCGTTACAAGCAGCGAATTGTGATAGAATTTCTCGTTGCAGAGAAGGAAACTGTTGTGAATATTCACAAGCGTCTATGTGATGTGTATGGAAGTTTTGCAGTCGACAGGAGTACAGTCAGTCGCTGAGTTCAGAGAATCAAAGAATCAGGAAGTGGAGATACGGAGCTGCTTGATCGGCCGCGCTGTGGACGTCCTGCCACAGCCACCAACGCAGAAATGTTGAAATGCGCTGAGGGCACTATTCTTACTGATAGGCGAATCACTACTCAACAATTGGCCTTACAGCTGTCAGTCAGCATTGGTAGTGCAAATGCAGTTATAAAAACTCTCGGATTTTCTAAGGTTTGCGCAAGATGGGTTCCTCGAAGTCTCCCACATGACCACCGATTGCAAAGGAAAGCAATTTCTTCTGAATTGTTGGAGCGTTTCAATGCTGATGGAGAGAACTTTTTGGCTAAGATCGTTACAGGTGACAAAACCTGGGCACATCATTTTGAACCTGAGACAAAAAGACAGTCAATGGAGTGGCATCATCCGCAATCACCACGAAGAAAGAAATTCAAGACAATTCCTTCAGCTGGAAAGGTCATGATCACTGTCTTTTGGGACATTAAAGGTGTGATTCTTGTGGACGTTATGCCAAGAGGGGAGACAATCAATTCGCAAGCTTACATTAAGACATTGAAAAAACTCAATCAACGTTTTCGCAGAGTTCGGCCGCACAAGAATCCAGCAGACCTGCTTCTCCTTCACGTCAATGCGCGACCTCACACAAGTCTGGCAACACGGGAAGCAATCACCAAATTGGGTTGGACTGTACTACCCCATCCACCCTATAGTCCCGATTTGGCACCCTCTGATTTTCATCTATTTGGTCCACTTAAAGATGCACTCCGTGGGACAAGGTTTGAAGATGACGAAGGAGTGATTCATGCAGCGAAGAAATGGCTACATGATCAAGACAAAATCTGGTACGGGCTAGGAATACATTCACTTGTTTCGCGCTGGCATAAAGCCGTACAAGTTAATGGGGATTATGTTTAATAATACCAATGTTTACATGACATATCCATGTATATTGTGTATAAATTTCATGTTTTGCTTGCTTATATTTCCCTGTTAGCTTCTTTGTGTTGTTGTACAGGTCCCTCATATTTCCTTTGGCTGCAGCTTCCTCTGCTTCCCTTGCCAAATCATCAATATATTTCATCTTGTCTCTTTTGATGTTTCTTCTTACTTCTCTGTTTGCTTCTATGTACACTTCATGAGCCTTGGCTTTGGAGCTTCTGGTTTTGCTTCTGTTTAAATCTGCTTTCTTGTTTTTCCTGTCTTCTATCTTACTAATGGTTTCTGTTGTTATCCATGCTTTGTGCTGATGTTCTCTTTTTCTCAGTTCTTCTTCACATGTCTCGTTCCATATATTTTTTACTTGTTGCCAGTGGTCTTCCGTATCTGTTTCATTTTCCAGCTGTTGAAGTACTTGGTATTTGTTGGATACTGTGTTTGAAAATATTTCTCTTATTTCCTGATTTCTTAGATATCCCACTTTATACTGTTGTCTATAGCTATATGCTGTTGTAAATTTCTTGAGTTTTAATTTTGTTTTAGCCAACAGAAGATGGTGGTCTGATACAACATCTGCTCCACTACATACTTTCACATCATGCAATGATGACCTAAACTTCTTACTTATGCATATGTGATCAATCTGATTCTCAGTTCTGTGGTCTGGTGATATCCATGTTGCTTTATGTATTCCCTTATGTGGAAATGTGCTTCCTCCTATAGCTAGTTGATTTGAAGCACAGAAGTTTGCTAATAGTTCCCATTCTCGTTCGTCATACCTAATCCATGCTTTCCCATGATTTCTTCAAAGCCAGTGTTGTCTGTTCCTATTTTCGCATTTAGGTCCCCCATCAAAATTGTGATGTCCTTTCTTTTCTTATTGTCCAAGACATTTTGTAGTCTGGTGTAAGTCTTCTTTCACAGATTCTTCTTTATCGTTTATTGGTGCATAACACTGGATGATGTTTATATTTACTTTCTTTTTGGCTGATTTAAACCTTGCTGTTATAATTCGGGGTCCCATTGCTTCCCATTCTATAAGGCCTTCTGTGCTTCCTTAGACAACATTAGAGCGACCCCTTCACTGTGGTGGGCTCTGTCCTCCTCATGTCCTGAGGACAACACCATTTCTCCTGTGATCAATCTCCTCTTCTCTATGCCTTTCCACTGTGTCTCGCAGAGACCCAGGATATCAATCCTGTAATTTGTCATTTCTGCTGCTACCTGTGCAGTTTTCCTTGTTCACACAGAGTGCGAACATTCCAGGTGCCAATCCTGGAGATTTTCCTAGACTTAAAAAGGATATTTTGCAACCCAGACTCCTTTCGGCTTTCTCTAGGTTGCTTCATACGCCTCCTTTCCAGAGGACCTTCTTCTGTCTTGGGCGGCTGAGTTGATTTATATTCTTTATTTGACTTGTCCATGTTTGTTGAAGTTTTTGTGGTAAAACGTTTTTTACGGGATGGGGTAACCAGCCCCATGCCAAACCCTCCTTAGTCGCTTTTTACGACATGCCTGGTAGGGTACAGTGTTACTATTCTTTGCTTCCCTTTCGGGCCCCGGTAACACACGGGTGACCAACTCGATTACTCCAGCTCAACAGTCCTGGATTATAGACATCTATAGAAAAATACACGACAACACACTCGGCCGCAGCAAGTGCACTGAATTGGAAACCACAAATCAGCCCCACCTGCGACATTTAACAGCGTTGGCAGTAGGTAACAGACAGGTAACAGACAGAACTACCCAGCTTTACGGACACGTTTCATTACTATCCTTCAATCTGTTCATCCATCATGTTCCTGTTCGTTCCCTTTAACGGGACCACCACCTGCAGCAGGCCCCTTGCACGAAGCCTGCACAAAACATTCACATGCTCTTGTAGGAGTAGTTTATGTAGCAATGTGTTTCACATGATGAAGTTGCTAGGCCCCCCCCCCCCCCGGGCCGGATTAAGGCCAACTGATGTCCTAAGCACAGCCCACCAACCTTCCCCCCCCCCCCCCCCCCATCCCCCCGCAATCACCGCTTCCAGTGCTTAACTGACGAGACATTAAGACTTCGTAAGTGCTGATGGTGAAATAAGAGATTGAAAATTCAGTTATCTTCCAGGCCAGACTGCATAACTATATTACATGAATAGTTTTTAAAAAAAATGCTATTTAACACTAAATAGCAGTAAGCAATATAAGCAAATTATTTACTTATAACTAAGGAAACACGGCCAATAAAGACAATTACAACAAAAAAAAATTGACTAATGTCAAGTGTGGCAGTGAAAGAGTTGAGAGTTAGGGGCATTCTAGCTTGGGGAAAAACTCTGTGGTGTCCCCTTCCCTTGGTGCCCTAAGCACGTGCTTATTTCGTTTAATGGTTAATCCAGCCATGCCAGCCCCCCAAGCATAACGTCTTATTAGTGGCCTTGTACGACATGCCTGAGTGAGCAGTAGACGTATTCTTTATTTGTCTCATAAGAGACCCCCGGGGGGACTTTACGGGGCTTCGAGTCCATTGCCTTGACTTTATACACGTAGCTTTGCCTTAAATGGGGCGCAACACACACACGGTACTTCTTGTAAGACAGTTCACTTGATTGAGATAAAAAGACGTTCTTAAGTCTGACTTATTCTCCAATCTCTTCGCCTCAAGCAATATTTTATCTAACGTTCTTACATCTTCGCCTAAAGTCGGGGTTATCAACCTGGGGTACCTTTTCACCTTCAGGGGGTACGAGAAGCTTTCTCATGGGGGTACGGGGAATATGTGGCACAATAACTACTATCCTATTGAAATACCTGCTTTACAAAATAAGCAGTTTTAATGAACTAAGCTGTGGAGAGAGAGAGAGAGAGAAAGAGAGAGAGAGAGAGAGAGAGAGAGAGAGAGAGAGAGAGAGAGAGAGAGAGAGAGAGAGAGAGCGGCGAGTCATATTCTCAATCAAATTTCAATCAAATCCAAAGAAAGACAGAAACCTGAGGTCGGAGCACGATATGAGGGTATCTCTTACAGAAACTGTACAAAGAAAAAACTGTTGGTTGATCCAAAACAGACAAAAATAAAGAAAATAAAAGGTGTGATTAATTTATTTAACTTCTGATAAACATTTTCTTCGTCACGTTCTTCTTTTTCTTCGTCCTTGCCCTCTTCTTCTTTTTCTTCATCGTTTTCGTCTTTTTCTTCGTTTTCTTCTTCTTTACTTCGTTTTTTTTTCTTCTTCTTCATCGTTTTCTTCTTCTTCTTCGTACACTTTCAGTCGTCAACTTGAACAAATTTTAAAAAGCGGTGGTCAGCCTAAGGTTGGTGGTATCTCCAGGAGTGGTACTCGTGACGTTCACATGTGTTTTTTCTGTTCTTCATATGCTGGGCTCGTTTGCAGCAGACTTTCAGTAACTAAGTTTTATAATAAAATGTTGTGTACATCAACTGTTTCATTTATGCAAAACTAACAAACTCGTTAATGTATTTTCTTACACGCAAATGCACGGGCAATTTAACTAACAACTAAGCGGTACGAGGACGGAAGCCACAGTTGGGAACCCCTGGCCTAATACAACATGTTATCTATTCATTCTTGTTTTATCAGATGTCGGCAACATTCAGAGAGATTTGTCTTCATGTCACGGAAGATTTGTCTTCATGTCACGGAAGATTTGTCTGCCACACTTAATAAATGTAAAACATTTACTTAGATTATTTTATGTCCTTTTATGTGATCTTATGATAAAACAGGTTCAGGGAGTTTCCATAGTAGAAACTGTCTTGGAAAGGGGGGAAGTGTTTAAATGTTAGAGACCATACTAGATCCAGCTTTGTGGGGTGGCCAGGTCCCCTTCCTCGCTGCCTTGGCCTTCCCTTACTCAACAGCAGATTCGGGTACCCATTTACAGACGATGCGACGATAGGTAAAGGTGGTCCCATATCAGTTACTGCCGCTGTTTGGACAGCTTGAAAATCTTTTTGACTCCAGTATCATGATATCGAGCGTCCGCTTGGCTGAGTGGTTAGAGCGCTGGAGCAGCAAAGGTGCCGGGTTCGAATCACGGTATCGACACGCTCTAGTGTACCCAGCTGTTAATGGGTACTTGACTTTGCTTCTGAGTTAGGGAAAGACAAGGCAGCGAGAAAAGGAACTGCCCCCCCCCCCTTTTCAATGCTGAACCTAGAATTGTAATATCGTTTACTTCACTCCCCTATGGCAGTATTTGTTATGGGACTACACATTCTTTAACATTGATATGGTCACATGATCAGTTCCATGCCGTGTTATTTAAAGACAGCTTTAATTCGTTGACAGTCCTTGTTCTGGAACCCCCAGGGAACGAACGAACGAACGAACTTTATTTTCAAAGGGTTGAGAATTGGGCACGCAGGCCCGTCTGACATTCTGCCCTTCCTTTCTCTCACCTTTCATACTCAATTCATTTATTCTCTCATGCATTTTACATATCAATGTCAAGGAATTCAACGTTGTAAAGTAAAATAAAATAGCACACTCATATTAACATTAACTACTTATAAACATGACATAAAATATGTTGAAAAGTACAAACATCGTCATTAGAACCTACAACTGATATAAAAGAAAAGATAATCCGATTAGGGGGGCATGTAATCAGAACTCATAAAGTATTCGAAAAGTCTATGATTGTATGAATAGGGAGTGAGGTTGTGTCTTAGGTTGTGCCTTAGGTTGTGTCTTAGGTTGTGTCTTAGGTTGTGTCTTAGACACACGGAGACGAGAACTGGAGACAGAAGTGAAAATGATGTGGAAAGAACTTGAGCGGATGGCACGTGACAGGAAGACTTTGCATGTGTTTGTTGAAGGCCTATGCTCCTTGGGGAGTTAAAAGGTATTGACTGATTTCATTGCTCAGTCCTTATGTCTATTACACCCCCAAGCACAGTTCTGTAACACCAGCATTTATATCTTCTATTGGCCTTCTGTCATTTCTAATTGAGCTTCGAGTGGCAGAGTTGTTAGAGCTCTTGCAGCAGGTGTTTGTATCAATTTTATTTAAATCATGAGCTTGCCAGCACCCATGCATAAACTTCCATTAGTTGCCTCTTAAGACATGCTTGAAGAAGCAGGAGCGCTATTCTCTGTCTCCTCAAAATACCCCCGGGCACTACACGGAGCAAAGTTCTTTTTGTTGTGGTATATAGTTTTGTTAAATGTAAGTTAACTGCTGCCCTAAGCCATCTAGAGAAGGACTGTTTGGAAGAATGAACAGAAATCTTTTTGTTCCTTCCAGCGGAGATCTAAATCTCGGAGCGTGGACATACTTCAATAACCAATTTGAAAATGTGTCACCAAGGTCGCAGCTCAGGTGTGGATTTTCCCGCCGGCGTGGAACGGGAGATTGGTCCTTGATAGGGATCACAAAATAAAGCGGCTTTGTTCCCAACACTCAGGACAGGACTCATTGTGTCTGGACTTGAATGGTAAGTCCAAATACAATGTTCAGTCACGCAAGGGTATGGAAAGCATAGAATGGATGAGTTGTTATGGCCGGTCGGGACAACTGGCATGGAAAAACACCTGAAGAAAGTAGGTGACCAGCGACAAAGTGAAGACGTTTCTTTTAAGACGAGTTATGTTAAACCCTGGTCTCAATACACGGACACTCAACGATAAGGTTAAGTCATAATAACACACCTGTGGCTATTTAAAGCGGTTAGAGCGCTTGCCTTTCACTGTGAAGTTACCGGGTTCCAGGATGGAAATCTGGTATCGATACGCACCAGTAGTAAATGGGTACCTGCCTCTGCTCTTGAGTTAGGGGAGACAAACGCAACGAGGAAGGGGACTGGTCACACCATGTCTTAAAACTGGACCTAGTATAGGGAAGGCTCTAACACTTCATTCCCTTACGGCTGTGGAACTACTTTTAACTGTGCCTTTACCTTTTTTTTTCTTTCTTTACCTTATGGCCATTAATTGTACTAACAAAACCAGAAAGTTTAATAATTTGAGAGGTAAACGTTTCCTATTCCCTGGGCACGCAAAGAATGTCAATCTATTACATAATACAAAAAAACTGACAAGAATTTCCACAAAAACAGTAGGTGGAGCACAAATAAGAGATAACGCTCATACGTAACTGCATTATATACCTTTCCCGTTACTGCGCCGTGCTAGCAGTCCTTTTCAGGGCTTCATAATGCTAGCCGATAAGGTAAGCTACTTGTACAGCAAAACTCCAATTAACCGAAGTAATTCGTTCGGCTAATCGAAATTTCACAAAACTGGATTAAGGGCAAAGAACACTCTTTATTCACACACACACACACACACACACAAAACCCACACACATACATTTTATTAATTAGTCTTCAGAGGTTTCTCACAAAAACTTGGTTTTGAAATTATCTATCCAGCTGCTTTTTATGTTAATTTTTTTTTTTTTTTTTTTTTTTTACACAAACCAGTTGTATATTGCTTTTTCTACTTTGTCTTTCTCAGCCTTTTTCATTGTTTTCTTCTAGAGCTATAGTTTTCATTTTCTATCTTATACACAAACGAACTGTAGAACTAACTTACTATTTTTAATGACAGAAACTGTGGCCGCCACGACACCATATTTTCGGTGATTTTCATCTGTCATTCCCCCTTTTTTCAGCAAATTAATTTGACATATTTTCACTCTGTCCGAACAACACGTTTTACTTTATTTACTTGACTGAGTACATTAGAATGGGTTTTTTTAATTAAACTGAACATAACACTGAACTGACTATACTACATCTAGGAAGTCGGAATGGGATGAGATAACGACCATGCCAGTTGAATCAGCGAGTAGAAGGATGCTTACGTCGCATACTGTACCCGCATTCTTTGGTTCTGATTATTCGGTTAATTGGAAATTCGGGTAATAGAGGTTCTGATAATCGGAGTTCTACTGTAGCCATTTTCAGGGTTTGGTGTTTATCAACCCTGCACACAAGTTCAGGGGAAATGTCTTTTTTTTATTTTGACTGGCAACTGTACTGTGCTGTCGCTGAAATACTGGTGTCTATGTCTGAAGGGTAAACATCCCAAGGAAGGGTAAACATCCCAAGGAAGGGAAACATAACATATCCCAAGCTAGCCGGCGCAGCATGGCATGTGGTACAGGACGCATATTCTGACCACCTTCTGATCTATACAAGCCTAGAAGACAACTATGTCCCCCAACAAGGACCTGAAAATCAAAATATGGTTTAACAGTAACTGGCTAGAGAACGTAATAGACAGTTGGAGAATACATAATGGAGCTCTACGATAGCCAAGGATCAAAATTTAACGATCAGGCGAACTGCAAAGGCCCACCAGTACGTGTGGCAAAATTGAGGACGCCATTCGCCGCATGAAGAAAAGAGATGCATAGGTACGGGATTTCATAACGTAACAGTAAAGGAAATTCTGACTGTGAGAGAATGTGAAATAGAAGTGATAAGAAAATATTGAATGACATCTAATAATGTAATGAATACATGCATGATTGTCTATGAAAATCTATACGCATAGCTTTGCCAAAGAAACCCGGAGCTATCATTTGCGAAGACAACGGCAGAGTTTTATGATTCACGTGACCAAAATAATTAAACAAATTATTGTGCGAAGAGTGAGAAGTCAAATAAATTCAGAAAACGCTGCACACGACACGACACATAAAATAAACGAACATGAACAGAAAGAGATATAGAAGCAAAAACAATTATACTTTAAATAAACTAAACTAAGGCATTTGACAAGGGGAAACATGAAGCAATTACCAAAACGTTAGAAAGCATAAGCTTCGATGGCAAGGACCTGAGAATAATAACAAAGAACACGTAGTGACAACCACATAGTAAAGTTTCAGCAGATTAACACAGCGTGTTAGGCAGGGATGTGCGCTGTCACCTGATCTGTTCCCTCTTTTCAGTAAAAACATAATGAAACCTAAATAGGATATACCAGCTGGTGGACTAATATCAAATGGTGAGAAACGCTGACGGTACATGTTGAATAAAGTGTTAAGGAAATTGTTCATACAATAGTGAGGGAAATTAAAATTGAAGGGGATTGTCGAAACAGGAGATTCCGGTTGGCTAAGCGGTATGAGCGTTTGTCTCTCGCGGAAAACATGGTAGAGTCACGATCGAAACATGGTCGAGTCCACGCACCAGTCTACCAAGCTCTAAATGATTACCTGATTTTGAAATCGAGATAGGGACCTAAGACGCGTCAACAGTGAGGAATGCAGTTAGCGACTCATAGCTAGATTGCTTGCGTCAGGGTCAGCGAACCAGAGCTGACCAAGACCCTATTCCACCTCCAAGTGGTGGTCCTGGAAACAGGCTGCATCACTGCAGTTTGGCTGAGTGAGTAGGGATCGAAGAGGGAAGGCTATCCCGGTCCCAAAAATGCCGTGCTGAAGTCGGATGTGTCGGCCGAAAGGCGCAAATATCGCAGCTCCGCTGTAAACGGACACAACGCAACCAACGTCCTTTTCAGGATGAGCAAAGAAGAAGAAGAAGAAATCGAGATTAGAGAGACAAAGGCAGAGAGGACGGGAACTGGTCACTTTACCTCATAAAGCTCCGAGTTCTTCTCGGGGGTCTATGAAGAAGCACAGAAATAATAGCACTACTGCACACACCATTCAATGTCGAACAAGGCGGCTAATATGAGATTGTGTATGGGATGGGCAACCTCATCATGCAAAACATATTGCCACATAAACCGCCGCTGCAACAGCATGTGAGTTCTTGGTGTAGCCTTCCTTCAACCCTTCAAAGAAACCAGCTTCAGTGGAGGCTACATGGTCTGCAAGAAGCCCATAGGAAAATGATGATGAAGAAGTAATCAACCGCACAACCAATGTTCAAACTATAGAAGTCGAATACATCACATAATAATAAAGCATCGCTTAATAAGGAGCATTTCAGGTGGACAGTCGGTAGTTTGATTTCCATGAGGGGCGCTAGACTGAAAAAAAAAAAAAAGTTTAGAACTGTTCTAAACGAGGAATTTTGAGGGATGGAGAAGGCGGAGTTCTAAATTAAAACCAGACCTTCATTTCGTTATAAAACAGGGTGAAATAAGAAACGTCAACCCGAAATATTCGTTCGAGATCTCTTAACAGTTGGGACTTGTTCTCCGTAGCGGAAAAGGATTAAGGTACAATCAACACCACAGAAGCGATATAAAAAACAAAACACAAGAAGAAATTAGAAAATAAATAAATAAAACAGAAAGACCCTTGTGCTAATTCTGTACACAAATGTTAAAAAATGGGCAACACCCACTATTTGTTTCACACATTACAGAACAGTGTTTCTCAAAGTGCGGCACGAGTAACCACAAAGGTACGCGAAAGGGATTGAAGGGGTGCACGGCATAATTATTTCTTAATTTTACTTCATCGTACTTTGTTTTTTAGCTGCAGAAAACAATTCATTTAAGTTAAATTTACGTCACTGCTGCAATAGCATGTGAATGCTTGGAGCAAGCTTTTTTCAAGGAAACCAATTACAGTACTGGTTTCATGCTCCGTAGGGAACGAGAAGGAATGAGGATGAATGACTGACTGACAGAAAACAGCAACATCCATCTTACAAAGGTTTTATATGCGTGTATGTGTGCGTGTGTGTGTGTGTGGAATGTATGCAACGAAGTGATAGAAATAAAATCCCTGCAATAACATCTTAATTACGCCTGGATAGGTTTCATTGATTATTTTGGGGAAGGGCGGGATGTGTGAACATTAAGTTCACTTTCAGCGGAGGTGTCGGGGCAAAACAAAAGGTTACGAGGTCCTTGCTCCAACCCAATCTAAATTTCTCTTTTGTCACATCATCATCATCATCATTGTTCCCTTTCGATTCCTATAGAGGGACCGAAGACGCAGCAACAGTGATAAATGCGGTAAGCGACCCATAGCTTGACTGCTTGCGTCAGGGTCAGCAAACCAGAGCTGACCAAGACCCTACTCCACCTCCAAGTGGTGGTCCTGGAAACAGGCTGCATCACTGCAGTTTGGCTGAGTGAGTAGGGATCGAAGAGGGAAGGATAACCCGGTCCCAAAAATGCCATGCTGAAATAGGATGTGCCGGGCCGAAAGGCGCAAATATCACAGCGTTGCTGTAAACGGCGACACAACGTAACAAACGTCCTTTTCAGGACGAACGCAGAAGACGAAGAAGCTTCCTATAGAGCATGGAGATCCCATTTGCAACTGGCTCCCTTGCAAGAAGCCTACACAAAGCATTCACATTCTCTTGCAGCAGTGATTTCTATAACAATTCGTTTTACACGATAAGGTAGCCAGCCCCCATACACAATCTCATTTTAGTTGCCTTGTACAACACCTTGCCTCAGTGAACAGTAGTCCCGTTCTTTCTTTGTCTCATAAGATCTTCTTCTTTCTTCTTTGATCCTTAGCCGCCGACCGTCAAAGCAGTCAGTGGCCATTACGCCCGGTGGCGTCTTGTAGGGCAACAACAAATTGATTCCACTTTGCTCGGTCGGCGGCCATCCTTCGTACAGTGCCCCAACTCTGGTTCATTTTTTGCATCTCAGCCTCCACAGTTGTTTTTGGTCGGCCTCTCTTTCGTTTTCCTTCAGGGGTCCATAGCATAGCTGTTCTTGTGATGGCATCGGGGTCTCTTCTGAGGACATGGCCAACCCAACTCCAGCGTCTGCCAGCTATGATATTGTGCATGTCCTCTTGCTTGCTCCGAGTAAGCAGATCTTGGTTGGTGATGGTATTCGGCCAAAAGATTCGGAGAATTTTTCTTAGGCATGTTGTGTGAAAAGAGGACAATTTCGACATTTCCTTCTCTGTTACTCTCCAGCTCTCCGCGCCATAGAGAAGCACAGAAAGCACACAGCTCTGATATAATCCCAATTTTGTGCTTGTGCTGTACTGAGAGGACTTCCAGATGTTGTTTAGAATAAAAAAAGGCTGTTCTAGCTTTGTTCATTCTGTTGTTGATGTCTTTGCTTGATCCGTCGTCTGGTTTTACTATGCATCCTAGGTATGTGAAGGCATCTCATACGATACCTCCGCGAATTACACAGGGGTCTGTAGTCTCCAGCTGTGTTACATTACTGATTGCATCTATTAATATTAACTAAAGTTACTGCTACTTTATCTACGTGCTCATCATTATTCACTATTACTATGCTTAACACAGCCATCATGAACTTGCTTTACCATATCAATTGGTTGTGTACTAAAGACATTTTGTGGTCTATCCATGAATAGGTAGGTAGGTTAGTAGGCATGTACGTACACAGGTAGGTAGGTTAGGTAGGTAAGTAGGTAGGTAAGCAGGTAGGACAGACAAACGGAGGGACCATGAACTATGTAGTAAAAGCAAATTACCAGTTAACCAGATAATCTCCTCCCCCCTCATCACCTCACGCAACAATCATTCCTGTACTTACCGGAGGTCCGGGCATCCACATGGCCACCGAAGTGGGTACGGCTGGCACAGCATTTGTCTTGCTCCTCCACCGCTTCGCGAAGATTCTATTGCCAGGTGATGGAGATTTCGCCTTGTTCATAGCTGTAGAGGTATAGGAAGGCATGAATGAGATTGGATAACTCAAAAAGCCAAAATCATCGCCGTCTTCGTCATCACTATAGTTCCTATTGCTGCCACCACCTCCATTGTCCCCTGCCTGTAAATCTGATAATGATTTACTACGTGTTAGGGCTGAGGCGTTCCTATGTAGAACTTCGCCACTGCCGTGTCTAAAACTCAAGTCTGAGCCGTTCTGAGCACTGGACACGGTGCTATTCGTATTGTCCCCAGCCTTGGGGCCACCAGTCCTTCTGAAACTGTCGGTGGAGCTTCTATTAGAAAACAAAGACCCGATGGTCTCCGCCATTGATCGAAGTGTACCCGGGCTGCTTTTTTTTCTTGATAACTGAATCCTAGAGTCTGAAAAGGTATTAGTCTTTAGCATGCTCGTGCTGGGTCTAACATGATTAGTGGAAGCAAAGACAGCGTACGTGTTAATGGCATCACTCTGTGACACAGGTATGTGAATATTACCCACTGGCATAGCATTACCATACGGATTTAAGGGAGACTTTGGAGAATACATTACTCCTTCAGTTGAATCCGACGATCTGTTATATTTCTGGAGCACATAGTGCTTATTCAAAGTAACATATTCTGACTCCATCGTGCCATGACTAGACGTCCTGACAATTACACGTTTCGTTTCCTGGATTTTTGGTTCATATGACACAGTTCTCCGAAAGAAGTGGTCAGAACCACGACGCGTGGGTGAACTAGTGCAATGGCCACATGCAGCAGCAACCTCACACGCGCTTGAGAAAGCAGTACCACTACTGTAAACGGAACTCATACTTTCAAATCCACAATCGGTAAAAGATGCCTCACCCAAACGAAAAGGGCGTTCTCGCTTTGCTTTAAAAATATCATTATACGACCGCGAACTAGTCTTTAGCGCAAAGTCGGTGTATCTATTGTCATGTAAAGGATAACACTGCGGGTCGTCTGCTGTCTCTTTTTTTGGGAACTCGCCTCGAAATTGTTGTGAACACTCTGACATCTTAAGTTCGCCACCGGTTCTTATTGGGGGTGGTATGACTGTAATGTTCCCACTGCGCGTGAATCGGCATACCTCGGCATTAGCTGGGCTCCACGTGTCAGAGCTCATTTCGGGCGATGAGTAAGATTTCAAACATCGTGATGTTAACATGCTAAAACTCTTGGGAGTTTCGTCATTCTCGGGCAAACGACCAGGCATGAACAAGTGTGACTTTGGTTTCTGCTGCTCTCGTTTGCTACCTGGTAGATATGCGTTTCTAGTGGACAAATACTGACTGCTTGACACACGTTGGAAGTTTTCAGGGTTATTGTGTTCCCCTGCATTTTCGGTCACACGCGAGCCCGAGTAACGAGTAGGAAAGTGATTGAATGAAGTCTGATCTGATGAGGTGTCAGAACTGAGTGGTACACGGCCAGGTGTTTGTAAAGGGTTTACGCAAGATATAATTTTGTCACCATGTAATCCGTTTTGGTACTGCACTAAATGTCTGAGATGAAGAGATTCTGAATTACGCGAGGGCTTAATTAACTCATTACTCTTCAGCGGCATCGGCGTCCCCGCTAATGTGGACAATGGCTGTGATGTTTCACCTGCGGATAGTGTCAGCTTTTCTAATGATGAACAGTTTAGAATACAAGATCTCGTGCATTGAAGATTACAGTTATGTTCATGTTCTAGATGCTCCCTGTTACAAAACTGTGCCTGGTATGAGATAACGTCATTAAAACAAGTCTTTGTGCACTGTGAAGTGTACTCCTCTTGAAAAAAACAGTGGTCAGGAATTACGTCCGCCATTGAAGATTGCCAATCCTGCATGACCCCTAAGCTACTCACCAATACCATGTCCGAAGTGGTGCTGCTGCAACCAGATCTGGGTTTTCCCGATCCTTATTTGTAGGGTTGATTCTAATTCATCTGCATGCAATTAAATGCTCGTCAGTTGAAAAAAGCGCTTTTCTGTTTAAAAACATATATACCGATAAGAGTAAATGTTGCACTGATAAAATTACTGCTGAACATCTGCTTCAAAGATAACGAACATATGAGGAACATAGAAAGCATATATGGCTGTCACCAGTACTATTTTCGGAAAATCTCTATGGAGGTGCAAAAGGCCTGAAGCTGACCACTGCTTTCTTTGAAAATATTCAAGTAGACGTCTGAGAGTGTAGAAGAAGAAAATATTCAAGTAGACGTCTGAGAGTGTAGATGAAGAAAATATTCAAGTAGACGTCTGAGAAGTGTAGATGAAGAAAATATTCAAGTAGACGTCTGAGAGTGTAGAAGAAAAAAATATTCAAGTAGACGTCTGAGAGTGTAGAAGAAGAAAATATTCAAGTAGACGTCTGAGAGTGTAGAAGAAGAAAATATGCAAGTAGACGTCTGAGAGTGTAGAAGAAGAAAATATTCCAATAGACGTCTGAGAGTGTAGAAGAAGAAAATATTCAAATAGACGTCTGAGAGTGTAGAAGAAGAAAATATTCAAGTAGACGTCTGAGAGTGTAGAAGAAGAAAATATTCAAGTAGACGTCTTAGAGTGTAGAAGAAGAAAATATTCAAGTAGACGTCTGAGAGTGTAGAAGAAGAAAATATTCAAGTAGACGTCTGAGAGTGTAGATGAGTGTAGAAGAAGAAAATATTCAAGTAGACGTCTGAGAGTGTAGAAGAAGAAAATATTCAAGTAGACGTCTGAGAGTGTAGAAGAAGAAAATATTCAAGTAGACGTCTGAGAGTGTAGAAGAAGAAAATATTCAAGTAGACGTCTGAGAGTGTAGAAGAAGAAAATATTCAAGTAGACGTCTGAGAGTGTAGAAGAAGAAAATATTCAAGTAGACGTCTGAGAGTGTAGAAGAAGAAAATATTCAAGTAGACGTCTGAGGAGTGTAGAAGAAGAAAATATTCAAATAGACGTCTGAGAGTGTAGAAGAAGAAAATATTCAAGTAGACGTCTGAGAAGTGTAGAAGAAGAAAATATTCAAGTTGACGTCTAAGAGTGTAGAAGAAGAAAATATTCAAGTAGACATCTGAGAAGTGTAGAAGAAGAAAATATTCAAGTAGACGTCTGAGAGTGTAGAAGAAGAAAATATTCAAGTAGACGTCTGAGAGTGTAGAAGAAGAAAATATGCAAGTAGACGTCTGAGAAGTGTAGAAGAAGAAAATATTCAAGTAGACGTCTGAGAGTGTAGAAGAAGAAAATATTCAAGTAGACGTCTGAGAGTGTAGAAGAAGAAATTCAAAAACCAAAAAGTTTAAGTGCAAGCACACAAAATGACAAGTCAAAATACGACACAAATGACCTGAATATTTACCAAGTTTTCGATATTTTACTGGGACATTATGAACAGAGAGACAAAGCCAGACAGAAACAAATATTAAAATACGTAACATCTAACTGACAGCCATCAAGGAACGCAAACGTGAATGAGGAAGACAACGTGGCAAAATAATATCAAGAGATGGACAGAAAAGTCTGTCAGATGTACGAACAAGACAAGAGACAGAAGAAGGTGGAGATCTATGGAGACGACCTTCCATGCGAAGCTGTCAGTTGATCAGTTCGTATGAGCGGAGATAGTAGGTCGCACTATCCAAACGTGATCGTAAAATAATACCAATGATCGTTGGCAAAAGGCATAACCTTACACGGTAATATCGCAATGACGTTCGCTAAACGCTCCGCATGTATTTTCGACCATTTAGATTTAGAGTTCGGGTTGGGGTTGGGGTTAAGGTTAACCTTAATTGCGATATTACCCCTTACACCGATTAGAAATTACAGAGAAAAAAAAATTATAGCTAGAGAAAATGACTGTAAACACGATGTGATTGACAGTTCATTCACATTCAAGAAAGCCGAAATCCCGAACATTACACATGTACAAGGGGATTGACATAAGTCTTGGGCCTGACCATGAAGGACATGTCACAGAGAGCTGAAATTTTGTATAGTGTTTATTCCTTTTCAATATAGCCACCGTCTGAATTGACACACTTCTGCCATCTCTGCTTGACCTTGAAAAGACCTTGGGAGTAGAACACCCTATTTTTCAAACTAAACCAGTCATCACATGCCAGTATAACCTCTTCATCGCTGTCAAAATGATTTCCTTTTAGCTGTTTTTTAAGATTTGGGAATAGAAAAAAGTCTGATGGAGCCAAATCTGGAGAATATGGTGGGTGTGGAAGAATTTCAATATTCAAATCGTTGGCTGCTAGCTGCACAAGCCGTGCTTTGTGAGAGGGCGTGTTGTCTTGAAGCAAAGGAAGATTTTGAGTGCGCGTTATCCCTCGTTTCCTGGTCACAACCTTTCTTAGTTTTGTGAGAAGATCTGCATAGTACTGTCCATTAACTGTGTTGCCACGAGGCAGATAATCTTTCAAAAGGACACCTTTGCCGTCCTAAAACACAGTCAGCATCACTTTTCCTGCACATTTCTGCGCCCCCGGCTTGACAGGTGTTGGGGAACCCGGGGTTTTCCATTGCATGCTGGCAATGTTGGATTCGGGGTCATAATGGTGTACCCAAGTCTCATCTACTGTCACCATGGTCTCCCAAAAATTTTTTGACTAACACTTTTTGAGCAACTGTTGACAGCAATTTACCCTCGTTTGCTTCTGTTCACGTGTCAACAGTCGCGGAACCCAGCGTGCACACACTTTTCTCATGTTCAGTCTGTTGTGTAAAATTCTATAAACTGTTCTTTCATTTAGTTTTACTCTACTAGCTATCTCCACAATTGTCATTTTTCGATCCTGGTCAATGATTTTCTTCACTCTTGTTGCATTTTCATCGTTGCACTCTGAGGCTGGTCTACCAGATCTTGGCAGATCAGCAACATTTGAGCGGCCGCACTTAAACTGTTGATACCAGTTTTTTTACCGAAGTATATGAAGGACAAGAATCACGAAACACTGGTTCCATCTCCCTGTGTATTTCTGTAGGTGTTTTTCCCTGAAACATCAGAAATTTTATCACAGCTCTGGCCTCCTTCTTTTCCATTGTTTTGTCAAATCTTTGGAGTAGCAGATCCAGTCAATAGGGTACATTGCGCCGTGCACCGTAGCGGGAAAACCCATTGAAGAAACAAACGCGTACTTTATATATTCAGTGCAAATATGATGAACTTTAAATGTGCCAAGTTTCATCTTCCTCCTGTGACTTCTTCATGGTCAGGCCCAAGACTTATGTCAATCCCCTTGTATACACGAGCTAGAAGCATAGAATGTTTGCCTGGACCAAGTAGGCCTACACTCTTTCACATTTTCCAAGAAAGCCAACTGTAAAGGGGAACGTCTCATGGACAGAGAAGAAAACAAATAAGAGGTCTGATAAGTGCAGATGTGATGAAAGGGAAATGATCTTGGGAAATACGTGTTGAGTAGAGTTAATTTTGGGTTAGAGTACTTGCTTACAGATTGGTATGGATTTGTTTAAAGATATCTCCTCTTAGTTTCGTGGAAGACAGTATGTCAGATAGCAGGTGAACTCTGGTCATAATGAACTGTTTCTGTACTGGTTTTAAGTAATGTGTGAATAGCTCTCGCGGCTAGTGTCCGCAGGGATTTTTGAGAGCAGTGTTAAGAGAACAGTAGATTCTCGTGACTGTGTGAACGGGGTGTGTTCCCGTGGGTTCAGTCTATGCAGGGTTTTTGACTGAGGTGGTCAGCCCTAAGGTGGTTTTTGGATAATGTATGCCTGCGCAGGGCTATAGAGATTTTGTAGGCCTTGATGATTATATAACTGCCGTAGATGCAGTATTTGTGCACTGATGTGAAGTGTAGAGATTTTGTAGGCCTTGATTATTATATATCTGCCGTAGATGCAGTATTTGTGCACTGATGTGAAGTATAGAGATTTTGTAGGCCTTGATTATTATATATCTGCCGTAGATGCAGTATTTGTGCACTGATGTGAAGTATAGAGATTTTGTAGGCCTTGATTATTATATATCTGCCGTAGATGCAGTATTTGTGCACTGATGTGAAGTATAGAGATTTTGTAGGCCTTGATTATTATATATCTGCCGTAGATGCAGTATTTGTGCACTGATGTGAAGTATAGAGATTTTGTAGGCCTTGATTATTATATATCTGCCGTAGATGCAGTATTTGTGCACTGATGTGAAGTATAGAGATTTTGTAGGCCTTGATTATTATATATCTGCCGTAGATGCAGTATTTGTGCACTGATGTGAAGTATAGAGATTTTGTAGGCCTTGATTATTATATATCTGCCGTAGATGCAGTATTTGTGCACTGATGTGAAGTATAGAGATTTTGTAGGCCTTGATTATTATATATCTGCCGTAGATGCAGTATTTGTGCACTGATGTGAAGTATAGAGATTTTGTAGGCCTTGATTATTATATATCTGCCGTAGATGCAGTATTTGTACACTGATGTGAAGTATAGAGATTTGGTAGGCCTTGATTATTATATATCTGCCGTAGATGCAGTATTTGTGCACTGATGTGAAGTATAGAGATTTTGTAGGCCTTGATTATTATATATCTGCCGTAGATGCAGTATTTGTGCACTGATGTGAAGTATAGAGATTTTGTAGGCCTTGATTATTATATATCTGCCGTAGATGCAGTATTTGTGCACTGATGTGAAGTATAGAGATTTTGTAGGCCTTGATTATTATATATCTGCCGTAGATGCAGTATTTGTGCACTGATGTGAGGAGTAGAGATTTTGTAGGCCAGGATGTGTATGGGCCGTATGTTAACTGCATTATGAAGATTCATGTTTCGATGTAACTGTATTCGTCTAGATCTACGTGATGTTATAATTGTAATAAACCATGGTTAAAATATCATCAGCCGTTACACCCTTCCATGCTTCTATTGTGTGTATCTACTGTGAGTGACTGTCCCAAAACACACTCACCTTCTTCACCATAAAGACATCCACCATAATTAATTATCTACAGATATAACAAGGTCACTGAAACCTAGGAGTGAAAAGAGAATTAATGAAGGAGATCAAAATTAGTCAGTTAAAATATTTGTTGTCATGTAAAACAGACATAACACCTTTTGTGAAGACTATAATAGAAGGCAGACTTGAAGGCAAACGGGCAAGAGGAAGACAGCGATAAAAGTGGGAAGATAACATCAAGAAAGACTGTATGAGAGCTGTGTACTTTCTGTGCTTCTCTACGGTGCGGAATATTGGAGAGTAACAGAGAAGGAAATGTCGAGACTGTCCTGCTTCCACACAATCTGCCTAAGAAAAATTCTCCGAATCTTTTGGCCAAACACCATCAGCAACCAAGAACTACTTATTCGGAGTAACCAGGAAGACATGCACACCATCATAGCTGGCAGACGCTGGAGTTGGGTTGGCCACGTCCTCAGAAGGGACCCTGATACCATCACAAGAACAGCTATGCTTTGGATCCCCGAGGGAAAGCGAAAGAGAGGCCGACCAAAAACAACTTGGCGGAGAACTGTGGAAGCCGAGATGCAAAAAATGAACCAGAGTTGGGGCACTGTACGAAGGATGGCCGCCGACCGAGCAAGGTGGAATCAATTTGTTGCTGCCCTACAGGACGCCACCAGGTGTGATGGCCGCTGACTGCTTTGACGGTTGGCGGTTATGGATCAAAGAAGAAGAAGATAACATCAAGAGATGGACAGGCACGTGTCTTTCAGAGTGCACCACCAAGACAAGAGACAGAAGACGTTGGAGATCCATTGCACCCGGCCTTCGTTGTGAAGATGGCAACTGAAGGTTGATAGGGCTACGTATAACACACACGACATCATGAAGGTTGATAGGGCTACCTGTAACACACACGACATCATGAAATATGAAACTGTTGACAGGAACGAGACAAGTGCCAGTGAAACAGGAAAGGAGAAGAAGACGATGGCGATGGATAGGACACTTACTAAGGAAATCTGTTGATATTTTAACAAGGTAGTTAAAATGAATACAGTGGGCCGTCGGTTCGATACGACCTTAACAAAAAATTTAGAGACGCAGTAAAAACGGGGTAAAGGTTATGGTTAGGTGTACATAGCCTATACCTAAACCTTAATCTTAACCCGAACGACGCTGGCGACTTACTAGGATGACATCGAAGAATACGGCCTACTGTTTTTCATATCAACTTAATAAGGCAGCCCGTGTTCTGGAGTTCTCAGGTTAAGAGAGGTACAGGGGAACAGAAAAATGTACGGAGAAGAAAAATGGAGACAGAAATACAAGGGATACAGAAAGATCTGGAGCAGAAGGCACATGACAGGAGGACTTGGCATGATTTTATTGAAGGCCTATGCCCTTTTGGGAGCCGGCGGGGAATGAATGAACGAATGTAATGCTTGGTTATACTTTATTAGACAATGGCTGCGTTTGTCTACACAATGTTTGCATTATTTATATGTTCTTTTACTCCGATTTGTCAATCAATACCCTTTAGCTCCCCAAGGAGCATAGGCCTTCATCAAACACATGCCAAGTCTTCCTGTCCTGTGCCATCCACTCAAGTTCTTTCCATGTTTTCCTCATCATTTTCACCTCTGTTTCCAGTTCTCTTCTCCTTGTGTTTTTGGTCTACCTCTGCCTCTCTTTCCCTGTGGATTACAGAACAAGGACTGCCTTGTAATGCTATCAACAGGTCTCCTCAATGTGTGTCCAATCCATCGCCAGCGTCTTCTTCTCATCTCTTGTTCCACTGGCACTTGTCATCAATTCCGATTTGTACAATGTTTTAATTATATCAATATGTTCATTATGCAATATTTAGATTATGTGTTGAGTACATAGTGCGTGTTTATACACGGTTTAGACAATACAAAACATATGCAAACATAAATGGACACTTCTGTAGTGGCATAGTTATGAATTTTTTTTGCTTTCTTATATTTTCAATAGTTTGGAATATTTACCAGTATTTCTAACATAAAATCAGTGTTGGATTAAGGCCAAATGATGGCCTAAACACAGCCCAACATTGGTGCCCCCCCCCCGCCCCTCCCTCGGTCCCTCCATTGCTTAATTCACAAGACGTTAAGGCTCAATAAGTGTTGAAGGCGAAACAAGAGACTGAAAGTTCAGTATTCTTCCCCATCTAGCCTTCACTTTCTTTCCTTTCCCTGACGAATGCCTTGTGGCCGTAACGTAGACTATTTTTTTTGTCTTTTGCCCTCGTAAGACGAATCACCTTTTTTCGATTTTTTTTCACACCCATCTATTGTACTCCACGTCTTACCGCAGTTCCCATCAACTTCCCCACAACTACAAGTATATTAAATAAAAACTGGGGGGTTTTTTAATATTTTATTAAACACTAAATATCAATAAGGAATATAAAGACATTATTTCTTGGGGTCTGAAAATACAGAAGCAAAAAAATTAAAAAAAAAACCAGAAAAGAATATAGATCATCTATATTTATAGCCTTATGATTTGAAAAACACTGAAATTCATCTGAACTCTAGGTCTATGTCTGACACCTTCAAACTTTAGTCACTCTCCATACTAAAAAAAACAATATTCTTTTAAAATCAATTCAGATTAAAGTCGAACACGGCAGATCAGGACAATTACCAAAAAAAAAATTCGACTAAAGTCGAGTGCGGCAGTGAAAGAGTTAAGGGCATGATAGCTGGAGGAAAAACTATGTGGGGCCCCCTTCCCTTGGTACCCTAATCAAATGCTTATTTTGCTTAATGGTTAAGCTAATCCAGCACTGCATAAAATACTGAACTTACATTCAGTTCGCTTCACAGCTGCGACGTAAAAAAAAAAACAACCGAATATATAACTATTGCAATGCTTAAAGTATTTCAGTTATGCGGTTATCATCGACCCCGACATGACAGTACCCAAGTTAGTTCTGAAGGACTACACCCTTTTTTTTACGTGAATATATCACAAAATATTAACTGATAAGAAATACAGGACTACCAGACGTAACAAAGTTAAGCTCCACAATTCCGTAAAATTAACACGAAAGTTCACTGATTCTACATCGGGATGCTGAAATTCTATTTAATCTTACACCACTGTAACTGTCAGAATAACGACACTACGCCGTCATAATATTCCGTGTCAAAGAAGTCACAAAATATACTCCAGAAATGGTCCTACTTATGATTTTTCCAGCCATAAAAAGCTGGTTACAACATTCACTGAGGACAACCTAAAACTTGGCCTACTGAGAGCGGCCCTGTCGTCTGCTGAAGTAACTGAATGGAAGTGTACCCACACTGTCACGTGACGTCGGGATTAACGGCTCGCAACAAGGACACTAGCTATCTAGCTCTGCGTGCTATTCGTACGGAAAAAAAGTTTTTTTTTTTTTTTTTTTTTGCGGCTGTGGCCTATGCTTTGTATCTCTCATCCAAAACAGACGTGCACTTCGAAATAAATACTACCCCGAGGGTTCAGCTTGAGCAAAATTAATATTTTTCATATCGTTTCACTTCTGGCTGATGTTCTCACTACTGATATAAATTCAAAATAGGCTAACGACAATTGTGACATTTAGTGTTTGCTTCGTAGGACAATATGTCATGTGTAAAGTTACCACACGTACGGCAAAATGGGGACAATGCCGGCATTTCTGAAAAACGTGGTATTGTCCGGCTTTAAAAAAATGATGATTAAAATTTAAAATCTTTTGAAGCTTGATGTTCATATAAATAACAATAGTCTATCAAGACAATTAGGTGTTGTCCGGCCACTGTTTGATTTCCCCATTGGGTGCATGGGGATTAGGGTCAAACCTGAACTGTGGACAGTAAATTTCACACCAAGCAATAATCACAAAATAAGAAACATTAGAAAGAAACCACTTATCAGATTGGGATATTGGAACGTCCGGACTATGTTGACTGGACTATTAAAAAACCTAAAGGACATAAACGACGTCAGGAAGACAGCCATAACCAACGACGAACTTAAATAGCTGCACTTCAGGAAACGCGCCCGGCAGGCTCAGGAATGGTGAGCGTGCAGGACTAAACATTTTATTGGCAAGGGAAAGACCTTAATATAACTAGAGAACACGGGAGTAGGTTTTGCGGCAAAAAAAATCGCTAACTAATATGGTTGAACCAGGCGAGAATGGATCAGAACGCCTATTAACGCTCCGCCTGCAAACTAGCGCAGGTCCCATCACTCTGGCTTTGTCAGTGTTACGCACCTACTCTGTACTCTGCCTCAGAAGCTAAAGACTTCTACGAGAATCTAGCAGCAGTCATCAAAAGCATACATAGGCAAGAACAGCTTGTTCTCATTGGTGACTTCAACGCTAGAGTTGGTGTTGATTACATTTCATGGCTTTCATGTCTGGGCAGGCGTGTTATTGGCAAGATTAATGAAAATGGACAACGGTTCTTGGAGTTGTGTGTCCATCATGACCTCTGCGTGACCAACACCTACTTTCAGACAAAACCCCAGCATAAGGTGTCACGAAGACGCTCGCGATCCAAGCACTGGTACCAACTGGATCTGATTCTTGTCAGAAGACCACTTCTCAAGCCTGTGCTTTCTATGCGCTCGTCCCATTGTGCAGATTGTTATACAGATCGCTCTTTGGTTTGCTGCTAAATCAGAGCACAAGCAAGAAAACTCCATTGTGTCAGACATGAAGGGAAACCACGCATCGATACCAAAAAGATATTAGACCTCGTCATGATCGCTGAACTTACCACGACCCTCAAGAAAGCACTCAGTAGCCTATGGCATGGTGATACTGTTACAGAGAACTGGGAGCACCTGCGGAAAACCATTCTTAGTGCTGCGCTTGCTACCTTTGGTAAGAAGACGGTAAAGTCAAAATATTGGTTTGATGCAACATCAAATGTGATGACACCTGTCATTGAAGCTAAACGCAGTGCTGCTATTGAATATAAACGTTCACCGAGTGCTAGAACCCTGCATATCCTGAAGGCTACGAGAAGCAAAGTCCAACATACTGCTAGACATTGTGCAAATGATTATTGGCTCCAGCTCAGCTAGAGCATCCAGACCGCAGCGCAAACAGGCAACACTAGACAAATGTACGACGGTATAAAGAAAGCCCTTGGTCCCCAAAAAAGTAAGACGGCACTGCTAAAAACCATCAGAGGAGAGAAACTAAATGATAAGGATAAACAGATGAAGAGGTGAGTCGAGCACTACTCTGAGCTTCATGCTAGAGAAAATACCGTCACACCTGCAGTCCTTGACGCTGTCAAATGCCTGCCAAATATGGCGGAGCTGGATGCTGAACCAATTTTGGAAGAACTCAGCAAGAACATTGACAGCTTGAACTCTGGCAAAGCACCAGGCAGTGATGGGATTCCTCCCGATTTAATCAAATGCTGTAAGAGCACACTATTACGTCACCTGCAAACGGTGCTGTGCCAGTGCTGAGAAGAGACAACTATTCCTCAAGACATTTATTACACATATTACACATACGGGTGTGATTCGCTTGCATGGCTAGGCGGGGTTGTCGCACGGAAGGTCCAGTGTTCAAATCCTGGGTAAGCCACTCATGTCTATTGTTTTTCTGTTGTCTGGTGTTCTACTTCTTTATTTCCTGCGAGTGCCTGATAACATACCTTTATATTTGTTTCATATTAATTTCCTCAAGACATGCATGGTGCCAAGATTGTAACACTGTATAAAAATATAGGAGACAGAAGTCATTGCAATAACTACAGTGGCATATCTCTTCTTAGAATTGTTGGTAAGGTTTTTGCCAAAGTCATCTTAATGCGACTACACAAATTAGCTGAGCGAATATATCCAGAGTCACACTGTGGATTCTGAGCTAGTACGTAGATGAACAAGAGACATGATCTTTTCTCTCCGCCAGCTTAGGAAAAATCAAGAGAGCCGAAAATGCCTCTATATGTCACCTTTATCGACCTCACAAAGGCATTTGACCTAGTTAGCAGGGATGGACCTTTCAAAATCCTGCTGAAAATAGGCTGCTCCACTAAATTGCTGGAAATGGTACGGTCATTCATGAAGACATGAAAAGAACAGTATGCTAGAAAAACATCACAGCCCTCTGACATACGCACTGGCATTAAACAAGGCTGCGTCCTGGCTCCGACCCTCTTCGGGATCTTCTTTGCCTTGCTCTTGAAACATGCATTCGGAGATGAAATAAAGAAATATATCTTCACACTAGGTCAGATGGCCAACTGTTTAATCTCGCAAGGCTGAAAACAAACATGAAAATCAGAAGGGTGACTATAAGAGACTTGTTATTCGTCGACGACGCCGCAATCGTCACTCAAAGTCAACAGGAGCTTCAGAGCTTCACGAATCGCTTTTCTCAAGCTTGCTGTGACTTTGGCCTCACAATAAGTCTAAAGAAAACAAATGTGCTGGGTAAGGATGGGGATGATGCACCATTTATCGCTATCGATAACTATGAATTGCCAGTGGTGCACCAATTCACATACCTGGGGTCTATCATCAAAGACAAACTCTTTCTGGATACAGACATTGACAAAGCTGTAACCATCTTTGCCCAACTCATAATGCGTGTTTGGGCAAACTCCAAACTCACAATGAAGACCAAAGCTGCGGCATATAATTCCTGCGTCACCAGCACTCTTCTATATGACAGCGAGACATTGACAACCTATACTAAGCAATAGAGACAGCTCAATACCTTCCATCAAAGGTGTCTACGCCACATCCTTGGTATTTCGTAGAAAGACAAATGACAATCCTCGAGGTGCTGTCACGTGCTAGGCTTCAAAGCATGTATGTATACACTGCTTAGACAGCCCTGACTACGCTGCTTTGACCAAGTCCGCCGCATGGAAGATGGTTGCATCCCCAAAGATATTTTCTGCGTGGACTAACAGATGGCATGAGAGCAGTAGGGCGACGACAGCTGAAGTTCAAAGATGTGTGCAAGAGATACATTAAGACATTGGACACAAACCCAGCAATCTGGGAGGATGAAGCCGCCGATCGCACCAAGTGGCGTCACCTCCGATTTGGTGAAAAGAAGTTCTCACAACAAGCAAAAGAGAAAAGAACATGCCGAAACGAACACCCTCTGAGGGCTATCATCTCAGGGGCGCAGTCCCGTAGTCAATTATACTGAATGGGACTACTACTATGTATTCAGGACACAAGCTATCGAGACAAACGATTTAAAGATAATCGTTGTGACATAATTTGTGCGCTCTCTTCTCCTCTCCGGCAGTATTAAACTACATTTGTTGTGCGTACTGAATTAGGTGCATTATTCAATCGTTAGCGGATTCTTGTCCCTACTGTCATTGTTCACTGTGACGCTGGTTTAGAAAATTTGGCCCTAGGGTGGAGCTACCATCCCCCTAACTTTTTCGTGATTTAAGGCACGTCTATTTTCATCTTTTTTTTTTAGTTTTTGGTCACTACTAACATGTCACTTTGATCTGACAAGTTAACTCCCCGTGCACATGTGGAAAGTGGCCAGGGGAGATGAAAAGTCTTTTAATGCGGGTAAGAGTGTCTGTGTGACGCTTCCACAACGCCCTTCGCTGGGCGGCAAAAATTTACCCCTTGGTTTTTTATTCCAGGGAAAGTCTGGGACCCTAGCAGCGTAAGCGCGATCGCTCTGTTACGCAAACCTTCATGTAGTGCGTCCCCAGGAGAAATCCTCCGGGAAGACGTTACGATTGTTTGTCTTCGTTTTCTGCCCAGGTGTTCGAACACCTTTGGCCCGATTTACAGTATATAATGAGTTCCCTTCTGTCTCTAAATGCTTTCAGTACCTGGAACCTCTGTCTTGAGGTGGTAGAGATTTTGTGCAGTTTCCCAGCTAATTTAGTGTGGGAAATTCTTCGCAATTTCGGTAAGAACGTTTAAGTAACGGGGTAGGTGTTATTTTTTCCCTGGGATGTAGGCTTAGTCAGATTAAGTACATTGTAGTAGGTTCTAGAATTTTAAAGGCTCGGCCATTACCCAACAAGCATAAGAAGCTATAGTAATTTTTTTTAAAGGAAATTGTGTTTGTATGCCCCTTACGGGTTTTTTTTTTCTAAATCTAAATGGCTGTGTAACTTAAGATGCTTCACGAAAGCCCTCCTAGAGAACCTTCTTAATCACGAAAGTGTACATATATCTGACTTGTTTCACTAAAAGAATAATTTTCCCCATCGAAGTGTAATTATATAACTGACTGTTATGTGGAGGGAATTCGTTTTAACACAGAATGTAACCATACGCGATTTTCGTTATTTTTTCCGGCCTCCGTGGCGGATCTTTATAATTTGTTTCCACATCATGTAACTTTAATTTATTTGATTACTTGTTTACTGTATGGATACTTTTAACTCATTTAGAGATTTACCCAGAGTAGCCTTATAAGTTGTCGTATGGAGTACATGTAAATATGATGATATTAAGCATGTCGCAGCCCAGTGAGATAATCTTAGACGGGCCTTGTGATTTCGTTTAGACGCCTGTGTGTTAGACAGAACTGGCAGATACGTTGTAAAGTCAGTTCCGTGCCAGGTAGATGGGGCAGGGATGTTTACATACCAACCCCCTCCCCCATCCCCCGCCAGCAGTGGATAACCACTGATTACGCAAGTTGCGAGTTATCGGTAGGCCTGCCTAGACACCTACTGGCTCGCTAGTCTATTTGTAGCGAAAGGTTTTCCTAATATGATAATAGTGGTAGAGCAGAAGTAGAATCTCTCTCCAGAAAGTATGAAGTTTCAGTGCCCGAGAAGTACACTGGTATCACAAGTGAGTTACAGCTGTGAATACTCTGAGCTGGACAATAGATTTAGGCTTCAGAAGTATAAGTTGCTACTTTCGCTATAGTAACCCTATGTGATAATATAATTAAATTTGAAAAGGTAACTCAAAATTTAAGTTAAAAATTTAACAAGTCAAATGAGTACAATTTCATAATTTATTATGTACATCTATATATTCTTGTAATGAGAAATGGGTGTTGGAAGATGGTAAAATGAATGATTATTTATAGTTACAAATTAAAATAAGTAATAGAAAAAGTCTTGGATTTATCTTCCACTGAAATTACAACAAAAGGATTGTCACATTATCTCTTGCCATCTAGTTGCCATCATTAGACAGTCGTTTTAGAAACTGCTCACAGTGTTTGTTGGATGGATACACATAAAACTCATCTTATGTTATTAGCCACGTCTGCTCGAGGTTCCTGAGACACACTTGAATACGGAAGACTTTCCTTCAGCCCGCCCTATAACTACGGGGGACTAAGGTGTTGGAGATTGGTTGACCTCTAGGCTTCAGTTAGCTGGATCAACGATCCTCAAGTCTTTAGTTTCTCGATCAGGAATGATCATAAACATTGATCATAAAACCTGGAACAAAAGATAATAGGTGGCCATGGTGTTCCAACAATCTCACCACCCACTGCTGTTCATGATGCGACCATGTCTTCAGTGTTTGTATATAAATGAATGAATCATGGTAGTATATTACAGAGATAGCATGATAAGATAATGTATACTGTGCAGAATTAACCAAATACATGAATAATCACATGTTATGATACATGGGTACGATATAACCTTTGCCTTCCACTCATGGATGCCAAGTCACTTATGTACTTGCTGGTATGTCGTAAACTTCCAGGCAAGAATTAGCCACGATATATTTGGTTAACCAATCAATGGTTATGCTTCCTGACAATGCCGGTGAAGGTTATCTCTGGTTAGCGTCATTCCCTTTTTTATTATATCTAATACAATCAATCAGAAATAGAATCTGAAATAAAATGATATTAGTAATACATATATCTTTAATAAACTTACATACCCTCTTAGAATTTATAAGCTCACGGTGAGACTGTTTTGGTTGAAGTTAATCTGCCCTGCATGCAGCGTGAAAAATAACTTTTCTTGCAGATACTGTCTTCCAGTTTCTCACTCTGGCTTCTGGATTTGGTGTGTGTGATTTCCAATGCGCCGCTCTGTCCTTATATTTCAGTCTCTCGCCCGTACGAGAAAGCACCCCTAAAAATCCCAAAAGATTTTCGTTTAATCTCTCGGTTTGAGGCGATTTGAGGCGATCTGTGCTTTTCCTGTACTTGTTTTTTTTCCTTCTGTTCACTACACACTTATATCCTTCCTTCCTTCCTAGGTATCATTTCCTTTTCCCCATATGAGGCTTCCATTCTATCCAATTTATATTTAAATCCGTTTAGGCATGTAGTTATAATAAATGTTTAAAGATTATTAGCTAACTTTTAGCAGATGTGATGAATGTGAAAAATATTAATTATCTTTAAAACTATTTATATTTGAATAATATCCTTTTGGATATAATTCATAGTCTATCTCCTTTGTTGAATTATTTTTATTTAATTGTAGTCCAACCAGGCGTTCTCTTGTAGTTAATAATTTAATGTCCAGTAAATGCAAACTTTTAAAGTCCGCCATACATTCCTATATAGCTATTTCCTCATTCTTCAGTAATATTGTCTGGCTTTAACCGTAATTCACATTTCCCGTAAACAAACTTCAAAGAAAGACCCGCCGAGCCGACCTTGCACTGTGTGTGTGTGTGGGTGTCGCGCTACACATTTTTTCCACAACAAAGCAAGAGGAACCAAATTTCGCTACACTATTAACGGTCAGTGAGAAGGAAAGGGGAGAGGGAGATAAACTGCGGGACCAGGTCAGCAGCAAGAACTGCTTGGGGTGGGAATGGCTGTAATAAGTTAATCTGTACCTGTGCTGAGGATTGCTGCATGGCATGCAACCATCATTTAAGCATTTAATAGGCTGATATTTGACTGATACTTTGTATGAACTCTGTCTGAATACAATATTCTTAATTTGGCCGTGCACGCTAGCTGCTAATCGCCAAAACGCTCTCGTTATGCGTTCCACATTAAATTGACGTTCGTATCTCACGAATATCGCGTATATTTTTATATATGCTTTTTATTCCTAACGCCTTAACACAGTTCTGGACTCTCATGTCCTTATTCACATATTATTATATCGGCTTAAAAGCCCGAAAACAGACGGCTATACACTTTGATAAATGGCCATGCCACACATTTGAAACACTGC
The DNA here is from genome assembly GCA_024509875.1 of Oreohelix idahoensis. Taxonomy (NCBI): domain Eukaryota; kingdom Metazoa; phylum Mollusca; class Gastropoda; order Stylommatophora; family Oreohelicidae; genus Oreohelix; species Oreohelix idahoensis. The sequence goes on along the minus strand of JAMPIV010015770.1, from coordinate 77,108 downwards.
CATAGGGCTCGAAGGCCACACATCGACTGTTTGGTTACTAAGTTCTGCGCGTCATCGAATATTAGGCGTACCGATATAATGTATCTAGTTGGGGTGCTGAATGGTGCAATCATCTCAATCAAAGTAAAACCCATCGAGATGGTTGCATGCCATGCAGTAATCCTCAACAACCTGTTTATGCAATTGGTTTGTTTTTCGATGTTGTAATATTTATGTTGGCTAGGTGTTCATAGACTTTTTAATAAGATTTCATTTCAGCGAGAACCTGTTAACTCCAACTGAGTTAAAGGGATCTCTGGGCCATCGGCCGGGATTGCCTTCCTGGGAAGGCAGGATAAATCATCGACCCATTTACCTTGGGGTGTTCCCACAACTACAGTTGTTTATTTTACCAGCACCCTATTACGGGTACATTTGTGATCTCCCGTGCTGGGAATTTTACGCCACACCCGCAAAATAAGTGGAGCGCCCATGCTCTACTGGCGTCAACTTCAAAGAAATACACATTATCGCCAGTTCTAACATCTTGTGGCCATCGCCAGCTCTACTTCATCCAAGTTAGCACGCGCAGTCACAGGAGTGGCCAGCCTGCGCCAATAGTGGATTTATTATCTCCAACGCATATTTAATCTTGAGTGCATTCATCGCCACCCCTTTAGATCCTGGATTTAAAGCACACCTGCACATCTAGTGGACTTAACATTTGTCTTGGAAATTTAATTCGTGGGGAAGTTATACTAGTTTAGGTTGTTTCCACGGATTGTCAGCATCATAGGGAGAGGAAAGGATGATCATCTCTCCGTCTGCGATCCGCCAACAGCTGTAATCCAAGCGGAATATAAACACAAGTGAGCCGACGAAGGACTTTTGGGAAGTGCACTCAGTTAAACTTTGGTGAGGGGAGAGCTTGAAGTAACTGCTGGATAGGGTCATTAAGGTGGATTAAACCGCCGTGTTGCTGACCAGAAGAAGTCAGCGGTATAAGTGGGTGTGTGAAAGGACTTCTTTATTTCAGGGTTCCATGCAGAAGGAGTAGTAGAATATCTCGCCTAATAAAGGAACGGCTTTTGACAGTATACATAAGGACAGTCTATGGAAAATACTGAGGGCTTATGGAATTCCAAGCTGCATAGTGTCAATCATAAAAAGCCTGTATGCCAACTTTACGTGTAGTGTTGGGCAGAGCAACCTAACCTTTGAGATGAAGACAGGAGTACGACAGGGATGCCCTTATCAACCACTCTATTTTTAACAGTCATAGACTGAGTGATGCGCTAGACAACAGAGGGCAGTCCAAGAGGAATAAGATGGACTACATTTTCTACATTGGAAGATCTGGAATATGCAGATGACATTGCACTAATAGCACATTCACATCAACACATCCAGGAAAAAACGGATAGACTTAATAATTATAGCCAGCAGGTGGGCCTGAACATCAATCTGAAAAAGACAGAGGTCATGACGCTCAATGTGAACAACCCTGAGCCCATAACAGTAAGGAATCAGCAACTGGAACAGACAGACACTTTCACATACCTAGGATGCATAGTAACACCAGACGGCGGAGCAAGCAAAGACATCAACAACAGAATGAACAAAGCAAGAACAGCCTTTTTTTTAGTCTAAACAACATCTGGAAGTCCTCTCAGTACAGCACGAACACAAAATTAAGACTACATGAGAGCTGTGTACTTTCTGTGCTTCTCTATGGTGCAGAATGCTGGAGAGTAACAGAGAAGGAAATGTCGAAATTGTCCTCTTTCCACACAACCTGCCTAAGAAAATTTTTTCGAGTCTTTTGGCCGAATACCATCACGAACCAAGAACTGCTTTCTCGGAGCAAGCAAGAGGACATGCACACCATCATAACTGTCAGACGCTGGAATTGGGTTGGCCATGTCCTCAGAAGAGACCCCGATGCCATCACAAGAACAGCTATGCTAAGGACCCCTGAAGGAAAACGAAAGAGAGGCCGACGGAAAACAACTTGGCGGAGGACTGTGGAGGCTGAGATGCAAAGAATGAACCAGAGTTGGGGCACTGTACTAATGATGGCCACCGACCGAGGAAAGTGGAATCAATTTGTTGCTGCCCTATTTGACACTACCAGGCCTAATAGCCACTGACTGCTTTGACTGTCGGCGGCTAAGGATAAAAGAAGAAGAAGAATAATAGTGGGAGTTTGAATTACTGAGACGGGAGAGCAGAACCCCCTTGGTACCTGGTCTAGTTTTATTATTCTTATGATTCTTATTATTACTAGCAGTGTTGACACTAGATTTTTTGTTAACACATTTTTATGATTTGATGGTTTGTGATTGGACATTTTCTTGTTTTGCCATAGTTTTTGTTAATAAATTAGACCACTAATCGCGGATCAGACGACTTTACTATCTGTACATGTATTTGATTGTTTGTGGATTCACTAACGTGCACTGTTCCTTACTCTTGGCAGAGAGAGAGAGGCGGAGTAAAAGGAGCTTAGAAACATAGTCATTGAGTGGCAGGAGGGGAGAGTCATTATCTGATCTTTTACTGATGATAGCTATAATTCACTCCATCCACATTCGGTGGGGTCTGGCCTAGAAGAAAACAGAATTTGTCAATCTATTATTTCACCTTCAGCTCTTATTGAGTCTTAATGTCTTGTCAGTTGAGCAATGGAAGGTCGAGGGGAGCACCATTGTTGGGCTGTGCTTAGGGCATCAGTCAGCCTCAATCCGGCCCTGTTGCCAGCCACATGCAGAATCTCATATAAGTTGCCTCTTGCGATATACCTAAGGTACTAGTTGTCCTATTATTTCTGTGTTGTCTCATCAGAGACCCGACTTCTTCGGTATGGACAATTTTATTTCATTGTTTTTAGATGAACGCTGTGTAATTACAAATATGGAAATGATGACAAGAACCAGGCAAGTGCCAATGGAACAAGAGATGAAAAGAAGACGCTTGCGATGGATCTGATATACACTGAGTAAACCTGTTGATAGCACAACAAGGCAGTCCCGTGTTATTGAATCCCCAAGGAAAAAGAGGCAGAGGTAGAGCATAAAAAACTCGGAGAAGAGAGCTGGGGACGCAAGTGAAAATGATGAAGAAGACGTGGAGAACTTGAGCTGATGGCACGTGACAAGAAGACTTGCTATGCGTTTGTTGAAGGCCTATGCTCCTTGGGAGCTGAAGGGTATTAATGTGTACTTACAGAGTGTCCCTGAGACGACAAGCAAAGCAAGGAACCATTGTTTTCATCTGGCATGTCGCAAACGTGGATAGGGAGGGGAGAACTAAGGTGTGGTTGCATATGGTCATCGCGGCCCCATCAAGCAAACAAATCGCTATAGTAACCTTGCCTGCAAAAACAAAGGAAATCTTTTTTTTTTTTTTTTGCAGCTGCCTTGCATGAGTGCCTAACTACAGCAGCATCCCCGTATGCTCAGCACGGAGCGGATAACGGATATTAATTTTCTTCCTGCTGTGACACGCGAATTTTCAACAAATATAAAAAAAATACTTAATATCAGTTCATAGAAACTAACGACAATAACACAGCAAAGAATACTGACATGAAATAAACGAATGACAAGAATCACCTGATGTAAAAGTTATATGTGTTTATAGAATACCAAAAACCTACCCTCTGTCTTGTACTTACTGTTCTTAGTCTACTATCATTTACTAGACACAGTATTAAGGTCTTTGTCTTGTGTGGACTGACCTATACTGTATAATAGGGGAACAACAGAAATGATTGCGTCATTAATAGGCTGAACTGCCCATGGTAAATTTCCGGTGATGTGTCTTGCGGTTCGCACTAATGACCCGTCATCGAAGCATCATTTATTGGTGATGCCTAGATGGCAGGGAGGATAGTGTGATTTGCTTGCATGGCTAGGCGGGGTTGTCGCACGGAAGGTCCTGGGTTCGAGTCCTGGGTAAGCCACTCACGTCTGTTGTTTTTCTGTTGTCTAGTGTTCTACTTCTTTATTTCTTACTAGTGCCTGAAAACATACCTTTATGGTTGTCTAATATTTATTTAAAAGTTATGACCTGTGCTGAACCAATATCGTCTCAAAATATGGCGAACAGAAACCTTTTATGAACCCTTAACTAATCTTTGACTTGGTTTGCTTTTGGCTTTAAGGACCACCTTCATTGCACACGGACAACTCCACCAGTGCTCCGATCTCCTCCCTTAGATCACACAAGGAGGATCTCAGCACAGTGATCGGACTCCGTAGCACCGGCGATGATCCATTAATTAATCTTTCGGCGACCGTAAACCTATTAATCATACATTATTTACATCCCCTCTTAGTCGCTCAATAAATCCGTTTCATACTCTCACTCCCCTGTCTTTCCAAGACTGTTAGTTAATTGAAAACTTATTTCTTATCCCACCTCCCCCTTACAATTCCACATTATCAACCTCATGTGTAAAAGAACCTACTACAGAAACTAACGCTGCAAAAGAACATAGTTGCGTTTATGCAGACTTCATGCAAGTGTCCACTTGCAGGGAGGGCTACTTGATCGTGAACTCTTTGACTCCGCAATTATTTTCCACCCTGTGTCGTAATTTTAATTCATGATAGACTAAAGAACAACGCTCAGAGAGTTGTTTTGGCACGGGTGTCAAATCTGACCAACGCTCTGAGCGTTGTTCCGGAGTCAAAGAAGGAGAGAAAAGAAGAAGCTGAAGAGTTCCACCGTTCCAAGTGCTTCACTGCTGCTCATCTTCTGACACGTCCCACAAAGCAACTAATATAAGGTTGTGAATGGGAGATAGCGAAGCTGATTATGTCAAACAAATTGCCACAAACACGCCCACTGCAAGAACACGTGACTGCTTGTTGCAGTGGTTTATAAATGCGACGGAAGGAATGCAAAGAAATACGCATGAATGAATGAGTGAGTGAATTAAGTCCTTTTCTGTATTAGATGTTTACAGTACAACTAACCGGAAACAAAGCCCAAGCCAATGAACCATGAATGAGATGTTAAATTTGTTAGTACCTGGGGAACTGCCTTGAGGTCAAAGCGTGATACTTTCCTACTGTAAATATGATCTATCACCTGTCCAGAAGAGGAAATACAAATACGTTGATTTATAAATTGGTTAGTCGTTGGTATAAACAGGTAACTTTGGTGTCATTTGCTTTATCATTATTTCAAACAGGAATACGTGCTGGTTTGTTTTTTAGGACCACTTTCAATGCACACAGACAACTCCATCAGTGCTTCGATCTCCTCCCTTAGATCACACCGGGAGGATCTCAGAACAGTACACGAACTCCGTTCTTGCTGGTAAATCAATCAATCAATATCCTTTAACTCCCCAAGGAGCATAGGCCTTCAACAAACACATGCCAAGTTTTCCTGTCACGTACCATCCGCTCAAAGTTCTTACCAAGTCTTCTTCGTCATTATCTCTTCTGTCGCCAGTTTTCTTCTCCGTGTACCTTTTTTTGGTCTACCTTTGCTTCTCTTTCACCGGGGATTCCAGAACAAGGACTGCCTTGTAATGCTATCAGCAGGTTTCCTCAATGTGTGTCCTATTCTCATCTCTTGTTCCACAGGCACTTGTCTGGTTCTTGTCATCTCTTGTTCCACTGGCACTTGTCTGGTTCTTGTCATCTCTTGTTCCACTGCCACTTGTCTGGTTCTTGTCATCTCTTGTTCCACTGGCACTTGTCTGGTTCTTGTCATCTCTTGTTCCACTGGCACTTGTCTGGTTCTTGTCATCTCTTGTTCCACTGCCACTTGTCTGGTTCTTGTCATCTCTTGTTCCACTGGCACTTGTCTGGTTCTTGTCATCTCTTGTTCCACTGCCACTTGTCTGGTTCTTGTCATCTCTTGTTCCACTGCCACTTGTCTGGTTCTTGTCATCTCTTGTTCCACTGGCACTTGTCTGGTTCTTGTCATCTCTTGTTCCACTGCCACTTGTCTGGTTCTTGTCATCTCTTGTTCCACTGCCACTTGTCTGGTTCTTGTCATCTCTTGTTCCACTGGCACTTGTCTGGTTCTTGTCATCTCTTGTTCCACTGCCACTTGTCTGGTTCTTGTCATCTCTTGTTCCACTGGCCCTTATCTGGTTCTTGTCATCTCTTGTTCCACTGCCACATGTCTGGTTCTTGTCATCAGTTTAACATGGGTGACATTGTCATACCATTTCAATCCTTCTGTTCTAGGGATCCCGTTACACGCCCATTGAGGCATATTGGGAATATGGTGTTAGGCCCATATTTTCTTGACCGTCGGCACACTAGGGGTGATGTGGTCAGCATCACGCCGGCCGCCTTAACCTTCCCAGAGTTGCTTCTGTTCTATGCAAACAAATATTTATGAATGTCTGTAGCTGTTTGGTTACAGTCTTTTTGTTGTTCTTCACTTTTCAGAGACTTGCTGTTGAAGGTGATAGCCATAATACCAAAAAGTGACAAAGAGTTACAGGAAATGATTGATACAATTTTGATAGAAAGCAAAAATAAAAGCGTTCGCCTTCACAGCAGAAGTAATGGCGATGTCAAAGAAAGTGACTACTCTAGAATGTACTATTAAAGTAAATGGAACAGTTTTAAAACAAGTCAATGCAGCAATCCTCCGCTTAGCGCTGTTAATTCGTTTATGAAAAATCGAACGTTAACCGAATAAGCTCCAAATGAAAATTGATTTCCTATAAGAATTAACAGAAATGAAATTAACTTGGTAACGAGTTCTAGAAAACTGTATTCAATTAAGTAAAAAGTGATAAAAATACAAAAACTACAAAGTTAACAACATTTATTAACTACCTATAGTTATAAGAAATATTGAATGCGAAAGAAATATTTTATACTAGTATGTAACCAGTCAAAATCGACTGGTTTTAAATTACAGTTTACTTTTTCTGTTACATAACCTAAAGACGGCACTATTTCTATTTTGGTCATTTAATACATTTACATTATAGGTCACCGTCTTTACATCTTTGTAGTAAAAATTACTACAGACTAGCTTCAAGAGCACCAATAGCAGGTGAAATGAACATGGATAAGAGAGAAATACTGAAGGCAATTCATGATCACCTATTAGAGAATGACACTACAATCGATGAATCATCAAGGCTAAGACTGGCTGGAATTTGGTATCAAACGTAAGACCAGCAGGGATGGACGTATGAGAGGACGCATCCCGGCGTGTATACAACCAGTGTGCAACAGGGACAATTAGCATTCATACCCTTCGACATTTGCTGAGGGAGACTGAGCACCTATGGGTTTGCCCGGAGTGCAATGACGTCGATTCTGATTAACATTAGTAAAAATTGTCTGGACAGCGGTTCATTACGTATTTTCAAAATAGCACGGTTACTAAATTGTGATACATTCCATGAAAATGAAATCCAAGCTCATAACTGTGGCCGAATGAACGTTGAACTCCAGTTCTAATACTTATTACGTTTTGCTGTCGAAAAATCAGTCTACAGATCGACAGCATCGCCGGTATGAGACCTTACTTATTCTAAATTTGTCGCGAAATTTATCAAATGTCATTCCATTACATCCATATTACTTCTCCCCATGTCACTTTTGAATGCAACCAGATAATTTTTACTACAAAGGTCTAATAAGGGGTGACCTGTAATGTAAATTTATTAAATGACCAAAGTACAACCGCCGATAACCATTCTTCTCATCTTCAATTACTCCCTCCAGACCTGCAGGCCGGTGCAGGAGACAGGCAGTACTGAACCGGCAACACGCACTGTACAGTGCACGCTACCGTCAGGTAGAGAACACTGGACAAGTGATTCCTACCTAGGTAACAGGCACTTAACCCCGGCACGAAGCACTGTACAGTAATTCGTGCCTGAAAAAAGTAAATAGTTATATCGCACTGCGTTAGAGCTATAATAATCCATTAAGCAGATATTTCCACCGTTCCTTCCTTTATAGGGCAAAAGACTGGAGAGATAAAGAGAAACGATATTTGTTATGTTTGCTTCATATGGTATTAATTTATAGTGTTTAAACAAATCTTGTGAAATATTTCTAATTTCGTCTAAAATATGTAGTAGTGTGATGAATTTACCATGATACAACGTTAAAATATCTCCAAAATTAACGATAAAATGTAGGGATAAAAATAATGCGTAAGATACTAGGAGACATGCTCGCCCATGCCAGCCTTTCCCACCGCCATTTAAAACTAACGAGTTAGACGTGCAGACGAAACGTTTACCCTTTGTAGACGGGAGAGAACGGAGGACACCAAAAGGAAAAATATGACTGAACACGTGTTTGAAGATCGCAAGGCTAAAAGACGCAGTTGGTAGTAAAAGAAAAAATTCACGTCACAAGTTGACAGAGGGTAAGGGAATGGACAAAAAACGACTTTAGCTCGTGTCAGAAACAGTCATTTCTTGGACTTTTACGATACTTGATTGTTATTTGAATGCCGCGGCAAAACACATGAGAGAAGGTTCTCGAACAAATTTCAAAACCTAAACTTGAGAAAAAATATGTTTTTTCTTAATAATAGAGTTATGAAAATAAAACCTAGCTAGTTTGATAGCCCATCTTGAGCAGAGAAATAATATGCTTTCAATTATACAGACGGATAGATAATAAGGAAGATATTGACAAAAGACTGTATTGTTCATATCAGACGAGCGACTGCACTGTTAAACAATGTCACTAAAGTTTCAAAAATTTTGGCCTTGAGCATGCAAACGTAAAAATCGAGCTGTAATTAAAGAGAGGGGAAATGGTGGAGAATTGTGGCTAAAAATAACTTCGGAGGCAGAAGTGTGTAGGGTACTGCATGGAGGGGTCCAAGAACCAAGCGTGGTTTTTGTATGAAAAACAAGTAGAGACAGACGGACCAACAGACCGTAATACATACTTGACTGAGATCTGACTGATTTGACTTTGGTTGTAAAATTTGAAAGTTAGGGGGGAAGTCGGCGATTGGTCAACGTATTTTATAGTAGCGGGACAGAGAGGTGAAATTTTGCCATTTGACATAAGTCTGTTCAGAGACGCAGTTTAAATTAATAGTGGTGTTGATTCCAGAAGAATACAAATATATAGTGGGACGCCATCATACAGCCAGCAGCTCAGCTGAGTTTTGCTGGCAAATTTAACTGTGTTCTCAATTCTGAATTCTGGTAAGAATGAACAGTATTTATTCTGTATATTTTAATAATTCGAGTGATTGATACTGCCATATCATAAAAATGAATACGACAAGTAAGTGTTCGCTCTAGATCCCCAGCCCAAGTTCAGGGTCTAGAGACATACATACAAAGAAAATATATAGGAACGCCTAAATAAAACTATGAAAAAGGATCTAGTGTTGAGATCAGTGGAACATATCACCTATCTTATTCAATAGCAGGAAGCTATTGAACATATCTCAGATGCAATGTAGTCTTGGGGAACTAGTACTATGTGAAAACAACTAGGTAAGATGTGCTGTGTGGTCAGAGAGATCTAACCCATTCTGTGTGGTGTTGTGGTGTCGTGTTGTGTGCAGAAGTGGCTCAGGAGGTAGAGTTCTGACACGTGACCCAATACTTTTGTTTCAGAATTGTGAGTTTCTATTTGGCACCGAAGTGGTGTCAAATGCTGTTATAAGACTACACAAGAGTGTGCCTGTGCAGACTAAGATTGGTGTCAGTGAAGTCTAACGTTGTACTCCAGATTCGGAGAGGAGTGGGCCACCAGATTCCAGCACCAGAACTACTCAGTCAAGATACGTGAGCGTCTGGCCTGCTGGACATTCACCAACTAATTTACTAACTAACTCACCAACTATATTACCATCAACTAGAACATACCATTTTGGGAAATAAAACTTGTATTCCTCCCATCAGTAAATGGACAATGTTTTGGTAGTCACAGAGTGGGAGTGATGACCCCCCCCCCCCNCCCACCAACAGCATATCTAGTAATAAGTTCTCCTGGGACTATCTTAATATAATTATTATTAACCAGTCATTTGAAATAATTAGGTACACATTTTCCATTTTATTATGTCATACAATTATGCATTCCATTTATAATTCCATAATAATTCATATGTTCTGACCAACAAACATTTGGTTCAGAACAAATAAATTTATCAAAAGATTTAAATTTTAAAACTAAAACAGCCTGAGTTAGTTCAGTGTGTTATAAAGTTTATTAATATTATTAGACTTAGTAAAGATCTCTCTGTGTGTGTGTGTGTAATCTACCACAACACATTACATATCAGTACCCTAGACTTTTAACGTAGCCACATTCATTAGGAAAAAAAAAAAGATATGTGTGAGGTCGTAAGTGGTAGTAAGAAGGGCCTTCTGTAATTCACATCTACATTTATCTCAGTAGCCTTCACAGCTGACCTCATACATCACACTAGGTAACATCAACCATACAATACCATCAAAATCCACTACAAGTAGGAAATTAATATTTCAATGTTCATTCCAAACAGGTATCAGTAGGGTGCTTGTAATGGGCAGTGAATAATAAATATAAGGTAAAGATGGTCCCATAGCAGATACTACCGTAGTGGAGTGAAGTGTTAGAGGTTTCACTATACTAGGTCCAGCATCGAGAGGTGGGGTGACCAGTTGCCGTCCTCGCTGCCTTTTCCGTCCATAACTCATGAGCAAAGTCAGGTATCCATTTACAGCTGGGTATACTGGAGCGTGTCGGCACTGTGAATCATTGCCGGCCCCTTTGCCGCGAGAGAGCAGTGTATCAATCGGACGCTGAATAAATATATAAATAAATAATATTGCAAATAATTGTACTTCTGAATTGTTATTAATTATAATTGTAAAACAAACAAAAAAGTATGAAAGAAAGATCTTGGTTGTTATATCACAATGTGTATACAAACAGACTGTCTCCGTTAAGGAAAAGATATGAAATAAGCTTCATTTAATTATTAATAGGCATCATTCTGAAATGAAATAAAAAGGGTGGATGAAGCTAAATCTTAGTATAAGTGTTCAAAAACCACAATTTTAGGGAGTACATTGAGACATGACTACCATTACTGGTTTTACATTACCTAATTTATTTATAATGATAAAATACAGTGTTATATATTTGAAGAAGTTAAATGCTATGACATGTACTTAATTGAATTTGTCAGTGATTTTAAACATGCATGCTATTTACAGTACTGAGTGCAGAAAATTTAAAAAAAAAAAAAATTTACAACCAAGTTGTACTTACTTATCAATATATGTAATTCATTATGGAAAATTGTTTCAGGAGTTAACCACTTTCATTTTAAGGTAAGTTTATTTTTACATAATGTAGGAAAGTTTCCGTTGCTTCTGATCATGAATAGAGTTCTTCTCACAATTTGAAATGTGTTGGCAATTACTTTAAATTTTACATTTAACTTTCTTTTAGAGTTCAATAATAAATAATAATATTCTCATGTCATTCAATGCTAGTTTCTTTCTCATGGTATTACAAAGCCCCGGTTAAACGTAACAGCCCTCTGAGGGATTTGGCCATCTGTAAGTGGTATCACCTATTGCTCTTACTCTGCATGATAATTAAGTTATAGGTGATAACAGAAACGATTACAAGACTTCTTTGCCGAGAGTTGCTGCATCCTACTAGCTCATTACCGTGAACGCTTCACGTTCACGGTCATAAATGCCTCACACCAGCAGGCAAGTTGAGATAAGATTCACCCGACTCATAGGCACAAGGAGGAGGGACAAACCCGTTTAATTATTCGGGCATAGAATAAATAATTGGCGTAGGGCATGGCGCCAGGGGCTACTTCTGACAGTGGGAGAGGTTCTAGGATTTCACTGGACAGCTACCGCCCGCTTCAAGCTGGGCAGCCCCCAGTCAATAAGGTGTTGTCTCGCCACTGTCTGCTTTCCCCATTGGGTGCATGGGGATTAGGGTCAAACCCGAACGGTGGACAGAAAATTTTGCACCAAGCAATTACACTGGCTAACAAAAAAAAAAATTTTTTTTTTCTTTAACATTTCTATGTTTTTCTGGTCAATTTTAATGCGCTGTTTTTAAATCTGCAAACCGTTTTTCTCTATCAGGTCAGGATCTCTAGAAATACGCAATTGAAGTTTTTTAACAACGCATATAGTATTACAATATCATTCGTACAAGAAGTATAACAGTTATCTAGGCTTGAATTTCTTTGCAGTCGACTTTCGTAGGTGAATGGCATGTGGTACATCGCGAAGAAGCATCCAACAATAATCGGCAAACATGGTCACACTCCACCGTCCTTGATAACGTGACTCCATTACGGCGATATCTTGATGGAATCGTTCTCCATGTTCATCGCTGACTTCGCCAAGGTTGTCAGGGAAAAAGTCAAGATGCGAATCGAACAAATGGATTTTGAGGGACATGTTACAGCCCATAATTCTGTATGCATCTATGCACTGCTTAACAATATGCACATAGTCGACAGATTTGTGATTTCCCAGAAAGTTGTCGACGATCGATTTGAATGCCATCCATGCGCGAAGTTCACTACCGTGTAACAAGTTCTCGAATTGTTTGTCTGCAATAACTTTCCTAATCTGAGGTCCTACAAAGATACCTTCCTTTGTCTTTGCATCGCTAACTTGCGGAAACTTTTCTCGAAGATAATTGAAAGCTTTGCTCATTTTATCTAACGCTTTTACGAAATTCTTCATGAGCCCCAACTTTATATGAAAGGGTGGTAAAATGATGCTGTCTTTGTTAACTAATGGCTCGTGTTTTACATTTTTATGCCCGAGCTGCTTACGATCCCTGATAGGCCACACGTTTCTTGCATGATGTTCCTGTCTGTTGCGGCTGTCCCATTCACATAGGAAGCAACACAATTTAGTATACCCGGTCTGCATGTCCGTGAGAATTGCAATGACCTTTAGGTCTCCACAAATCCGCCATTGGTGGTCATTGTACTTTATTTTTGCCAAAAGTATAGCCATATTGTCATAAGTTTCTTTCATATGAACAGAGTAGGCGACTGGAATTGATGAAAATAAATTTCCGTTATACAATAACACGGCTTTTAGACTAGTCTTGGAAGAGTCGATGAAAAGTCGACATTCGTTGACTATGTGCTCATGACCGAGGTGCACCAGTAGACCGTTTACATCTTTGCAATAGCAAATGTCATCATCCATCTCAAAGTATTCAACAAGTTCTCTGTGTCTATGACGAAATTTAGATATCGGAGTATTGGGCGCTAAAAGATTCCATTCTTTGAGTCGCAAACCGAGTAATTCCGCTTGTAATTTTGGTAAGAGCGAGATCACGTATTAGATCTGAAAGTTCTGAATGGTTAATTAAGTGAACACCATCATTCACCGGTATATAATCAGAGTCAGAATTAGTTTCGAAAGCAGGTAAACTATCACTTTCTGATGGTTCATTCACGTCCAACGGATATTGTTCTGGTGGAACTGGGATCGGACACATGATTGGATCATGAGGCACTGGTTTCGAAACTGATTCAATATTTGAATAAACCACAGACGTTATAGTTTTAAAAGTGAAACCATGGATATTTGTCAAACAGAAGTAACAATCAGTAGCGTGATTTGTCGGTTCACGCCGTATTACTGGCACTCCAAAAGGCATCGACTTATGCTTCGGCGATTTTTGTAACCAACCTGCCAATGTATTTGAACAAGCCGAACAAACTGCATTTGGCTTCCAAGATTTATTTGCATCATCAACTTTCGAATCGAAATAAAGTTCATATGCTTTCTTTAGTAATGGTGTAACGTTTTTCTGATGAACACGATCGGTAAAATATCCGCACACGTAACAGAACAGATCAGCCGAATTTCTACAACTTTTAGAAGCCATATTTTTCTCAGAATTATTTCAAAATACAGTAACTATTTGAAAAATAGCGTAACATATGTCATGCATCTTTTAGCAGTATAAAAAGTAGAATTATTTTGCATTTTATTAATTTTTAATAAGTTATATAGATCATCGACAACACACAACAGAAATGGAATCCAGTGGACTCTGACTAAGCAGTTGGATGATCTGGATTTTGCTGATGACTTGGCTCTTCTGTCCCATAACCGTAATCAGATGCAGGACAAATTGAAAACACTTGATGAGAGGTCACAGCAATTGGGTCTGAAAATACACAGGGAAAAGACAAAAATAATGAGAATAAATGCAGGTAATGATAACAGGGTTGAACTTGAAGAAACACCAATACAAGATGTAGAATCATACACATATCTTGGCAGTAATATAGACAAAGTTGGAGGGACAGACAGTGATATCAAAATAAGAATACAAAAGGCAAGAGGAGCTTTCATTGCATTGGGAAATATATGGAGATCAAGAGAAATCGGATCCAACACGAAAATAAGAATCTTCAACTCAAATGTGAAGTCAGTCCTATTGTATGGCTCGGAGACATGGAGAACAACAAAGACAACAACCAAAAAGCTACAGACTTTCATAAATGGGTGCTTGCGTAGAATAGAGGGATTAAAATGGTATGACAAGGTTACCAACGTGGAACTGATGACAAGAACTAGACAAGTGCCAGTGGAACAAGAGATGAGAAGAAGACGATGGCGATGGATAGGACACACACTGAGGAAACCTGTTGATAGCATTACAAGGCAGTCCTTGTTCTGGAACCCCCAGGGCAAGAGAGGCAGAGGAAGACCAAGAAGTACATGGAGAAGAGAGTTGGAAACAGAGGTGAAAATGATGAGGAGAACATGGAAAGAACTTGAGATGATGGCACGGGACAGGAGGACTTGGCATGTGTTTGTTGAAGGCCTATGCTCCTTTGGGAGTGGAGGGTTATGAATGAATATAGTAAAAATGATACGGAGCAAATAACGGTTTCCCAAAAATATATTTATTCACAAATATCTTATGAACCCGATGTGATAGAGATAAACGGATTTCAGATTTGAAATCAGCGCAAGAAACTGACCTAAAAACACTTATTCTTATATAAGAAAATGTTGTTTGTCAGTGTTATCAGAATAATAAAAATAAGCAAACTCTCAGATTGGGATGCTGGAACGTCCGAACTATGTTGACTGGACTATCCGGAAACCTACAGGACGTAAACGATGTAAGGAAGACAGCCATGATTAATGATGAGCTTAAACGACTTCAGGTGGATATAGTTGCACTTCAGGAAACGCACCTGGCGGGCTCTGGAACGGTGAGCGAGAAGGACTACACATTTTATTGGCAAGGGAAAGTACTTAATAAAGCTAGAGAACACGGAGTAGGTTTTGCGGTAAAAAAATCGCTAACTAAAATGGTTGAACCCGGCGAGAATGGATCAGAACGCCTGTTAACGCTCCGCCTGCAAACTAGCACAGGTCCCATCACCCTTGTCAGTGTGTATGCTCCTACTCTGTACTCTGCCTCAGAAGCTAAAGATGAGTTCTACGAGAATCTAGCAGCAATCATCAAAAGCATACATAGGCAAGAACAGCTTGTTCTCCTTGGCGACTTTAACGCTACAGTGGGTGCCGATAATGTTTCATGGCCTTCATGTCTGGGCAGGTTTGGTATTGGCAAGATGAATGAAAATGGACAACGGCTCTTAGAGTTGTGTGTCCACCATGACCTCTGCGTGACCAACACCTACTTTCAGACAAAACCCCACGATCCAAGCACTGGCACCAACTGGACCTGATTCTCGTCACAAGGCCACTTCTCAGGTCTGTGCTCTCCACGCGCTCGTACCATAGTGCAGACTGTGATACAGATAACTCCTTGGTTTTGCTGCAAAATCAGAGCACAACCAAGAAAACTCTATTGTGTCAGACATGAAGGGAAACCACGCATTGATACCAGCAAGATGTCAGACCCTGTCATGATCACTCAATTTACTGCGACCTTCAAGAAAGTGCTCAGTAGCCCTCAGCATGGTAATACTATTACAGAGAACTGGGAGCATCTACGGAACACCATTCAAAGTACTGCACTTGCCACCTTTGGTAAGAAAACGACAAAGTCAAATGACTGGTTTGATGCTTTATCGGATGTGATGGCAGCTGTCATTGATGCTAAGCGCAGTGCTATGAATGAATACTGTAGTAAAATCTGCGAGAATAATCGCTCATTTCAGTAAGAGTTTAGTCATAAAATGATAATAAATAAACCCGCCCTATTGTGTCTGACGGTGATCCTCTCACACGCCAGCATAGCGCTGAAATTTGTGCAGTGCTCAAGCCTATAGAACGATCCCATGGTAAAAATCTAACACGCGTTTTAATTTCGGTTTCGAAAACGTACTACCAACATTTAACATTTTGCCAGATCTGCTGCATACACAATGCAGCCTAGACTTATAATTAACGATTTTGCGGAAGTGTGCCGCAAAATAACTATCTGAATTAACGTATTCTGTCAACTTTAACGCAAAATTTAGTAGTAATCCTTACATTTTTTGGTAGTGTTACACGATACAATACAAATTATTAACGCCAATTCTTAACCCGCCACGCCAACACCCCGCTTCGCTTGACACATTCTGCCATGCATATATACACGCTGCGACAAAGCCAACAGAAGCAAACACGCAGACAATTTTATTGCCTCCTCGCGGTAATGTTTCTGACGTCACAAAAACAAGTTAGTTATTTGAAAAAACATGCTGGCGAGATGAAAGAAAGGGAAAGACGGCGGTCTTGTGTAAAAAAAATTATTTGACGATTGCCGGTGAGAAAATTGAAAATCTAAACCATCATGAATCTGACAATAAAAATCATATGGTAGTATAGCTTAGAGTCCACTGAGCAAGAATGTGTTTTAAATAATATTGTATTACAAGTATCAGTCAAGTTATTGAGAAAATACTAAATGTCTACGGACGCACGACTAGACAGACTGTTGTTCCTGCTTGTTTTTCATAACGTTAGTGGGGACACCGGCTTAGAAGGGAGGCATTGCGGTAAATTCAAATTCGCTTGGGTAACAAGAGTATAGGAGGGAAAAGGGGAGCGGTAGGAAAACTGTTACCAAAAACTAACATCGTTTTGTATTGGCATAACTAAAGCAGACTGGCCAATCGACTACCAGACGCAGAGTATGTTTGGAATTGTTTTTGTTTTTCAAAAACTGCATTTGAATTCTGGTAGTCGCAAGCTTTCGATTGGCCAGTGCTACTAAATATTAGCAAAAAGCTTTCACTATTCATTGCCAGTTGAACAGTATTTTTTATTCAGATACGCTGAGAACAGCTGTGATAAAATTTAAAGTAAATTAAATAACTAAATAAGTATTTCACACTCTGGACGGAGCAGAAGAAACCGAGGCCATTTCTTTGCAAAGTCAGCGTCATTTGTTTATATTTCTTGATTTGTGGTAAGAATGCTTTATGAATTTAATATGTTTAATCCCATTACCAAAGTTAGATACTGCTATTGGGAAAAAGTGAAGGACGTGCCGGGAGCAGACATTGTTGAGTCCTCACATTGAAATGTATCTAACTGATGTAGTCATGATTATGTTTGAATATTATTGTATTAGAGTATATTAGTAAGCCTCCGTGTTCCATGAACACTGTTCAACATGCCTGAAGCATTTATATTTAAAAAAGAAAAGAAGAGAAAATCATACCAAAGGAAATGTGGTTACTCCTCATTATTTTTTTGAGGAAAACTATGTAAACGTACAGTGGCGTATCTGCCATAGGGACCTGAGGTGTGGTCACAGCAAGGTGGGAGTCATGAAAAACTAGGGGCGAGTGCACCTGAAATGCACGCGAGGCTGACCCCATATCTCCGTAGGGAAATAAATAATATCAAAAGTGATCAGATATAAAAGGCCAGGGTGTCCTTTTGTTGCAGAGGTTTTGTTTCCTGTTGCCAGCTGGTAACAGGAAACCTGAGGAGTGACGATAACGCCAAGTGTGATGTGATATCGATATTTCTGCAACTACACACTATCTTATCATCCAACAAGAAACCCCAGGTGATATGTTAAGGACCTGGGTATATCTGACAGTTTCGTTTTAAATAAACACTGGTATTTCAAATCATACTCAGGAAGTTGATGGGGTATGATGATAATACAGCCCCTCATACACAGTTACTCTCCCTCTTAGATGAATAAAGTGTAAGCTGTGAACATTCCAACAGGAAAGACAGATATTAACTTTGTAGTTATTGGGCAGATTGTCCACACAATTTTAGTTGATCTTTTATGTAAACTATCTTGTCCTCATTTTCAAAGACCTGTCCAAACGATATGACTGGACAGGCAAAATAAATTGTACAAAAAATTATCAAATTTAAAGAAAAACTTAACCACAGGTTTTATTCACTTCCTCATAGAAACTTAAAGTGTTTTTGTGTTGTGTACCATCATTTCATTTCTCCTCTAGACACTAGGTACATCATACACCAGACACTAGAGCCAAAATAGTGATCGTGTGAGATCTAGGGAGGTAGCGTTAGCTTCCCTGCACATAATTCATCATCATCATTTATAGAGTCAGGGGCCTACATGTGCTTGACCTCACACGGTTAATACATACACGGATTTCATTCTTTTAGGATACCATCATAACCTCCCCAGCAAAATCTAACTTTGCTACAAATACAAACGTTCGCCGAGTGCTAGAACCCTACAGATCCTGAGGGCTACGAGAAGCAAAGTTCAACAAACTGCTCGACGCTGTGCAAATGACTATTTGCTCCAGCTCAGTGAGAGCATCCAGATCGCAGCGCAAACAGGCAACATTAGACAAATGTATGACGGTATAAAGAAAGCAATTGGCCCCCAAAAAAGTAAGACGGCACCGCTAAAATCCATCAGCGGAGAGAAGCTAACCGATAAGGGTAAGCAGATGGAGAGGTGGGTCGAGCACTACTCTGAGCTTTACGCTAGAGAAAATACCGTTACGCCTGCAGCCTTTGATGCTGTCAAATGTCTGCCAACTATGGAGGAGCTGGATGCCGAACCAACATTAGAGGAACTCAGCAAGGCCATTGATAGCTTGGCCTCTGGCAAAGCACCAGGCAGTGATGGGATTCCTCCTGATTTAATCAAATTCTGCAAGAGCACGCTATTACATCCCCTGCATAGGATGCTGTGCCAGTGCTGGGAAGAGACAACTATTCCTCAAGACATGCGAGATGCCAGGATTGTAACACTATATAAAAATAAAGGAGACAGAAGTGATTGCAATAACTACAGAGGCATCTCTCTTCTTAGTATTGTTGGTAAGGTTTTTGCCAAAGTCATCTTAATGCGACTACACAAGTTAGCTGAGCGCATATATCCAGAGTCACAGTGCGGATTCCGAGCTGGTAGATCAACAACAGACATGATCTTCTCTGTACGCCAGCTTCAGGAAAAATCAAGAGAGCAGAAAAGGCCTTTATATATCGCCTTTATAGACCTCACAAAAGCATTTGACCTGGTTAGTAAGGATAGACTCTTCAAAATCCTCCTGAAAATAGGCTGCCCTTCTAAAATGCTGGAAATGATAAAGTCATTCCATGACGACATGAAGGGAACAGTCCAATATGCTGGAAGCACACGTCACAGCCCTTTGACATACGAAGTGGCGTTAAACAAGGCTGTGTTCTGGCTCTGACCCTCTTCGGGATCTTCTTTGCCCTACTCTTGAAACATGCTTTCAGAGATGCAACTGAAGGAATATGCCTTCACACTAGGTCAGATGGCTGTCTGTTTAATCTTTCAAGGCTGAAGGCAAAAACAAAAATCAGAAGGGTCACTATAAGAGACTTGTTGTTCGCTGATGATGCTGCAGTCGTCACTCAAAGCCAACAGGAGCTTCAGAACGTGATGAATCGCTTCACTGAAGCAGGCAAGGACTTTGGCCTCACAATAAGTCTAAAGAAAACGAATGTGCTGAGTCAGGATGCGGGGGCTGCACCAGTTATCACTATCGATAACTATGAATTGGCAGTGGTACATCACTTCACATACCTAGGGTCTACCATCAATGACAAACTCTCACTGGATACAGAAATCGACAGCCGCATTGGCAAAGCTGCAGCTACCTTTGCCCGCCTCACATCGCGTGTTTGGGGAAACTCCAAACTCACAATGAAGACCAAAGCTGCGGTATATAATGCCTGCGTCACCAGCACACTCCTATATGGCAGCGAGATCTGGACGACCTATGCTAAGCAGGAAAGAAGGCTCAATACCTTCCATTTACGGTGTCTACGCCGCATCCTCGGCATCTCGTGGAAAGATAAAGTGACTAATGTCGAGGTGTTGTCACGTGCTGGCCTTCAAAGTATGTATACACTGCCTAGACAGCGCAGACTTCGCTGGCTTGTTCATGTTCGCCGCATGGAAGATGGTCGCATCCCAAAAGATATCTTCTACGGACAATTAGCAGATGGCAGGAGAACAGTTGGGCGACCACAGCTGAGGTTCAAAGATGTGTGCAAGAGAGATATGAGGGCACTGGACATGGATCCAGCAACACGAGAGGATGAAGCTGCCGATCGCACTAATTGGCGATGCTATTTACGGCGTCAACTCAGATTGGGCGAAGAGAGGCTCACACAACAAGCAGAGGAGGGGAGAAAACGACGAAAGGAGCACCAGGAAAATAAGCAGCTGAGGGCTGTCAGCTCAGGGGCGCATTCCCATAGTAAGTTATGACTGAAGTGGCTATTATTATTATTATTATTATTAGAATAAACATGACATTTTTATTAGCACTTTAATTTTCTGATAGGTGGATTGTTCTGAGAATGTATGCAACAGAAATCTATACCCAGGTGATGGACTGCCTATTAGGAAATAAGTCTTGCCACAGATTGCCTCCCCTTAGCTCCTCAGTAGTGGTCCACCAGTGGCCAACACTCAAGAGTATCTAATATGGGTCTTCAAAGGTGTCTACCTTCGCACAAGATTACTCTTGGCAGAGTTGTAGTTAGAAGGATAATGATGCTTTTATCTCAAGGTAGTTTTCACAAGATGTTTTCAGAAGTCGAGAACAATGCTGCATAGGGCAGAGCACTATTAACTTATATCTGATCCGTCGCCTTTCGTGAAGAATTAAGCAAGGTTTTAGCCCGTTCAAGCCCCCAGCTGGTTTACTCCAGCGAAATTCTTTTATCAGTATTTGCTCTATAGATGTAAATATATGTCTAGATGTATATATATATTAAAGAGTCTTGCTCATACGTTTGCTTTCATACCTATAATAACTGAATAAACAATGATTGTTTTGTTTTAAAATAACACGTAACAAATTTAATATTCAATTAGCTTTTAACAGGTTAAAATAACGATGGAATGATGGTGAATTTTAGATATATATAAAATGTGTCTTCACTGAAACCAGGGTTGAGGATTTATAAAATGTGTTTGTCCTTTTGCTGTTTCCATTAATAAGAACTTAGCTGATCTAAGTGAGTCCTGCAGCCGTGGTTTCGTCAATTCTTTTGCGATGAGGGCACTTCTCCACACAATTCGTTCAATTTAGGGGGTTAGGGTTGAATCCCTGCTCGTGACTCAAAACTGGTTTTGTAGAAACTTTAGTCTTGCAGCTTCGTACCAAGAACGGGACCCAAAGATGCAGCAATAGAGAATGCAGTCAGCGACCCATAGCTTGACTGCTTGCATCAGAGTCAGCGAACCAGAGCTGACTAAGACCCTACTCCACCTCCACGTGGTGGTCCTGGAAACGGGCTGCTTCACTGTAGTCTGGCTGAGAGAGTAGGGATCGCAGAGGGAAGGCAAACCCGGTTTCAAAAACTGCCGTGCTGAAGTCGGATGTGTCGACCGAAAGGTGCAGATATCACAGCTCCGGCGTAAACAGACACAACGCAACCAACGTCCTTTTCACGACGAACGAGGAAGAAGAAGAAGAAGTACCAAGAACACAAATTAACTTTTGGGAACACAATCTCCTGGCACAGATTTATGGATTTAGTAAAATCTGCGAGAATAATCGCTCATTTTTGTAAGATTTTAGTCATAAAATGATAATAAATAAACCCGCCCTATTGTGTCTGACGGTGATACTCCCACACGCCAGCATAGCGCTGAATTTTGTGCCATGGAACGGCTTAGAACCGACCCCGCCGTTTAAAACCTACTCGCTTTCCTTGTGACGTACATTTTTAACATTTTGCCCGATCTGATAGAGACTGTGGCAAGACTTACAATTAACGATCTTGCGGAAGTGTGCCGCCAAACTACTGTCTGAATTAACGTAATATTTAACTTTAACGCTGGTAATCAGTAGTAATCCTTACATTTTTTGGTAGTGTAAAACGAGACAATACAAATATTTAACGCCTATTCAAATACCCGCCGCTCAAAACCCCGCTTCGCTTGACACGTTGTGCCATGCATATATACACGCTGCGGCAAAGCCAACAGAGGCAAACACGCAGACAATTTTTTTTCTCCTCGCGGTAGTATTACTGACGTCACTAAAACAAGTTAGTTATTTGAAAATACATGCTAGCGAGAGATGAGAAAGGGGGGAAAGATGGCCGTCTTGTGTAAAATTTTTATTTGACGATTGACAGTGACAAAATTGAAAATCTAAACCATCATGAAACTGACCATAAAAATTATATGGTAGTATAGCTTAAAGTCCACTGAGCAAGAATGTGTTTTAAATAATATGGTAGTCCAAGTATTAGCCAAGTTATTGAGAAAATACTAAATGTCTACGGACGCACGACCAGACAGACTGTTGTTCCTGCTTGTTTTTTTCATAACGTTAGTGGGAACGCCAGCTTAGAAAAGAGTATAGGGGGAGAGGGGAGCGGTAGGAAATTTGTTACCCAAAACTAAACATCTTTTTGTATTGGCATAACTAAAGCAGGCTGGCCAATCGACTACCAGACACCGAGTTTGTTTGGAATAATTTTTATTTTTCAAAAACTACATTTGAATTCTGGTGGTCGCAAGCTTTCGATTGGCCAGTGCTAATAAATATTAGCAAAAGGCTTTCATTATTCATTGCCAGTTGAACTAAACTTTTCATTCAAATACGCTGAGATCAGCTGTGTTAATTTTAAAATTAAATAAAGAAGTATTCACAGTCTGGACAGTGCAGAAGAAACTGAGGCCATTTCTTTGCAAGTCAGCGTCATTTGTTTATATTTCTTGAAATTTGTGGTAAGAATGCTTTATGAATTTAATATGTTTAATCCCACTGCCAACGTTAGATACTGCTATTGGGAAAAGTGAAGGACGTGCCGGGAGCAGACATTGTTTAGTCCTCACATTGAACTGTATCTAATTGATGTATGTTGTCATGATTGTGTTTTAATAATTATTGCATTAGAATATGTTAGTGAGCCTCTGTGTTCCATGAACACTGTTTAACATGCCTGAAGCATTTACATTTAAAAAGGAAAAGAGAAAATCATACCAAAGGAAATGTGGTTACTCCACATTATTTTATTGAGGAAAACTATGTAAACGTACATTGGCGTATCTGAGGTGTGGTCACAGCAAGGTGTGAGTCATTTAAAATTAGGGGCGAGTGCACCTGTAATGCACTCGAGGCTGACCCCATATCACCGTAGGAAAATAATAAATATAATAAGTGATCAGATATAAAATGCCAGGGTGTCCTTTTGTTGCAGAGGTTTTATTTCCTGTTGCCAGCTGGTAACAGGAAACCTGCTGAGTGAGAATAAAGCCATCAAGTCTCCGACCATTCGTTTATGCTGTCAAAAGATAACGGGAGGAGCTTGGGCATTTTGAGAGATCGAGATTTTCTGCAACTTCATACTGTATTATCATTCTACAATGAATCCCAGGTGATGTGTTAAGCATCTGGGTATATCTGACACTTTCGTTTAATAAACACTGGTATTTCAAATCATACTCAGGAAGTTTATGGGGTGTGATGAAACTACAGCCCCTCATACACAGTGACTCTCCCTCTTAGATGAATAAAGTGTAAGCTGTGAACATTCCAACAGGAAAGATATATATAGTGACTTTATAGTTATTTTGCAAATTGTCCACACATTTTTAGTTGATCTTTTCTGTAAACTATCTTGTCCTCATTTTCAAAGACCTGTCCAAAAGATATGGCTGGACAGGCAGATTAAATTGTACAGAAAAAAAAAAAACATTCATTTTAAAGAAAAACTTAACCACTGGTTTTATTCACTTTCTCATAGAAAATTAAAGTGTTTTTGTGTTGTGTACCATCATTTCATTTCTCCCCTAGACGCTAGGTACATCATACACCAGACACTAGAGCCAAAATAGTGACCGTGTGAGATCTAGGGAGGTAGCGTTAGGTTCCCTGCATATATTTCATCATCATCTTTTAGAGTCAGGGCTTACATGTGTGTCGTGAAACATTCTAAATCCACATATCTAAATTAAAAGGTAAATGTAAAGCCTAACGAATTAATTCAATAAAAGGAAAGAGGAATGGTAAAAGAACAGTGCTGTCACAATGGCGTACAAAAATCCCCCTTTTTCTACTTCGTCTGCAAAATTGTAACGCTTTCACGTTTGATAGTAAAGCCTACAGCAGCACACACGCCTTTCTAAAAATAAAACGTGTACTGTATTTATTAGAAAAACCTTGAGATACGCACACTGCTTAATGACCTAGATAAAATACTAGCATTAATGTCATTATATACACTGCGTAATGAAAAGACAGACGGACTTAGAAGAGAGAGATAGAGAGATGAACGGAGGAACGCAGGCAATACTACCACAGTCTCGCGATTAATAGTAACTCCAATCCCACGCGTAAGGCATGAAGCACTAACTTTTTCAAATAGACAGTGATAAAAAACACTACCAATACACGGTAAGGTTTTAAAAAACATGTTTAATGCTTATTAGGAAACATGACACAATACTGTTTTACGTTTGAAATCCTGACAGTACAGAAGACACCCCATCGTATCGAAGTGAACGGGTGGTAGAAGAAAATACATATTTGAACGCAGCCACTTAGCTTCATTAAATTTATATATTTGGGTTCCTTAGGACTTGCTGACAAAGAATATGTTAAGTGTTACGCAAATAGTCTAGGAATTACCAAATTATAGCCAAAATAAAATAGTGAGGGTGTCAGACAACACAGGATCAAATTTGCTCAGTGGCATGTTTTAAAACCACTATTTTACGGGAAATAGGCCAACAAGTAAAATCCGATTTGATTGGCTAGAATAATATGTAAGGCTAAACATGATTAGTCGATTGCAAATACTATTTTTGGTTGTTAATAGAAACGATAGAAAGAGTACATTTTTTTCAAATGCTTTTGTAAACATGGTCCCATTGGCTAGACCATTTGATATAGTCAATTAGGAGCGTCAGTTCAGTGCCACATTTTGAAAATAAACTTACTAAGAAACAAGTGCGTTGAGATCCAGCTCATATTTTTTCTAAATAAAAGCCTGGGACAGAGGCAGATCGGAATTGTGCCATAATTCATCGCCAGTCAACGTATTTGTTTATTATTTCCATGAATTGTGGTAAGCTAGCCCTATTTGATATCTTTTTGATGAAAATTGAATGTGAATTGATAATGTATGTCTGTATGTGTGTGGTTCAGTAATAACCAAAAGGCAAAACCTAGATATTGCTCCAACATGAACAAAACTTGTCGAAGAGGAGTGAAACTGCATGGGATTGCCAAATAGTACTATGACACCTATCTTATTGAATAGAAGGAAATAATGCTGGAATTGCAGAGGCGTTGTAACCATTAGGGAGAGGAATACTGGTGTAAATTGTTTCAGATGAAGCTAGCAGTTGGCCTACCGCGCTGAACTCTGTGTTTGTTATGTATTGTGTTTCAGTGTGGAAATAGATTATAAATTAGTTCTGAAGTAGGAGGTACGACCTTCTTGTTTCAGGGACCGTGGTCCTAACGTGATTAAGCAGCACCTGGTCTGAGTTTTGCTGAATCCAGAGGCTGGCAGCATACTCCTTGGTCAAGATAGCGACCAGTATTGTTTCTCAAGGAAACGGTGAAGCAAGCGAGCAGTGGAGACTGTTTCCTGCCGCCCTCACAGAAGATAAGATTCGTTGGCCAGAGCAGCTCAATCTTATGTACCCCCCTCTAAAATTGACAGTATATTAAATAAAGAGGGACAAGTAATTGTTTAAAATGACAGGAACTGTGAACTTTTCCAATACTATTTCCACCAGAAACAGACACTTGAAGTCATGATGACTAACAACCACCTAGCTTGAAAAAGCCAGTATTACCTCATAGTACTACATCACAACTTACACACATATTGTAATAATAATAATATATGTCAATACAAAGATCATATCTATAAATTGTGTACATACAACTTGTAATTACAATTGATTGTGATTCCTGGTTCACTTTGTAGTTGAATCAGGATATCTATTATTGACAGGAATTAATACATATTTTTAAAAGTTACCCTTGACTTATTAAGATAGCCTTATAGACTGTTCTATGTATGTGAGTGTCACAGTGTTGTAAAGTATTGTGGATTAAATTAAATTGTTTATCTGTCTGTTGTTGTTGTGACTTACACTTCATCATTATCATAACCCTAGACATTCAACGTAGTCATTACAATATTCCAGAATAAGCCTGACTGAGGTATAAATGTGGTAGCAAGTAAGGTTATCTGTAATACACCACACTTATTAGATACAGATACCTTCACAGCTGATCTCAGTCAGTACACTAAGTCCCCTATAAATATTTATACCATCCCACTTTACCACATATATTGGGGTCCCGTCCGGGAGTTTGAATCTTCTCCTATTGCATATATTGGGGGGTAATTCACTTCAGGGAATAATAAAGAATTAAAAGGGTATCCTTGGGTGAAAATAAATATGGTTGAGCTCTCAGTGCCTGTGGTTGTCCTTAGAAAATTATTTATAGATTGAATTGTTTAGTTAAATATTGTATACATTTGCCTGTTAGAAAATGGCGGACCTAGCAAAATTTCGATTTGCTGCTGTGCAGGCTGCTAAAGAGTTAGGAATGGACGGGCAAGTTATGATTGCTTATGTCACTACGGAATGTGACAAATATATTGAACGTGAAGAAAGAAAATTTGAAGCAGAAAGAAAATTAGAATCGGAAAGATTAGAAAAAGAAGCTGAAAGAAAGTTAGAGGCGGAAAAGGAAATTAAGAGGTTGCAGATTGAGGCTGAGGCTAAGGCATTGGAGGCAGATAGGGAGATTAAAAGGCTCCAGTATGAAGAGAAGAAATTGGAGGCAGAAAGGGAAGCCGAAGAAAGAAGGCAAGCTACAGAAAGAGAAGAAAGAAGGCAAGCTACAGAAAGAGAAGAAAGGAGACAGGCTGCAGAAAGGGAAGCAGAAAAGGAGGAGAAGAGATTACAAAGGGAACATGTGTTACGACTAAGGGAGTTGGAATTTCAAGGCCATGCTCCTGAAAATGGTGCCAGTCCCTTTACCTCTGATGCCACTGCTAGTCAGGGAGCCTCAACCTCAGCTATGAACTTTCATTTAGATCATTTTGTTGAGAAAGAAGATGATATCGAGAGCTATCTAAATAGATATGAACTATTAGCTACCACGTATGGGTTAGGGAGAGAAAGGTGGAGCTTAAAGTTATCTCAAGGGCTTCGTGGTGCAGCTTATGAAGTTTTTTCCAAAATGAGCAGAGATGATCAAGAAAATTATGACATGCTAAAGCAGGCTCTTTTGTTAAGATATGAAAAGAATGGTGAATTTTATAGGAAAAAATTTAGGAATGCTAAACTACTGTCAGGTGAAACCTATCACCAGTTCTCTGCACGGTTAGAGACATACTTGGAGAAATGGACTTCTCTGGGGAAAACCCAAGATCTTAAGGAAATGATCCTTATAGAACAACTAAGAGAGTCCATGGCTCCAGACCTGAGAAAGTTTCTCATGGAACAAGGTGCAGAGAGGCTGGGTGAGTTACTAAATGTCGCTGAAAGGTATCTGGCAGCTCAAGCAGAAGTAACAGGTAATAAAAAGAAACAGGTAGACAATTATCAGGCACCACAAAACTTTAATGAATTTGATCATAGAGATCAAAACAAAGGTAAGCATCAGTTAGATAGGCCACGAAATGACTATAAAAATAAAACCCCACAATTCAATGAAAGGAAATATGATAACAGGAAACCCTTCAGACAGGAAGGAAAATATTGTCAAATAAGCAGGATGCATAATCATAATCCTAGTGAATGTGGTAGGAAAGTTCCTCCATATCACGCGGCATGCATGATAACAGTGGACAAGGGGAAGAAGAAACTGACAGAGAATCATATAAATCTTCAACATCCCTCCATCTGTGAAGAAGTGACATGTAATGGTGCCAAGGTTAGGTGCCTTTATGATTCAGGTTTAGAATATGACTCAGCTGTGAGTGCAACCCTAGTGCACCCTGAACAGTATACCACAGAGAAAGTGGAGATACAAGGGGCCGTAAAGGGAATATCCACCATGACACTTCCCGTAGCCGAGATCAATGTAGAGACAAGGTACGTGGAAGGAGTGATTAGAACAGCCGTGTGTGACGACCCTAATTACCCGCTGGTGTTAGGAAGCAAATATGTTTTTCTAGGAAGCCCTGTAAAACCTGTGGTAATGGCCACGCTTCAGGTCAGGTCGACCCCTAGTAAAACGGAGGAGGAACCACCACTAGTTTATTCTCATAAGCAGATGAGAAAGGCCCAGGAAAAAGATAAAACATTAAAACCTTGCTTTGGTAAATTGCCAACAAGCCATGCACACCCTAAGAAAGGACAATTTTATTTGAAGGAAGGACTGCTCTTCAGGAAAGCTAGAGCAGGATCCAAAGAACAGGGACAATTGGTATTGCCAACCCCCTACAGGGAAAAAGTGATGGCACAAGCTCATGTTGTACCAGACGGTGGACACCAGAGAAATGGGACCACCCGTCAAAGGACATCGGAAAAATTCTACTGGCCCCAAGTAGCTGCTTATATTGCACAATATGTGGGGGCCTGTGAAAAATGTAGCAAGGTACAGTCCTCAAGTTGGGAAAATCATAATCAGATGCCAGCCAAGCATTCTGAAACATATGGGCCTAACAATAACAAGGAAAATAACAATAATAAGGTTGACATAGAGAATAGGTATCCACCTTCCCCCCAACAGTGTTCACCAAAAATAATTAGATTCGCAACTCTGAGAAGGGCATCCAGAGAAAATAGAAACTCAGACCAGTCAACCCAGGAACAGTTTGAAGCCGCAGTTAGGGAGCTGGCTGACATTGACATTGAAGATGATCCGCCTAAGTTAAAACCGAAACAAATTGTTAACAGAAGAACAGTGGGCAGTGGACGAGTGAGCAATTCGGAAAATGCTCACAGCGCTTCACAATATGGCTATTAACTTAGCCTTAAAAGGGCACTGGTGACATTGGTAGTCACCCGACCCTACACCGTCCAAGGGGAAGTAGTGTTCGGACCCTGGATGGAGATAACCCACACATCTTATAGCAATGCTAAGGGCGAATTGATTTCTGATGCAGAAACTCATTTCCCCACATATTATCTTAATTCACCAGATTGTCGGTAGGCGGAACTATAGTTGGTGAATATGGCCTCCATTTGAGTGGCACATTATAGAACATTATAAATATATTATTAGAAGGGTGTTTCCACATTCAATCACGCCTGAGATCAGACCAATTGTTGGCTGTGAACATTTCGGAGGAGCAGAGTGTCTCCATTGTTGCCTTTTTGAATTGAGGATAGTCCGAGTGTTTATTAAGGCTGATCAGGAAATTATTGGATCCCTTACACAACTCAGATATCACCATATAGATCAACTCCTCATAACGTACAAATTGAGGAACATCTAATATTCTCGGGACATGTCGTTGAGCAGACTCAGAGAAGAGAAATGGTGAATACTGATTGCTAAGCAGCAATAAGACAAGCAGTAACACTTGCCGCTGTTCAGTAATAAAACTGAAATGGATTCTTGGATTGCAGAGGTCTGAGGCAACCTTCGTCAGTAGTGCTTACTTTGAATTGACCCACCTGCATTAATCCATGATCAAAATAAAATCAGAGAAACGTTGATGCAGATTTTCTAAGCCGCCATCCGTGCGATGAAAATCAAAGAAATCACCAAGAATAATAAATTTCTCTATGTGTATATAGAATTATAGACTGACATATAACGTCTGTTTTAAGTGGGGAGAATTTGTCGTGAAACATTCTAAATCCACATATCTAAATTAAAAGGTAAATGTAAAGCCTAACGAATTAATTCAATAAAAGGAAAGAGGAATGGTAAAAGAACAGTGCTGTCACAATGGCGTACAAAAATCCCCCTTTTTTCTACTTCGTCTGCAAAATTGTAACGCTTTCACGTTTGATAGTAAAGCCTACAGCAGCATACACGCCTTTCTAAAAAAAAAACGTGTACTGTATTTATTAGAAAAACCTTGAGATACGCACACTGCTTAATGACCTAGATAAAATACTAGCATTAATGTCATTATATACACTGCGTAATGAAAAGACAGACGGACTTAGAAGAGAGAGATAGAGAGATGAACGGAGGAACGCAGGCAATACTACCACAGTCTCGCGATTAATAGTAACTCCAATCCCACGCGTAAGGCATGAAGCACTAACTTTTTTTTTTTTTTTATTCAAATAGACAGTGATAAAAAACACTACCAATACACGGTAAGGTTTTAAAAAACATGTTTAATGCTTATTAGGAAACATGACACAATACTGTTTTACGTTTGAAATCCTGACAGTACAGAAGACACCCCATCGTATCGAAGTGAACGGGTGGTAGAAGAAAATACATATTTTGAACGCAGCCACTTAGCTTCATTAAATTTATATATTTGGGTTCCTTAGGACTTGCTGACAAAGAATATGTTAAGTGTTACGCAAATAGTCTAGGAATTACCAAATTATAGCCAAAATAAAATAGTGAGGGTGTCAGACAACACAGGATCAAATTTGCTCAGTGGCATGTTTTAAAACCACTATTTTACGGGAAATAGGCCAACAAGTAAAATCCGATTTGATTGGCTAGAATAATATGTAAGGCTAAACATGATTAGTCGATTGCAAATACTATTTTTGGTTGTTAATAGAAACGATAGAAAGAGTACATTTTTTTCAAATGCTTTTGTAAACATGGTCCCATTGGCTAGACCATTTGATATAGTCAATTAGGAGCGTCAGTTCAGTGCCACATTTTGAAAATAAACTTACTAAGAAACAAGTGCGTTGAGATCCAGCTCATATTTTTCTAAATAAAAGCCTGGGACAGAGGCAGATCGGAATTGTGCCATAATTCATCGCCAGTCAACGTATTTGTTTATTATTTCCATGAATTGTGGTAAGCTAGCCCTATTTGATATCTTTTTGATGAAAATTGAATGTGAATTGATAATGTATGTCTGTATGTGTGTGGTTCAGTAATAACCAAAAGGCAAAACCTAGATATTGCTCCAACATGAACAAAACTTGTCGAAGAGGAGTGAAACTGCATGGGATTGCCAAATAGTACTATGACACCTATCTTATTGAATAGAAGGAAATAATGCTGGAATTGCAGAGGCGTTGTAACCATTAGGGAGAGGAATACTGGTGTAAATTGTTTCAGATGAAGCTAGCAGTTGGCCTACCGCGCTGAACTCTGTGTTTGTTATGTATTGTGTTTCAGTGTGGAAATAGATTATAAATTAGTTCTGAAGTAGGAGGTACGACCTTCTTGTTTCAGGGACCGTGGTCCTAACGTGTTGAAGCAGCACCTGGTCTGAGTTTTGCTGAATCCAGAGGCTGGCAGCATACTCCTTGGTCAAGATAGCGACCAGTATTGTTTCTCAAGGAAACGGTGAAGCAAGCGAGCAGTGGAGACTGTTTCCTGCCGCCCTCACAGAAGATAAGATTCGTTGGCCAGAGCAGCTCAATCTTATGTACCCCCCCTCTAAAATTGACAGTATATTAAATAAAGAGGGACAAGTAATTGTTTAAAATGACAGGAACTGTGAACTTTTCCAATACTATTTCCACCAGAAACAGACACTTGAAGTCATGATGACTAACAACCACCTAGCTTGAAAAAGCCAGTATTATCTCATAGTACTACATCACAACTTACACACATATTGTAATAATAATAATATATGTCAATACAAAGATCATATCTATAAATTGTGTACATACAACTTGTAATTACAATTGATTGTGATTCCTGGTTCACTTTGTAGTTGAATCAGGATATCTATTATTGACAGGAATTAATACATATTTTTAAAAGTTACCCTTGACTTATTAAGATAGCCTTATAGACTGTTCTATGTATGTGAGTGTCACAGTGTTGTAAAGTATTGTGGATTAAATTAAATTGTTTATCTGTCTGTTGTTGTTGTGTCTTACACTTCATCATTATCATAACCCTAGACATTCAACGTAGTCATTACAATATTCCAGAATAAGCCTGACTGAGGTATAAATGTGGTAGCAAGTAAGGTTATCTGTAATACATCACACTTATTAGATACAGATACCTTCACAGCTGATCTCAGTCAGTACACTAAGTCCCCTATAAATATTTATACCATCCCACTTTACCACAATGTGCTTGACCTCACACGGTTAATACAGACACGGATTTCATTCTTTTAGGATACCATCATAACCTCCCCAGCAAATCAAACTTTGCTACAATGGACACAGAGGGTTGATGCGTTGGTACTTGTCTGGGTAATTTTATTATTGCTCTTATGAATTGTGTTTATGATTCCTGAAGTTTACTGTTTTTGCATTTAAAATTGCGGGTTCTCTTTTAAATTGTAAAGACGCCCAAATACTTCGATCTGGTTCCTTAAGTTTCCAGTCTTTGTATTTAAAATTGCGATTTCTTTTTTTAGGCAAAAAAAAAAAACCGCCCAAATACTTCGATCTGTCACTTATAATTTTGGAATTGTTTGTCCGATCCTTATCTCTGGCTCTGGGGAATTGCTCGCTTGACGTGGCGATACAGTCTGATTTTTGTTTCCGAATTGCTAGATTATATCTCGCAATGTTCACTCCAAGTCTCATATGGTATTTCTGACGAATTTCCCAATGAGAACCATTGTGTATTCCTGTTATCAATTCAAACCAATCGTAAGCTCTTTAGAACTGTGTGGGTCGGGGTGTTAAATCATGTCTATCCCCCGCGTGTTTTAAAATATCCTTTTTAAAATTCCAACGCGTGACCTCTTTCAAATATGTCCGTAATACCTCCAATTGCCCTGTATGCAAACTCACAAACACATCTGTGAACTCATGTCCTGCCCAATATAATTTTCCCAGACGGTCTATGTGTATATTATTGCTACAGAAATGGACCAGCGGAAGCGATAATCTCATTATCACCTGTGTTTTCGTGCATCCGAAAGACGGACAAACACGGATCACCGGCAGCTTAGACAAACAATATGGCTTCCTTTCCGTACTCTTACTTACTTACTTACTTACTTAGTCGTTCCCCTTCTACCGTGAGGTGTAGAGGTTTGGAAGAGAGAGCGCCAGACTATTCTATCAGCTGTCTTCTTCCTGGCCTGGTTCCATTCTAGTCCTCGGTCCTTCAAAGATTGTCTAATGTTGTCCTCCCAGCGGACTCTGGGTCGTCTTGGAGGTCTGGATCCCTGGCTCTTTGTTTCCCATGCTTGTCGTGGTAGCCGATCTTCTCCCATTCTGCAGACATGGCCAAACCATCTTAGTTGGGTCTGTTCTATTTGGGTCTGCAGCGGGTGGGATTTTAGGCCTTGACGTATCGTCTGGTTGCGGACCATGTCTCTTCTTGTTACTTCAACCACCTTCCTCAGATACCTCATTTCTGAGGTTTGGATCTGGCTTTTGTGGGTTGTAGTCATTGCCCATGACTCGCTTTCATATGTCAAGACCGGGACATAGGTGGAGCGGTATACAGCCATCTTCGTTTTCTTACCAACCTCTTTCTTGCTGAGGAATCCTTGATTTATGGCCTGATAAAGTCTCCCAGCCGCTGCTTTTCGAGTGGCCAACTCTTCTTTGATGCCCCCTTTTCGGTCTATAATAGCTCCGAGACATTTAAAGTGGTCAACCTGCTCCAGGACCTGTTCTCCCAACTTAATCTGCTGTTTTCTTTCTTCTCGTGATATCACCATGGATTTTGTTTTAGAGCTGCTTATGACCATCCCTCTCTTCTCCAACTCTTCCTTCCAGACTTGCAGGTTGGATTGGAGATGTGTCTCTGATTTAGCAATCAGGACAACATCATCAGCAAATGCTAGCTCTGAAATACAGACCTGTCTCATCTTCCAGTACCCCACTGAATACTTTCTTGTTCTCTCCTTACATGCCTTGATGACATCGTCCATGAGGAGTATGAAAAGATAAGGTGACAGGATATCGCCTTGTCTTACACCAGTGGTGGTCCTGAACTCTTCTGACTTATAGTTTGCTGTCCTCACATAATTTCTGCAAGACTTGTAGAAGCTCTGTATAGCATGAATCAGAGGTGGTGGAATGTTCTTCCTGCTCTTTCTAAACCACCATGACGTTTAATGTGGCCAAAGTATTTCAGTTTCCGGGACATGGTATTGTTTATGAGCCAGTTTTCCTCGGTGTTCAGGTCGTGTCTTCTTCTTCATTGATCCTTAGCCGCCGACCGTCAAAGCAGTCAGTGGCCATCACGCCTAGTGGCGTCTTGTAGGGCAACAACAAATTGATTCCACTTTGCTCGATCGGTGGCCATCCTTCGTACAGTGCCCCAACTCTGGTTCATTCTTTGCATCTCAGCCTCCACAGTCCTCCGCCAGTTGTTTTTGGTCGGCCTCTCTTTCGTTTTCCTTCAGGGGTCCAAAGCATAGCTGTTCTTGTGATGGCATCGGGGTCTCTTCTGAGGACATGACCAACCCAGCTCCAGCGTCTGCCAGCTATGATGGTGTGCATGTCCTCTTGCTTGCTACGAGTAAGCAGATCTTGGTTAGTGATGGTATTTGGCCAACAGATTCGGTGAATTTTTCTTAGGCATGTTGTGTGAAAAGAGGACAATTTCGACATTTCCTTCTCTGTAACTCTCCAGCATTCCGCACCATAGAGAAGCACAGAAAGCACACAGCTCTGATATAATCTTAATTTTGTGCTTGTGGTGTATTGGGAGGACTTCCAGATGTTGTTTAGGCTAAAGAAGGCTGTTCTTGCCTTATTCATTCTGATGTTGACGTCTTTGCCTGCCCCGCCGTCTGGTGTTACTATGCTTCCTAGGTATGTGAAGGTATCTGTCTGTACCAATTGCTGATTCCTTACTGATATGGGCTCAGGGTTGCTCACATTGAGCGTCATGACCTCAGACTTCTTTAAATTGATATTCAAGCCCACCTGCTGGCTAAACTTATTAAGTCTATCCGTTTTTTTCCTGGATGTGTTGATGTGAATGTGCTAGTAGTGCAATGTCATCTGCATATTCGAGATCTTCCAATGTAGAAACTGTTGTCCATCTTATTCCTCTTGAACTGCTCTCTGTTGTCTGGCGCATCACCCAGTCTATGACTGTTAAAAATAGAGTGGTTGATAAGGGGCATCCCTGTCGTACTCCTGTCTTCACCTCAAAGGTTAGGTTACTCTGCCCAACACTACACGTAAAGTTGGCATAGAGGCTTTTTATGATTGACACTATGCAGCTTGGAATTCCATAAGCCCTCAGTATTTTCCATAAACTGTCCCTATGTATGCTGTCGAAAGCCTTTTCAAAATCAACAAAATTAATGTAAAGCTGTCTTTGCCATTCTGAGCACTGCTCTATAATGTTCCTGAGAGTGAATATATGATCTACACATCTCCTGTTCTTTCTAAATCCTGCTTGTTCTTTCCTCAGTTTGTGGTCTACTACCTTTGAAATTCTCTGTATAATTATCCTGCCTAGTATTTTGCTGGGAACTGAGAGAAGAGTGATTCCTCTCCAATTATTGCAGTCTGCAAGATCTCCCTTCTTGGGCAATTTGACAATTATTCCTTTGTTCCACTCTGATGGTGTTGTCCCCGTTTTCCAGACTTGTGCATATAGTGGTTCTAATAGTTCTGCTGCTAGCTCAGGGTCTGTCTTAAATAGCTCTGCATTGAAGTTATCATGACCCGGAGCTTTGCCGTTCTTTAACCCTTTGATTGCTGTGATGATTTCTTCTTTGCGTGGAATGTCTGTATTCACATCTAGATCGTTTTCAGCTTCAGGAACATTCAATTGTGTCTCTGGTGGTTCCTTGTTCAGAGTTTCTCTGAAGTGCTCTGCCCATCTTGTTTCCTGTCCCTCTGCTGTCGTGATGAGATTACCTTGCTTATCTCTTACTAATGTAATATTGTTTGCACCTCGTTTTCCGCTGATGAATTTAGTTATTTTGTATACTGTGCTTTGTTCATTTCTCAGTGCTGCCTCCTCTGCCTGTCTTGCAAGATCGTATAAGAAGTTCCTTTTGTTGGCTCGGGTTTGGCGTTTAACTTCCTTGTCCAGCTGACTGTACTGTTCGCTATATAGTTGCTTTAACCTGGGGGACTTCGCTTCTGTTTTCTTTCTTTTCATTTCCTTTCTCATCGTTATGGTGTTTAATGTTTCTGGTGTTATCCAGTCTTGCTTCTTCCTTTCCTGGAATCCCAAGCATGATTTGCTGCTTTCTTTGTATATTGTTGAAATGGTGTTGAAATTCTGGTCTATATCATCAGTCAATGTCTTTTCCTGACTTTTGGCAAATTGATATCGTTTCTTTATGTCGGCCGCAAAAGCTTTTCTGGTAAGGGAGTCCTTCAATTTGCCGATGTCAAACCTTTTCTGTGTAGCTACAGTTGGTCCAGCCCTTCTTAGTTTCACTTTCAGTTTTGCTACTACTAAATGGTGATCACTTCCCACATCTGCACCTCTTCTTACCTTCACATCTTTTAATGCATGTCTCCATCTACCATTAACCATGATGTGGTCTATCTGGTTTCTGTCCCGACCATTTGGTGATTCCCATGTTAATTTGTGAATTTCTGTATGTGGGAAGAGTGTTCCTCCAATGACCAGGTTGTTAATGCTACAGAAACTTATTAGTTTATCCCCATTTTCATTTGCTGTTCCGCTGCCGCATTTCCCCATTGTTCTTTCATTATATGTATTGTGTGTACCAACTTTCGCATTGAGGTCTCCCATTACCGGTACTATAACAAGATCATATCTAGGTGTGTCTTCCATTTCTTTCTGCAGTTGTTGATAGAATTCATCCTTGACCTCCTCATCGCTATCATTCGTTGGTGCGTAGCATTGTATTATTGTAGTGTTGGTGAATCTCCCTCTCAATCTTAATCTTATCAGTCTGTTGTTGATGGGTTTCCATTCCAGTAATGTCCTTTCTATTCCTTTCTGTAGAATAATGGATACGCCTTCATTGTGCTGTCCATCCTCTCTTCCAGAGTAAAGTACTGTTTCTCCTGTTGCTGTTTTAACTTTTCCTGCCCCTGTCCATCTGCTCTCGCTTATCCCTAGAATGTGTAACCTATAGTTTCTCATTTCTGCCATGACCTGTCTTAGTTTACCTGTCTCGTACATTGTCCTGACATTCCAAAAACCTATTCTTGTATCTTGTTTTGCGGTCAGGACATCCGTTTTCATGTCAGTGGCTTCCTTTCGGCTTTCACCACTGACAGTCATACGAGCCACAGACTCCGAATGTCCATCCCGCAGCAAAGTTTGTTCATTTATTGTTGTTTCCGTAACTTCATTGTTTATTTTACACAGACAGGGGTGTCAGCCCTATGCTAAAACCCCCAACCTGGAGGACCAGGGTACCAGCTTTTGTCTGACCCCTACCCACACAGACCAGTCCAGCTTGGTTGAACCTACCAGGAGTAAAACTCCCACTGGCATAGCTCTGGGGATTGTCAGGGTACGCAAGCTGCCATACCGCTACAAGGTATAGGTACCATTGATGGCAGTCAGGTCGTGTAGGATGACTATATTTTTCTTCTTCTTGGTCCAATTGTAGCGTGAGGTTTTTATTGGCTCTAAGATCATTATAGTACTGACAATACAGAAATAGAATTTCTGCAGGAAAATGGTGAAGTCCCAGTGTATGAGAGAACTACTGGTATCACAAATTAGTTACGGCTGTGAATGATCTGATATCGAAAAATTAGTACAGAGGAGGCAGTCATAAAATGCCACCCCACTGTGTAACTAACTGTGATATTAAAAACAAGGAAACAGATTTCACTTAACAATTATAAAATTGACAAGTCGTTCAAATACAATTTCCTTATTATTTTTTAAGTATATACACTATCTACTCTTGTGCTGAAAGGTGGATGTTGGAAGATGGAATGCAATGGATTTGTACGTTTACATATGATATATATGATATATATGTGTGTGTGTGTGTGTGTGTGTGTGTGATGGGGCCGAAAAGGAGACGCCCGCCCCCTTCCTGTTTTTGGGCAGATTTATCGCCCATGTATTTTAGAAGTGCGCGAAGCATGCTGAGATGTAAAAATTCTTCAAGATTAATGAAAAGGCCATAATAATGCCTTAAAATTAAGTTGTGGTGTAGAATTGTGTTTTTGCTGTAGAAATAGTTGTGTATATCTGGGTTTTCATGCCCGGTAAAGCAAAATCGCGAGTGTCATTTAAGTGGCTAAATTAATCCGCGCAGCGCGGACTAAGTTGAGTGTTTAGGCTTAGGCCTAGCGGTTTATATAAAGAAATAGCGAGCATCAAACCAGCCTATTTGAAGATCAGCCGCCCAGAGAGAACAGACGAAGTAAGACACACAGAGCCAAGCTGTAAATGCCTTGAGCACGTGAGTTAATTTAAATTAGAATTAGTTTTATATAATTCTGAAATTATATCGATGTGGCTATTTTAATGTTTAGTGAATTAGGTCTAAATAAAAAGATAGATGTGTTCCCAAAGGAAATGTCTTTTTAGGGCATTATGATTTAGTCTCGAAATGATAGATGAGTGAAAATAATGGTTGATAGGTTTTATGAGGCACGCTAAGCCTAAATCCAGTTGTGAGAATTTAGTATCAAGTATTTCAGTCATCAGACCGGGCAAATTTAGTAGGAGAGTGTTTTATACATGAAACTGGACAGAGAAGCATCTATTACTTGAATTTAGATGATATTAGAAAATATCAAGATGGCGGCCACGTGGTCATGAAAGGCGGCGCGGTGAATAAAGAAGGCGCCAAGGGGTCTGCGGTAACACTCTTTGCTTGTTATAAGCCTGTATGTTACGCTATGTTATATTGTGTGAATTGACACGTGGGTGGAAGCAGATTAAGATAATTTTCCCCAGTAAAGGAAAGAGATAGTTTTCGTGTTAATTCCAGTTTTGTTAAAGTCAAGAGTAATTATATTTTATTCTTTAGTGTAAAAGTAATTGAGTGTATTTCACGATTATTGATTATTCTACTGTATATATTTATGGGTTACTTTGAAGTGAGAATATGTATTTAGATTTCTGGAGAGCGTGCGTAAAGCACGTTGAGACAGGTGTTTCTCTGTTTGCTCCCTGCGGAGCATGGAAACACCAATGTGGCTGGTGTCCATCACAAGCCGACAAGAAGCGATTATATGCTATGGCAGTGATTTGTTTCGGTAACGATGTGTTTCATGTGATGAGATTCCCAGTCTCATCAGTTGTCATATACGACATGCTTCAGAGGGCAGTGACGAATATTGAGATGGATCAGTTCGAGGTGGTGGTTTACTCTTATTATTGAGAGTATTTGATGTACATGTAGTTGAAGAATATTATTTTATGTCCAGTTGATTATTATTTAATTATGGTTATGTGAAGAATGGTTTATGAGAGCACGTGGGCTCACTTGGAGATATATATTTCTCTTCTCCGCTCCTGTGGGAGCATGGGGCCACCAGTGTGGTTTCATCCGTATGAAGCATTCAGATGCTCGTGCAGTAGTAGTTTTGGTAGCAATCTGTGTTACACGGTGAGGTTGCCAGCCTCATGCACAACACCATATTAGTCTCATTGGACGACATGCATGAGTGTGTGTGTGTGTGTGATAGCTGAGAGTGTGCCCTTGCAGTAGTGGTTTCGGTAGCAATCTGTGTTACATGGTGAGGTTGCCAGCCTCATGCACAACACCATAATAGTCGCACTGGATGACACGCATGAGTGTGTGCGTGTGTGATAGTTGAGGGTGTCAGGTAGTACACGTGGAAGGACTGTTTAACAGGTGAGAGTATCATTATTTAACTATTATGATTTTAACCAGTCGTTGCTTTGTTTGCTTCTCCAGAATTAGCAATCGGGCACATGCTGGGTGTTTTGTTTTGTTTTGTTATGTTCGTTGGTTTATTTGTTTAATGTTTGCTTAATCTCTGAATGGGTTGTAAAAATAAATACAGCCCCTGCCTTTAGAATCAAGAGTTTTATTGTTGATTAGGGTCGGTTGCGAGTGTGAAAAGAGAGTGATCAAATATCACAATATAATCATCACCATCATCTCGCCCACCCTACCATATATATATATATATATATATATATATATATATATATATATATATATATATATATATATATATATATATATATATATATATATATATATATATATATATATATATTACAACACCTCTTCCAATTATAGGAAAAAAATTATATATCAGCTGTGCTGGTAATCAATTATAGAAAATTTATCAGCTGTGCTGTTAATCTTGTCTCTCACTACGTTAAATCACTTTTTCTTCATTGACATTGATTGCTCACGCTTGCCGACGGAAATGGTACTAATGTGTACTCGTCTCTTAAAACAGTTCTGTCCTTCTTAGTTTGATGCACACAACACCCGCTGATGATCGTTCCTTTAGCCTACCCAAGACTGAGGGGACTAAGGATGTAGCTCGATACAACCGCTATGCTCCTGCGAAGTTCTAGACAGCTGGATTGACTCGACATACGACCTCAGGTTGGATGACACGAATAAACCTGTAACAAGGAAAAATAGGGGATAATTTCTGTCATCAAGCCCACCTATTTCTAGTGTATATGAGATGAGCGTGTGCTCAGGTGTCTGCATGTAGGATGAATGACAACATGGCTGAGTATGATTTAGCAATAGCGAGACAAGACAGGTGTGTACTTGAAAAACATTCTTTCTAATAATTCAATACATGAATACATCCAATAATTTGTACATCTAGGTTTAAGTTTTCCTTCCACCCATAATATACCATGCCATCTTTGATAAGTGCTATACTGGCTGGTAAAATATATCCTAACAATACTGTTGTAGTTCTATGAGTCCTAAAGGTTATATTCAGGTTGGTTTTCTTCTTCAGCAATAAAACCAGGAAATACAATCATTATACCTAATTCCCCAAGATACAATCCGTATACCTGATACATTCATAGTAAAACAAAATCCTAAAGTTATATTAAAAATATACAGGTGTAGGCTATTTTCTGGTGGTTTCCCTCTTCAACAGTCATACACAATCATTATACATGATACCACAAAATACAATCATTATACATGATATAGTCATAGGTTATATTCAGGTTGGAGTTATATGAGTGGTTATATTTCAGAGTGGAGTTATATGAGTCCTAACAAGGACTGTTTGGTTATATTTCAGAGTGGAGTTATATGAGTCCTAACAAGGACTGTTTGGTTATATTTCGGATTGGTTTTCGTCTTCATCAATCATATCAGGAAATATAATGATTATACCTAATTTCCCAAGATACAATCAGTATACCTGATACATTCATAGTAAAACAAAATATATTAAATATATACTGGTGTGGGTAGTATAAATGGCACACAAAAAAATACAATCATTATATATCTGATGTAGGCCTATTCTCCTACAAGTTTATAGTAAGTTTACCTACCCTCTAAGATTAATACAAGGTACAAGCCAGATTTGGACTCGACTTTAGTGAAGCAAGAGTGCCC
The DNA here is from genome assembly GCA_024509875.1 of Oreohelix idahoensis. Classification (NCBI taxonomy): domain Eukaryota; kingdom Metazoa; phylum Mollusca; class Gastropoda; order Stylommatophora; family Oreohelicidae; genus Oreohelix; species Oreohelix idahoensis. Next base: position 35,212 of record JAMPIV010015770.1, on the reverse strand, counting down.
GGTCATGCAGGTAAGCAATAAATCAATCTTGAAAGCTTTCTTTTCCCCCAGTCGGTCTAGCTGGCCTTCGTGTTTGCGTGTGTGTCTTTTTATATTTATAAAATGCGCCCGTTTATATAGGTAGACGCAGGGAATCTGCCAGTGCGTAAGGAACCCTTTTGATTGGTTCTCGACGATTTGGTATATTTTTATTGCCGACGATTTCGTACTTTCCATGACCCAGTTCCGAAGCAACAGTTCTTTTTCTTTTTTATTTTATTTGTTCCAATTTATTCTGTCTGCCGCCATCTTGGGGGAACTTGACTTCGTGTGAGAGTCTGTTGAAAGTGGATTGGCTGTGCATATTTGTATCTCGACATATTGTATTAACAAAGAAGTGGGTTTACACCCGGCTTTACGACACCAATATATTCTAAGAAATTTTCTGTAACACTTTGCTTCGAAAGATTCGATTTTTTCTTTAATGTTTGAGTAATGGTCCATGATTCACATCCATATGTTGCTGCCGGAAAGATGCACGTCCTCAGAAGTTTTACTTTTATTAATTAAATGGTGTTATGCCATAGGTTCTTTATTTTATTTAACCTCTGCATTGCTATGGCCAGTCTCCTTCTGACCTCATTTGAGCAGTCTCCATTGTTGTTAATTATGGAGACAAGATGTTCAAAATGTGTGACATTTTCAATTTCCTTATCATTTATGGTAACTTTTGGTTGGCATCTTGTTTTGTCAGTGGACATTATCTTTGTTTTTTATTTGTGTGTGTGTTCAGAAAAAGGTTCTGATCCTCACTGTGTCTTTTGACAGACAGGACTAACTGTTCTAGTCCCTTGGCACCGTTTGAAAGAATAACTGTGTCATCTGCGTACCTGAGTTCTGGGATCGCATTTCCACCAATTGTGAACAGATCGCAATTGTCACATTCTTGGTCACTCCTAACATTTCTCATTATATTTTCTGCATAGGTGTTAAACAAGAATGGAGAGAGGATGTAACCCTGTCTTACTCCCCTTTTCACCTCAAACCATCCTGATGTTTCCCCCGCTACTCTGACAGCTGCTTGTTGTTCGTGATATAGTATCCAGTCATACTTGCCATAAACAGGAGAACTAGAGTCACTCTTGACCGGTCCTGCAGAGCAGAAAAGTGTTGCTCCATCAGGGGGTACCTCAAGGAGGAAGTAATTTCCCCAACACGCTCTTCGATATGAGGAGTAAATTTCCCAAACACTACTTTCCTTGTGTTACTTCAATGATCAATTGCGCTGGAAACCCCATGCCTCTCATGATATTCCACAATTTCTGATGATGTACGCAGTCGAAGGCCTTGGTGTAATCTACGAAACAGGTGTGAAGATCTACATTGTATTTTTTGCATGTTTCGAGGATGTTACTCATATTAAAAATGTGGCCTGCCTTGTCTAAAACCTGCCTGTACTTCATGTATTTCATGTTACTCCTTTCTATCCTCTTCACGATAATCCGCAAGAGGATTTTGCTAGCATGACTTATTAAATCAATAGTACGATAGTTGGTACACAGTAAATTAATATTGTTTTCAAGCTCTAGGTAAATATGTTTTATAACACCAACTTGTGTTGTATACTAGCATTAAGTAAACTGAACTAACGTTTTATAGGTCACACGTCATGACAAAAAATATATGAAGATCACTGAAAATCAGATGTGAAAATTGTCAACTTGAAAAGAAATATGATTCTTTTAAAAGCTTTCATAAACATTCGTGTTTTATTTTTGTATGTGCTCTTATAGCGTAATTCAAAACAGCTACTTATCTTCAACAACTTGAACTCGATTACAGTTAAACTTGTTACGGACAAAAAATATGCTTCTGTCGTTGCCAGCACAGCGATAAGTACTTTCTGGCCAAAGAGAAGGTTTATTTCACAATGCGAGCAGATGACGGTATAAATTATTTGATTTTTTATATTAAGGTTAAAAAAAAATAGTTTTTAATGCTTTTGTAGCCGCGTGCGAAGCACAGGCGATTTGGTAGATGACGAATATAAAGATAACATAAAACGATAAAATAAGTAGCATTAGTTGGTTATGTTAAATAAAAGTATTAGGGAAGTAACTGAAATTCAGAACAAATCACAATGACCAGACAGTTGTATTAAACGAAAAATTATAAAGGTCAATTAGATAATTAGTTCGAATAAAACTAAGAGGCGAGATGACCGCATGAAGAAAATAGGTCACAAAGACACAACATGTGACAAAACTGACGAGTGGACAGTCCGTGGTACGTGACGGAAAGATTGCATAAGCGGCGGTTTTAACATTTATGTAGGGAAAGTCCCTAACTAAGTTAGAAGAACAGATCAGTATGACCAGACATGTGAGTTGCATCAGCAGTGGTTCTCAAATTATATGAGGAAATTCCCCAACTAAGTTTAATGTTAATCACTATAATGGGTTTAGAATCGTTCACACGCACTTGAAATAATAAAATATCAGCACGGTTTGACACGAGACAATGTCGGTCAGCCGGTAGAGAGTGCGTGGGAACGGTTGAAAAACAAGTAGGGGTATAAAAGAGGCAGATAGGGCAGATAGAGGAAGAGCTTGAAGACAACCATGTAGAAGTAGACTGCAGAGAGACGTTAAGACGATAGTGCTACTCTTTCGGGCAGAAAAACTTCAAAAGTCATAGATAGAAGCAAGTGCATTGAGATCTCTCCAAAAGACTACCAGTCTCCAACAACCACGCACTGCGTTTTTCAGTTCATGGTTTTTCCATAATTAGGAGAGGTAACGAATCTATGTACTTTGTGAATTTATACCAGCTCAAACAGAACGCTGGAACATAGGTGAAAGTATAGAGAAACATTTATCTTCGTCAAATCGAGAAACGTTAAAAATGGCTGTTATGAGTGTAATAGCCTAGACAAGATATTCTACAAGAGAAATTAACAATTTAAGTTACCAGAGATTTCAAATAGATGAGAACCGCTACAGTTGCATTTTAGAAAGTGATACAGAAACCAAACCATTCGTTGCTAGTAAATATGGTAGATGTCAAATGGAAGAAGACAGACAAGATTGAATCACTCCTTATTAATCGTATGAGAAATGATGAGGAACTGTATGAGGTTGCTGAATATTTGAATCATGTTGTATCAAAGCAAATCCATAAGAAATAGCTGCACGTCATGTGCCTATTCAGCTAAATAAACAGCATTAGAAAACGTATTCCTGGATATTTTTGAAACCAATGCATGTAACTGTCGTGACGTCACAGCTTTCCATGTTGTAAAGTCTACATCATCGTAACCTGTATTGGTGTGCGTTCATGTTTGATGACAATCATTCATTTAAAAGCAAAACTAGTCATCAGCAGGCTACACCGTAGAACCTGGGAAATGAGGTTTCCATCAGCCTCAATCTCTTAAGACAATTAACAACTCAAGTTGACAACACCGTACTAAAATTTCACCACTATACGACTCTTCAAGGAAAGGCACATAACTTCGGATAATATAACTTTGATATATTTTGACAACCATCGACAAAGGAAATTCGCTACTTTAACACTGAAGAGAAAATACGTCGTCAACAGAAAGAATAATACCTGACAGACTAACAAACACACCGGATGGACTAATCTTCCATTCTACTAAAACGAACATTCAACAAACACTAACACACCAACGAACAGACAGATGAAACAACTAACAGTATTGCACGGCCACACTCTTTTGCTCGTAGTAGTTACTAAATAAGTAATATACATATTTTTAACAGACTGGACGTGTACTGATTTTCGTTGGTTAGGTCTATGTTTCGAAGGAATGTCATCTATCCAGTTTTACTATATTAATACTCTTTATTTATACACTGCCAAGCAGGGGAAAAAACGCAATTATTATGTATTATTGCCTTGGTTTTACTGGCACATCCATTTCTCAAAACATACAACACAGCATTAATTATATTTATGTACGGGTTTCCGATTTTTTGAACCTTTAAATGTGTGGTGGATTTGATGTTATTGAATTTATTTCTAGAGTACTGAATGAGGTCAGCTGTGAAGGTCCCTGATTATAACAAATTTTGGGTTGAGTTATCAGAGTACCTTTCTGCCACCACCTTATGACCTCAATCAGACTTATTCTTAACTAGTATGTATGATAGCTACGTATAATGTCTAGGGTTATGAAAGTGTGTAATGTAGTGTAAGTAAAATTACTACAAATACATTTAAATTCTATCATATATATATATATATATATATATATATATATATATATATATATATATATATATATATATATATATATATATATATATATATATATATATATATATATATATATATGACTGAGTCAATACCACAACCACAAACAAACTAACACTCTATTATATATCTTATAGAAGTCTATGGCTGAAAATTATGTAATAGTCTAGATTACAATTTATTATGCCCTGATTCAGAATTTTCTGAGTCAGGACCAACGACAAAATGAATTTTATGGTTTTATTTACATAAAGATTAATCACCCAATGGATCTTCTGTCCATACAAAGGACTATTATAATCTAATTATATTTAGGTATTTCTCTAAACTAAGTAACACTGGTAACTAATGGTGGGGGTGGGGTGTTATCATCATCCCCTTCTTTATATTAGTATCTTGTGGAAAAGTTATTGAATAATCAAAGATGTTATGTCTCTGTTAATAAAGTCAGTGGATGACCGTTGTAGTGCCGACACATAGGCACTTATCTGTAGGTTGATAGTAGATATGATGCTGACAATTCCTTTCGTTCACTCGAATGACCAGACTGACACAGTCCCTGGTGTAGGATAATATAGTAGACCACTTGGTCCAGTAAAGTTTCAATTTCTCTCTCTCTCTTTCTCGTAAATTCACCAGGGTCCTGGCACTAACTTAGTACCAGAACAAAAAACCCTGAAACAAGGTTATGATTCTGTACAACATATCTACAATATTATTCCACAATCAATACATGGCATAATTCAATAAAGAAAAGGGTCAGATCTCTCTGACCACCCCATTTCAACCATTTTCCTCTGAGACAACAACTCATACCAGTGCTCCTGTTCTTTGCCCTAATGGCTACAACGCCTCTGACACTGCAACAATGATTCTCTCCCATAGAATAATGTGGGTTAGCCTTCCCACTGGTAACTGTGGAAATCATTTTAAGTCATACAACTCATGTCAATTTTTACTGCTTGTGTGCAACACCACAGGCCCTGCCTAAGTCTGCTGGGGACCTCTGTACTTAGTCGTAAAGCCTTCCCAAACAAGCAGTATCTCAGACACCAAATTTGGTTGTAATAATAAGATTAATAAATTCATTCTTACCACAATTCAAAGAAATATCACAAACATACGTTGACTGGCATTAGCATTAATGTGTAAGTTCAGCTTTGCCCCGGTCCAAACTGCCAAGGTTTATTATTTCACTCTAGGCACTGCTGTTCTCAACGCAGCTTGCTTTCAAAACTTTCTGTATCAACTGGCGACAAGCCTTTGAAAGCTTTTGCCAATATTATCAGACCGGCCCAATCAGCGAGGGTCTAGCTTTTCAATTCACAATTTTAAAAAAAAAAAACTCTAAACTTCTAGGAGTGAGTCTTCAAAATATATTTAGCTTTTTTGCCTAACCAATACCCTCCTTCCTATACTCTTCTACCATCCAATCGGATTTGAATCAATCTAATGCCTCTTTTTAAACTGGCGTCCCCACTAACGTTATGGATAAATGAGCGAGACCACCAGTCTGTCCGTCTTAGTGTTCGTAGACATATAGTATTATTTCAATATGTTGGCTAATAATTAGACTACCATATGTATTAAAACATATTATTGCTCAGGGGACCCTAAGCTATCTTTATATATGATTTTTATGGCTATATTCTTTGTCGTTTAGATTTTCAGTTTTGTCACTGTTAATCGTCAATTACAACTTTTCCATAAGTCGGCTATCTTTTCCCCTCCCTCTCTATCATTTTTCAATTCAAATAAACTAACTTGTCTGGGTTACGTCAGAAATACACCACTCGGCGAGAATTGAAAACTGTCTGTGTGTTTATTTATTCTGACTTGTCCAACAGAGAGGTTATAGTATTAGTCCCGCGTGCAGAACGAAGAGGGGTTTTTGCCAAGCGTTGGTAGTATTGGCGTTAATTATTACTATCGTTTCGTTCTTGCTACTGGAAAATGTCCGAGTTACTACTAATTTAGGCGTTAAAGTTAAAATCGCACGTTAATTCAGACGGTATTTTGGTGTCACAGTTCTGGCAGATCGTTAATTGTAAGTCTCAAAACCGAAACTAAGAAAGCGATATGATTTTACGGCGGGATCGTTTTATAAGCATTTCCTCTGCACAAAAAGAAGCGCTATACTGGCGCAGAGACGACTTTAAGCAGACACTTACGGTCGGGTTTATTTATTATCATAGGATTAAAATCTTACTGAATTTAGCGATTATTTCACAGATTTCGCTACACAGCTCCCTTCCTAAAACATGCATTCATTGCAGGTTATAATCTGTGAGATAATTTAGCGCAAATGAAGTCCTACGCGTTTTTCTGATTTTCATCATAAGGATGTCTACTCAAAAAATCGGCACCCACGTTCTGAGAGCCGGGAATATATTCAATCATAAATGAATATTGCTGTAGGAGCAATGACCATCTTAATAAACGAGCATTCTCATGCTTTGCCTGTGATAAGAATACGAGAGGCTGATGATCCGTTTGGACCACAAATGGTCTGCCATACAGATAGATCTGGAATTTTTTTATAGCCCAGATTAAAGCTAAACATTCCTTTTCACTTGTTGAATAATTTTTTTTCCGCTTTGTTCAACTTGCGGCTTGCATAAGCGACTGGGTTCAATTCCCCATCTTGTGAGGAGGACCTTTGCAACAATGTAGCCCCTAAGCCCACATTGCTTGCGTCACTTCTCACGACAAATTCTTGATTCAAGTCAGGCAATTTCAATACCGTCCTGCTTGTGAGTTTTTCTTTTAACTCTTGGTATGCTAATTCACACTGTGCTGACCAATTAATTGTATCAGGTTGTCACTTACGCGTTAAATCCGTCAGAGGAGCACATATAGAGTTAAAGTGTTTAATGTACTTTGGTAGAAACCACACAACGACACAAAAGATCGCACATTTTTTTTTTTTTTTGTGTGGCTTCGGTGCTCTTTTCAATTTCTCCAGATTCTTGGGGTCAGGGATCATGCTACCCTGATGTACGGTATGTCCCAAGAATTCCAACTCTTTACATCCAATACAACATTTTGTTGGTCTAGCAGTCAAGTTAGCCTCTCTAAGTCTATCAAACAGCATATTCAAAGAGTAACGTGTTCCTCAAATGTTTCAGTAGCGATAAGAATATCATCCATGAAATTCGAGATGCAAGGATTTTTCAGGGGATCCAACAATTTTCGCATCATCCTAGAAAACACACTCGGGGCATTTTTCAACCCAAACGGCAACATGTTGAACTCATAATGGCCTTCCGAGGTGCTAAATGCTAAGTAAGGTCGAACGTCAGGCTTTACTGGAATTTGATAATAGCCTTTGCTAAGATCCACCTTAGAAAAATGTTTTGCCTTGTTCAGTCTGGCAAATAGTTGATTTGTATCAGGTAATGGATCCACCTGATCTTCTGTGACAGCACTAAGTTTCCTGTAATCTATGCACAGTCTATGTTCCCCAGATGGTTTTCGCAACAAAACCACACCAGAGCTATAAGAAGATTCACTGTGAGAAATAATCCCTTCTTGTAACAAATAATCTATCTCCTCTTTCAAAGCTTTTTCCTTAGCGAAAGGAATAGAATAGGGCCTCATACAGATGGGTGTTGGGTCTAGTAGTTTCCTATCATATTCCAACAAATTTGTGTGCCCCGGCTTATCCGTTAACATGTCTTTATGTTTCTCTAGGACCTTTTGTACCTGCTCCCTCTGTCCTTTTGTCAGGTGAGTACTGATCTTCACCTGTGCAAACGTTTCACTGGGCTTCAGTGGATATTCAAATGAGGTGATCGGGTCATTTTTCATTTCGGTTGCGATAGACAAGGCCATTAAGTGTGTTCCTTCCTGGATTTGCCTGTCCAGATATTTCTTCAGAAGGTTCACATGATAGACTTTTTCCTTTCCCTTCTTGTCTATCTTATGATTTGTTCTGGATACCTTTTCCAAAACTGTATATGGACCTTGCCATCCGATATGAAGTTTATTGCTGCTGCCGGGCAATAGAAGAAGCACCTTCTCCCCTACAGCAAGCTCCCTATCCTTCGCTTTTTTATTATAATAAGCAGCATGCTTTTTCCTAGCTTGTCTCAAATTATCATTTGCCAATTTCTAACTAGTTTTTAAACGAGTGGTTAGTTCGTTCACATATTGATATGATGAGGTAACAGTCTCTTCTGCCTTCTCATCGGTCCATGTCCTTAACAAGGCTACATATGGACCGTTAATTTTTCTGACTTATTTTTCATGACATTGGAAGCCTTATAGAGAGGACGTTTTTCCCTTTTATCATCACATAAGAATCTAACACTACCAATTCTTTTCCGGGGTTTTTCTCCCCACTTTAATTTCATTGTGAGAGATCTTCTCTCTTTTTTCTCTTTCCCCAGTTCACATAATTCCGACTGAGGGATTGTTGGCTTATTCTGGGTTAAAACAACTCTTTGTACTCGACACATAGTTGCAATTTTAATACATTCAAGTGAAGACTGTGTGTGAAAAGGCTCCCATTCCACTTTGTCTACTTTATTATAATTATTTTTTCTTTCAGGCCTAAGTTTGCCCCGTGGCGTGTCTAGGTCCTGATCATTTTCCCCACTTGTGGGTGTTCCCTCATGAAATATGCCGCAGGCTTCAACAAAATTCTCAATAATTATCATTACATCTGGCCAATAATATTTTTGAGAAACCTTTTGGCAGATGGTACCTACTTTCTCGTGGTCCCCATCTTTTCCAACATGTAAGCTCCTTATTACATCTGCCCTATATGCCTTTGGAAGTACCAACTATCCGTGACCATTGGATTCAGTTCCAGCCTTCCTATATAACAATTTGTTCTTCATATAATAATCCCCTTTGCTTGGTGTGTGGCATTTAGGTAATTTTTTAAAGCAAGGCTTGAGTGCCCTGTCTTCAGCCTGTGCATTCCTCATCTCTTCTGGATGAGTATTTATTGGTTCATCTTCTTCCTGTCTGGATTGTGAACGGGTCTGGACTGCTGCCAAGACCACAGGTCTCTTGGGATCCCCCAAGAAGACATAACGACACCTCAATATTAGAGGGTAGATGGGTGCGTCTAGCACTGCTGCTCCGATTACTCCTTCCACATAGCGAGTTTTCACCGTTATCCTGTCAATGGGAAGTGTCATAAGTGGTGTGTCCCTGGTCGCCCATTGTATCTCCACTGTTTCTGTGGTATACTGATCCGGGTTCACCAAGTGCGCACTCACAACAGAATCAAAATCCAAACCGGTATCGTAAAGGCACCTAATGGTGACCCCATTACATACCACGTCCTCACACACTGGGGGGTGATAAGGTTCTTGCTGTCCAGTAGGTTTTATCTTTACTTCCCTTTTCCCCAGCTTCATAGCAGCAAATCCAGCAGGTTTCCTATTACATACTTTGGTGTCATGTCCTTCCCTCTTACACCATCTACAATATAATCTACCTTGATGAAAAGGTTTTCTTTCCTCATATTTCCTTTCAGCGAATTGTGGGTTTTTATTTTTATAATCATTGCGTGGCCTATCAAAATTTTGCTTACCCTTATTACCCTGATCTTTGTTGTCAAATGTATTAGAGTTTTGTGGAGCCTTATAATTGTCTACATGTTTCTTTCTGGCGCCAGCTACCTCTGCCTGGGCTGCCTGATACCTCTCAGCAACATTAAGTAACTCACCCAGCCTCTCTGCACCCTGTTCCATGAGAAACTTTCTCAAGTCTGGAGCCATGGACTCTCTCAATTGCTCAATAAGGATCATTTCTTTAAGATCTTGGGTTTCCCCAGAGCAGTCCATTTCTCCAAGTACGTCTCTAAACGTGCAGAGAACTGGTGATAGGTCTCACCCGACAGTAGCTTGGCATTTCTAAACTTTTTCCTGTAAAATTCACCATTCTTTTCATATCTTAACAAAAGAGCCTGCTTTAACATGTCATAATTGTCTTGGTCATCCCTGCTCATTTTTGAGAAAACTTCATAAGCTGTTCCCCTAAGACCTTGGGATAACTTCAGGCTCCATCTTTCCTTTTCTAGCCCATAAGTTGTAGCTAATACCTCATATCTACTTAAATATGATTCAATATCATCATCTCTCTCAACAAAAAATCTAAGTGGAACCCCATAGCTGAGTTGGAGGCCCCCTGACTAACAGTAGCATCAGAGGTAGAGGGGCTGTGACCATTTTCAGGAGCAGGGCCTTGCAACTCTAACTCCCTTAGTCGCAACTCATGCTCCATCTGTAATCTTTTTTCTTCTGCTTCCCTTTCGGCAGCCAATCTCTTTTCTTCTGCTTCCCTTTCGGCAGCCAATCTCTTTTCTTCTGCTTCCCTTTGCTGTCGTTTTTCTTCAGCCTCTAATTTTCTCTCCTCAAATTGGAGCCTCTTGATCTCAGCCTCTCTATCTAACTCTAATTTCCTCATCTCCCTAGCATCTTCTAACTGCATTCTCCTCTCTTCAGCTAACCTATGTTCTTCTCTAGCAATGAACTTATCACATTCTGAGGTGACATAGTAAATCAAGACTTGACCCTCCATGTTCATGTCTCTGGCAGTCTGCACAGCAGCAGATCTGAACTTTACCAAATCAGCCATATTGTATCAAGCAACTTTAACAATATACTAAGGTAACTTATCAACTCCAATTAAACGACAACTACAAGCACCAACAGATCATCCACTATTTAAATTCCACAAAAGAACACTTTTAATTTTATTTATATGGGATTCCTATACATGAATTAGGGGAAGTTTAAAATCCCAGAAGCGAGTTACCCAATATAGCTGGTGTTGGGAGTTTACCTAATGACAAGTTCAAATCTCGGACAAGCCTACCAATATATGTGGTGTATTTGATGTTATTGATGTTATTTCTAGTGTACTGAATGAGGTCCGCTGTGAAGGTCCCTGATTATAACAAATTTTGGGTTGAGTTATCAGAGTACCTTTCTGCTACCACCTTATGACCTCAATCAGACTTATTCTTGACTAGTATGTATGATAGCTAGGTATAATGTCTAGGGTTATGAAAGTGTGTAATGTAGTGTAAGTAAAATTACTACAAATGCATTTCAATTCTATCATATATATATATATATATATATATATATATATATATATATATATATATATATATATATATATATATATATATATATATATATATATATATATATATATATATATATATATATATATATATATATATATATATATATATATATATATATACATATATATATATATATATATATATATATATATATATATATATATGACTGAGTCAATACCACAACCACAAACAAACTAACACTCTATTATATATCTTATAGAAGTCTATGGCTGAAAATTATGTAATAGTCTAGATTACAATTTATTATGCCCTGATTCAGAATTTTCTGAGTCAGGACCAACAACAAAATGAATTGTATTGTTTTATTTACATAAAGATTAATCACCCAATGGATCTTCTGTCCATACAAAGGACTATTATAATCTAATTATATTTAGGTATTTCTCTAAACTAAGTAACACTGGTAACTAATGGTGGGGGTGGGGTGTTATCATCATCCCCTTCTTTATATTAGTATCTTGTGGAAAAGTTATTGAATAATCAAAGATTTTATGTCTCTGTTAATAAAGTCAGTGGATGACCGTTGTAGTGCCGACACATAGGCACTTATCTGTAGGTTGATAGTAGATATGATGCTGACAATTCCTTTCGTTCACTCGAATGACCAGACTGACACGGTCCCTGGTGTAGGATAATATAGTAGACCGCTTTGTCCAGTAAAGTTTCAATCTCTCTCTCTCTCTCTCTCTCTCTCTCTCTCTCTCTCTCTCGTAAATTCACCAGGGTCCTGGCACTAACTTAGTACCAGAACAAAAAACCCTGAAACAAGGTTATGATTCTGTACAACATATCTACAATATTATTCCACAATCAATACATGGCATAATTCAATAAAGAAAAGGGTCAGATCTCTCTGACCACCTCATTTCAACCATTTTCCTCTGAGACAACAACTCATACCAGTGCTCCTGTTCTTTGCCCTAATGGCTACAACGCCTCTGACACTGCAACAATGATTCTCTCCCATAGAATAATGTGGGTTAGCGTTCCCACTGGTAACTGTGGAAATCATTTTAAATCATACAACTCATGTCAATTTTTACTGCTTGTGTGCAACACCACAGGCCCTGCCTATGTCTGCTGGGGACCTCTGTACTTAGTCGTAAAGCCTTCCCAAACAAGCAGTATCTCAGACACCAAATTTGGTTGTAATAATAAGATTAATAAATTCATTCTTACCACAATTCAAAGGAATATCACAAACATACGTTGACTTGCATTAGCATTAATATGTAAGTTCAGCTTTGCCCCGGTCCAAACTGCCAAGGTTTATTATTTCACTCTAGGCACTGCTGTTCTCAACGCAGCTTGCTTTCAAAACTTTCTGTATCAACTGGCGACAAGCCTTTGAAAGCTTTTGCCAATATTATCAGACCGGCCCAATCAGCGAGGGTCTAGCTTTTCAATTCACAATTTAAAAAAAAAACTCCAAACTTCTAGGAGTGAGTCTTCAAAATATATTTAGCTTTTTTGCCTAACCAATACCCTCCTTCCTATACTCTTCTACCATCCAATCGGATTTGAATCAATCTAATACCTCTTTTTAAACTGGCGTCCCCACTAGCGTTATGGATAAATGAGCGAGACCACCAGTCTGTCCGTCTTAGTGTTCGTAGACATATAGTATTATTTCAATATCTTGGCTAATAATTAGATTACCATATCATCATCTCAACCCGTAACCCGTCATGGGTCGTAGGGGTGCCATGGTGGAAGCATCAGCAGACAGGGTCCTCCACTGCTCTCTAGCCTCAGCAATGCGTACAAGTGTGGAAAAACCGTGTCCTGCCCATTCTTTGATGTTATCAGCCCAGGATTTTCTTTGCCTTCCTCTTCTCCGTTTACCTTCGACTGTTCCCTGGAGGATCATTTTCGAAAGGGAGTCATGACGAGTTACATGCCCAAACCAGGTAAGCTTTCGACGTTTCACTACTGACAAAAGTGGTTCTTGGTGGCCTGCATAGGTGTTTATCTTCTCTCTAACATAGACATTTGTTTTGTGCTCTTTATAGCAAATGCGCAAAATTCTTCTATAACATTTATGCTCGAAAGCCTGAATCCTTCGCTCCGTATCTGCAGTGAGTGTCCAGCTCTCACACCCATATAAGAGAATAGATAATACAAGTGATTTGTATAATTTGATCTTCACAGGAAAACTGATGTTACTTTTCCAGATCACATTCAGTCTTGTCATGGCAGCTGAGGCCATCTCAAGTCTTGTCTTGATTTCTTTACTTGATCTCCCATCACTACATATAGTGGACCCGAGATATTTAAAGGTGTTAACTTCTTCTAACGTTTGCCCATTTAACGTAATGTTGGTCGGAACATGTTTCTTATGGCTATTCACCAAAATCTTGCTTTTTTCTATATTAATTTCCATCCCATATGTTCTTGTTACTTTCTCCAGTCTAGAGGTAAGGTCTTGAAGTTCTGATTCTGTTCCAGCTATCAGATCGATATCATCAGCAAAACGTAGATTGCAAAGAGGTCGGCCTCCAATTGATATGGTTGTTTTATAATCATAAAGAGCCTCCTGCATAATATGTTCTAGATATATATTAAAGAGCACTGGGGACAGGATACATCCCTGGCGAACTCCTACAGTTGTTTTGAAAAATTCTCCAATGGCATTGCTTGCAAAAACAGCACTGCTTGCGTCCTTGTATGGACGTTGTAACTATTAGGGGAGAGGAATACTGGTGTACATTGTCACATCAAAAGAAAATGGTGGCATAGGTTTGTATAAGGATATGATCCTTTTTGTTTGTTTGTAATGTACATGTCCTTAACTGTGGACTATTAGTGTATGCTAGATATTACGAAGGATGCATACCTTCACATTTCAGAGGTCCTGGGTACTGACGTTAATGTGGTACCAAACGCTTGAAAACTGATTGATTCAGGACTCTGCCTGTTTACTGCGAGCCCTTGCTAGTGGCCATTGCCTATCAAACAGGGAACAGATTGTCAAGCAAGCACAGGAAAGGTTCAACCTATATTCTACTGCAAAGACAAGTTCTCGTTCGGCACCTGAAAGCTCAACTACAGAACTTTATAAGAAGAAATATAAAAAGTGACATTGAATAAAATTGGGACAAATATTAATAGTTCCACAAGTGACAAAATAGAAACAAACATCAATGATATCTATGATGTTGGTATCAAAATTGAATTTTCTCATTATTTGCCATAAGCCTTCATGCCAGACTCGATCGAAGGCTTTTGTGAAATCAATGAAGTTATGGTATAAATCGTGTTGGTGCTGGAGATGTTTTTCGATCAGTAATCTAATATTGAAGATTTGTTCTGAGGTACTTCTTTTTTGTCTAAAGCCAGCCTGTTCCTCGGACAAGATTTCTTCTGATTTCTGTTTTATTCTGTTCAAAAGTATCCTCAACATCACTTTACTTGGATGACTAATAAGGCTAATGGTTCTGTAGTTCTTGCACATTTTTAGATTTCCTTTCTTTGGAAGCGGTATTATTAATGACTGCGTCCACTCTTTTGGCCACTTTTTTGTGCTCCATATCTTCTGGCAAATTGTTGTCATGATTTTTACTATATCTGGTCCTCCATATTTCAAGAGCTCTGCTGGGATATTATCCACACCCGGTGACTTCCATCCTTTCAGCGAACATATAGCCTCTTCCACTTCTTCCCGTAATATTGCTCCATTTCCGAGTTCCCTGTTTTCGCACTTAATGTTGTTTAATATGCTATAGTCAGTGTCGAGTTTACAGTTATATAATTCTTTACAATATTCTGTCCACCTTCTCATTACAGCTGTTTTTTCATTGAGCAGAGCCCCATTGCTATCTTCTATGACAGTTACCCTGGGCTGTTGGGGTTTTGATAGTCTTCTTAATGTGTCAAAAGCTGCCTTGCTGTTACCTTTTATTAGCCCCGTATTAATGGACTCACACTGATCAGCTACCCATTTTTCTTTGGCCTGTTTCATTTTCTTTCTAATATTTTTATTCACCATTCTGTATTGCCATGCTGCTTCAGGAACCTCTTTCTTAACCTTTTTCATTTCCCGCCGTGTATCACATAACTTCAGAATGTCATCTGTAACCCATGGTTTGTTTATTTTCTTTCTTTTACCAAGTATTTCTGTTGCTGATTCAATGAGCCCGTCTTTCATGTTCTCTGTGATTGAGTTGATACCATCCTCCAAAAAGTTGATAGCTGCGAATTTTCCTCCAACAGTTGCCTCAAAGATTCCAGCGATTTCTGGATCTTTCAGTTTGTCTAAATTGAATCTTAACTGAGAACATCTGTTTTGATTATAGTTCTTTTTGAGTTTAAGCTTGAGCGTCATCAATACCATGTCGTGATCACTACCAATGTCGGCGCCAGGAAAAGTTCTAGTCTTGGCTTTATTAATACTGGACTTGAATCTTTTGGATACAAGAATAAAATCAATTTGGCCATGTATCTCAGTTTTCGGGGCATGCCACGTTGTTCTTCTTGATAACTTATGAGGAAATAGTGTATTTCCAAGGGTTAGTTTATAGTTGCTGGCAAATTCTAGTAGCCTTAGTCCTCGATCGTTGGTTTCTCCTGTCCCAAATTTCCCCACTGTGCCAGCCCACTGACCGTATGCATTGTAGTGATTTCTAAATACAATATCTAAATTAATATATAACAGTATAGGGCTGTTGGGGTCGTTCATTCTAATGGTAAAGAACTTCATTACGCGAATGGTTGCAAAGGAACAAAAAATGTCGGAAAATGTTCTTCAAAACGAACTCCAACAAGTAGTGTTTAACTGGTCACTTACTGGCAGCACACAAGTCTGTGATGACTGTACATATATTTTATTTAACGTGACACATACGGAGTGGAACAAGACGATCATAGTTACAGGTGCAAAAAGGTCATACGTCAAAAATGTTGATAATTACTTTTCAAGTTCATGAAGATTCTCTAACAATTAAGTCCTCTTATTCAAGTGACTAAGGATCACTTCCTCTACCATATCATATGTATTGCAGTCAAGTCCGTTGACCTTCTTTCAAGGACGTATCTTATGGCCAACGGATTCATTCTCAAGGAGCAATACTTCTTATCATACTTGTAACAATTCCAGACTTTTTCCATACGATACTTAGGTAGCATATATATATATAATCCAAACAAAGTCATCCACGACAATACGACCAGGTTAGAGTTCTGTGTTGACTAACCTCTCTATATCCATGCCACGACTTTGGCATTGACGAAAATACGGCATATAAAACATGTGAAGCATACAAATCAATTAACTTCGTTTACTCGTAGGTATCCTCCCTCTACGGTAATTCAAAAGGGCTAACGACTCCGTCTGTCCATTCTAGGAATGACATACTACGATGAATTCCCGCTAGACCAAAACTAGGAGCGGCCTGATACTTTAATTCAACCCAATAAACATTCGATATGACATGGGGCGACACTTACTTGATACTTCCACTATTGGCTTCATCATGAATACCAGTAGATATCATTACAAAATAATGGCTTCTTCAAACTTGCCAGAAAAATCCAAGAAATATATATCGGACATAAACATGGTCCGAACTGCCCCGTTCAAAACATGACGTCAGAATCCCTAACTAGGTTACCCGTGCGTCCAAAGCAACTCACACTGCATTGTGCACGTCAGTGCGTGAATCAATCGAACGCACAAATAATATAACTATTTTAAGACTGGTGCGTACATTTGGCAGGACCGAAGACTACCCCCTTTTAGGTAATAAATGTACGTAACAGCTCCCTTATTACCTCCCCTTAAAAAAATTAATTCTATTAATTTTTTTGAACTTAGTACCCGAGAGAGGTGAGTCAAAACTACCACAAGATATGAAATGCATAAAGTTATACCATATTAAGAAAAGAATATTAAACGAAATCAATATAACTAAAGGATAGTATGCATTAAAGCACACATCCACACTCGACCTACTTTGGAACGATGTGGTAATATTCGAAGTAAAAACAAGTTGAAAATGAAAAATGAAAAAACCATTAAAAAAAAAGATGATAATAAAATTCAACTAAGTTTTCAAAAAAAAAAAAAAAAAAAAAATTTGAAACATATGATTTCAAAAATGAAAATGAACAGCAACACTGATGATGATCAATGACAAGAGAATCAATAAAACAGAAAAATTGAAAATACAATGTGCAAAAATGAAGCAATGCAAAATTAAACACTTTAAGAATCAACACCCTTAATGTTTTCTAACACTAGTACGGTTGACTAGTGATCTAACAGTGAGATATCATAACTAAGACCCGTGAATGCAGGTATTATGTGACAACTAAGAAAGTTAGTATGTGTGTGATCCATAATCAATTAAATAGATTAAATTGAATTATTCTAATTTATATATTTCTTAATTACTAACAAATAACCAGTTACTAATATATTCTAAGTAATTCCAATATCACTATCAATATGTCAATGTTCAGTTACAACTAGTTAGTAATCGACGAGACGATGTTCTCAATGTTCCATACACGATAAAATATATTCTCGAACACGATATGTAGTGTAATATGTTCCATAGGAATAACAAATGTATATTTGTCGCTCTTAACAATGTTTCCATACTAATAAAAAGTTACTGTAGTACCAATGTTCCCGTACTAATAAAATGTTACTCTAATACCACTGTTCCCGTTCTAATAAAACGTTACTATAGTATCAATGTTCCCGTACTAATAAAATGTTACTACACAAGAAGTAATGTTATAATCTATAAGTAAGTATATCCTGAAAGTTATACTTATACGAATACTTCAGTTATATAAACAGTCTTTATAGATGTACAATCAATGATAATGTACAAAGTTATTCATGTTATCGGTGAGGATGTTTCAACATCTGGAAGTGGTTTAGTTTCGACAAGTTCGCTTGGGCATCTCGACAAACAGTCTGCGAACACATTCTTCACTCCAGGAATAGCTCGTATTTCAAAATTGAATGGTTGAAGCGCTATAGCGTAACGCGCTGACTTCGATGATTTAACGTTCTTCGTGTTCAGTGCGGTAAGAGCTTTTTGGTCAGATTCCACCACAAAGTGTGAGCCGAGGAGGTAACGTTCCAGTTTTGTGATTGCCCATACTAATGCGAGGAGCTCTTTATCCAGAACGGAGTATTTGAGTTCGCTCTCCGTAAGTTTTCTGGACACGTACATCACCGGAAATAAGGTGCCGTTATATTCCTGCATCAAAACTGCAGCAATAGCGTAAGAAGATGCATCACTGCGAAGAATGAAAGTGAGATTTTTGTTAGGCAACCTCAAAAAAGGTTCATTTGAAAAAAATCGTTTTATATAGTCTAACGCCGTTTGGTGATCCTGCGACCACTTTATTACATTAGATGTGCCTTTCTTCAGTAGAGACGAAAAAGGTGCAGTTATAGTAGACAAATGAGGGATGAATTTTGAATAGAACTGTATTAGTCCTAAAAGAGATCTAACTTGTTTTTTTGTCTTAGGTGCCGAGATGTTTAAAATTTTAGAGACGTTACTGTCTTCTGTATACATGAAACCATGACCTATGCGGTGACCCAGAAATGAGATGTCATGAAAACCGACAAAAGCCTTTGAAGGTTTCACTGTTAAGTTATAATCCCGTAAGGTAGAAAGTAAAGCTTTTAATCCATGAATATGTTCATCCCAAGAGTCACTGAAAAGACAGATGTCATCTATATAAGTAATGACATCGGGACGATGAGACAATATGCGGCGCATCATGCGTACAAAGGTAGCTGGCGCATTCATTAATCCGAATGGCATAAAATTCCATTGAAAAAGACCCCGTGGCGTCGAGAAAGCGGTGAATGGCTTTGCTTTAGGAGTGAGTGGCACTTGCCAATAGCCCTTTGAAAGGTCAAATTTCGAAAAGAATGTGGCATGAGATAACCTCTCCAATAAGTCGTCTAAAAGAGGTAACGGTTCCGCATCGAATTTTGTAACTTTGTTTAATTTCCTGTAATCTACGCAAAGACGTATATTGTTGTCCTTCTTCCTAATGATTACCATAGAAGAAGAATATGGTGATGAAGATGGTTCAATTATATTTAATTGAAGCATCTCATCCAATTCCTTATCAACCTTATCACGAAAGCGTAAAGGGATAGGATATGGGCGAACTCGAATAGGCGTATCGTCAGTCAGAATAATGTCATGTTGGATGACTGACGTATGACCTGGGATGTCAGTGAGGACATCCTCATACGAGTGTAGAATATTAGAGACTTGCTGACGTTGATCAGCCGAAAGAGTAGATGAGATTGTAACATCATTCCATTTCTCAGTGGAATGGAGTGGTACAACGGGTATTGGTAGTTGTACATCATCGAAAGAAGATTCTTCTTCTTGGATGACTGACAAACTAGAATAGTGTTGAATAGGCGGTGTAGGATCGTCAGTTGCCTGGAACACTGACTGTAGATAATCAGGACGTGAGTAATACTCCTTCAACATGTTAATATGGAAGGTTTTATGTTTACCATTAACATCAACGATGTAGTCGACATCGGATATTCTTGAGATGATCCTGAAAGGACCTCTCCAGATAATTAAAAGACGATTGTTATGTGCAGGGAGTAATACAAAAGCTTCGTCACCAGGAATAAGCTGGCGGAGACGTCTATACTTGTTTGCAAATAGACGAGCTTTTTCTTTGGCTTGTTCGGATGATGCAGTAGCTAGTCTACAAGCATCTATGATTCTCTTTCTCAGAGAGATCACATACTCATAAGAGGATTGAGTTTCCTCTTCAATATTCTCGTCAACCAATAAGTCGTGGATTAACGACATCGGACCGCGTGGTTGCATGCCAAAAAACTAGCTGGAATGGAGAAAACCCCGTGGCTTGATTTTGTACTTCGCGATACGCGAACAGAGCAGCGGGTATGACCCGATCCCAGTCTTGGGGATGGTCTTGGGTCATCTTACCCAACAACTGCTTGAGTGTCCTATTGAGACGCTCAATTAACCCATTTGACATCGGATGATAAATAGAACTAAGAGATCTGTCTATACCTAATGTCTTCATAACTTGAGACATGGATTCAGAAATGAACTGAACCCCATGATCCGACAAGATTTTCCGTGGAAAACCAATGCGTGAGAAGATTAACATCAATGCCTCTGCTACACTGGCAGATGAAGTGTTCTTGAGAGGGATGGCCTCAGGCCAACGAGTGCACATATCAATGCACGTAAGAATATGCGTATGCCCTCTAGCAGATGGAAGCATCGGACCAATAATGTCTATAGCCATTTTATCAAATGGTCTAATCGGGATGTCCGCAGCTTGAATAGGAGCCGCATGAAATGGACCCCGTACCTTAACTTCCTGACATATCAAACAGGACCGACAATAGAGAGTGATGTCCCTATGGACGCCTGGCCAGTAGAATGCCGAAAGCACTCTGGATTTGGTACGCGAAAAACCCATATGGCCCGCACATTGCGAGTCATGCGCATGTCGTAATATACGAGATCTCATAGAGGATGGGACTAAGATCTGATAACATAAGGATGAATCCTTTTCCCGTATTACTCTAACCAAAATCCCATTTTTAAGTATAAAGTCATGTCTAGATTTTGCAAGTTTGTTGCTGGTATTCTTTTTGTTCACATACTGAAAAAATTTTTTTTAATGAATCATCATTCTTTTGCAATGTTGCAAACAACTCCCGTGAAATAGGAGCATCATCATCACAAGTGGTATGAACTGTAGGTTCAATAGGTGTATCATGCGACATATTAGTAGCTTGCGCTCTAGTCACTACTGCATTTGCAGTTTGAATATGTCGCTCTTCCCATTCAGCTATTTGCTGTGGTGTACACTCTTTAATACCATGTATGCGACCAAGTATTACATCACAAATTGGATTCGGAAGGAGACATGCCTGGATCTTTCCTGAAAAAAATGGTGTATTAAGGTCAATAATAGCAGTGGGAAATGTTTCAACGGTGCCACCAAAAGTCACACACTTGACAACCCTGCCCGTGGCACAACTTGGGTTGATCAGCGAAGTCCGGACGCCCACAGTACTACAACCTGAGTCAAATAGGAGAGAGCATGAAATGTTGTTGACAAATCCCTTGTTAAACTTAAGAGAGCCCTGTCCCTGGTGTACTGACGCAGCAGTGGCCGTACAGACTACAGGTAGACTAGGCAAGGTATGTCCGCAACGCAGCGTCGTGATCGCCTTAGGCTGGAAAAGAGTCGAGCATTCTGGACAGTCTTTCACCTGGGTACAATCAAGAGAACAAGACATAGCATTGTGAGTTTCAGCTACTTTACCCTGTTCAATGTTAGCCTGTGTATCATTTAAAGCGACATTAGAATGTCTACCCGTATTACTCGACGATCTATCTCTACGACGCGATCGATTTTGATTATTTGCATTAAAATTGCCATAATTGTCGTTTCTGCTTGAGTTAAAATTTGGATGAGTCCGATAATTTGTATAATTAAAGTTATGATGTTCTTTAAAATTTTTATTCCAAGAACCTTGTCTGTTTTGCGGACCCTGAGATCTTGATCTCCAGTTTTGTTTATTATAATGTCCTTGATTATTTTTAAAATTATTGTTACCAAAATCTCGCGATCTGTGAGCTTGGTTCCAAGAAACATTAAATGGAGCAGATTGTTGAAATTGCTTCCCTTTGTAAAAGTTATCATTGTTAAAATTGTAATTTTTTCCCTTATTGACATACCTGTCAGCACTAAAGGAACGATTTCGTGAAAAATTGTTTTGTTGTGCAGCAAAAGCAACAGGCAATTCATTCTTAATCTGTGCATTACTTAGATCCATGGTTGGGTGAGCAGTGCAGAAATTTTTTGCATGTTCTTCTAAGTCTTTCATAGATAAAGGTTTCCGTTCGTGTAAAAATGCGAGAAATGTAGGATTTACAGACGATAGTACCTTATCGCGCATCAGTAAATCGAAGAGACCTTCATACGACTTTTCAATTTTGGATAATTCGATCCATCTTTCTAGGGTTAGTCGTATTTGTGACAGAAAATCACTGAAATTTCTGCTTGATTGCGGTAGTAATGTACGAAATCTTAATCGGTATTCATCTTCTGTCATTTGAAATTTCTTCAGAAGTGCGGCTCTAAGAGCATTATAATCATTCTTCTCATTAATACTGGTAGTATGATAAACTGCTAAAGCATCCCCAGTAAGTAACCTGGATAAATATGTGCAATACAGTGTTTTATCCACGTTATAAGACCTACAAGTGGCCTCAAATCTATCCAGGAAAAATATTACGTCATCCGACGGGGGATTAAATTTAGGTAATTTAAGGTGAATTTCCTTAAAATGATCATGTCTGGATGAAGTTTGGCTTTCAAAAGTTCTCTGAGAATTAGCTTCCTGAGTTAACCTAAGTCTCTCATATTCTGACTCTGCTAATTTTAGTTCATGCTGTCGTTTTTTATCATTCTCTTCCATCTCAAGCTGAAGTCGTTTTGTATTTTGTTCAGCTATTAATCTTCTTTCTTCCATTTCCTTTTGTTTATTTTCCATCTCAATCTTAAGTCTTTCTTCAGCCTCCCTTTGCTTCTGTTCTGCCTCTCGCTGAAATCGTTTCTCTTCTAATTCAGCGGCTAATCTCATTTTTTTCTCCTCTTCCTCAGCTATAAATTTCCTCTTCTTTTCATCCTCCTCAGCAGTTAATCTCATTTTTTTCTCATTCTCCTCAGCAGTTAATCTCATTTTGTTCTCATTCTCCTCAGACTCAGTCCGTTTTTGATCTGCCTCAAATTCAAGTTTTTCTAGTCTTAAAGTTTCTAACTTTCTCTGTTCGGCTTCTATTTCTTGAGCTTTCTTATATTCTGCAAGTGCAAATGCTTTTGCTTCATCAGGAGCCATCTGAAGAGCTTTTGCTTGCTTAATGAAATAATCTAGTGAATACATTATGCTTTATAAGTAGTCACAATACTCTTGATTTATAAAATGATAATTAATCAATGTAAATTAATTAACCTTGTTACTTTGCCAAGTGTACGTCGTTCCTGTCCTAGAACGATATCTTTTGTTATCATATAGTTATGAAATATATTAATAATCAATACAGTAATTTATGTAATGAAATGTCATGAAAGCAACAACGTGAAAGACAATAGAAACATTACCGACAAGACACGATAATCAAAGACGAGTGAACACAATCGTAGAAATCAACAAAAATAGAAATGTGTAACTAAAATAGAATATCGTAAAAATTTACGATGACAATTACGATCAGATACTCAACAGGACAATTGACAACACAGTGTAAAAACATAGGTTTTGTAAAAAACTGAACGACAGGAAAGGTGAGACGGACGCATAATACAAACAAAATTCATCATAAAACTAAATACGAGTAAAAATAACTACCAAAAACAACAAGTAAACGTGACGAAACAGCTAAACAGATACTATCATAAGGAACAATTAGCGATCGGAACTTCGGCAAGGTTTCTAGCCTTGGACCGGAATTATCGCTCAATTGAAACTTACAAGTTGAGCCCTACAGAACGTCTGACGAAGAGCCCGAATTGGCTTCGAGATGGATCTCGTTCGTCAGATCAACCTCCCTACCTCCCACGACGAATGTACAACATATAACATATAACATGGAAAATGTAAAGATGGACATAACTATAGAAAGCACAGCTAAAAGTAATAAAATGTACAACGAAAGCACGTTATACTCATCTCGCGTGTGCCGGGAAAAAACAATGTGCCTCGTCTCCGTGGATGTACGTCTGAGGATAAAATACTTCGCTCTGCGTATATAACAACAGCTCGCACGTAATAATGACGAATAGGTGATCCCAAGGCAGTCAGTCACTGTAAAACTTGACGTGGAGGTTGATTGATGACCTTCAGAATTTGGTAACCGTAAGTTGATTCTGATTCATCATCACACTAGGTTCCAAGTTTGAGATGTTGTCGCCTTGAAAGTTCAAATCTTCTTTTCAACCGATACTTGGATTGAGTACGTTCCTGTGAAATTATTTATTTCCAGACCACACTGGCATACCATTTACTGTTGGGTCGTTCATTCTAATGGTAAAGAACTTCATTACGCGAATGGTTGCAAAGGAACAAAAAATGTCGGAAAATGTTCTTCAAAACGAACTCCAACAAGTAGTGTTTAACTGGTCACTTACTGGCAGCACACAAGTCTGTGATGACTGTACATATATTTTATTTAACGTGACACATACGGAGTGGAACAAGACGATCATAGTTACAGGTGCAAAAAGGTCATACGTCAAAAATGTTGATAATTACTTTTCAAGTTCATGAAGATTCTCTAACAATTAAGTCCTCTTATTCAAGTGACTAAGGATCACTTCCTCTACCATATCATATGTATTGCAGTCAAGTCCGTTGACCTTCTTTCAAGGACGTATCTTATGGCCAACGGATTCATTCTCAAGGAGCAATACTTCTTATCATACTTGTAACAATTCCAGACTTTTTCCATACGATACTTAGGTAGCATATATATATAAAATCCAAACAAAGTCATCCACGACAATACGACCAGGTTAGAGTTCTGTGTTGACTAACCTCTCTATATCCATGCCACGACTTTGGCATTGACGAAAATACGGCATATAAAACATGTGAAGCATACAAATCAATTAACTTCGTTTACTCGTAGGTATCCTCCCTCTACGGTAATTCAAAAGAGCTAACGACTCCGTCTGTCCATTCTAGGAATTACATACTACGATGAATTCCCGCTAGACCAAAACTAGGAGCGGCCTGATACTTTAATTTAACTCAATAAACATTCGATATGACATGGGGCGACACTTACTTGATACTTCCACTATTGGCTTCATCGTGAATACCAGTAGATATCATTACAAAATAATGGCTTCTTCAAACTTGCCAGAAAAATCCAAGAAATATATATCGGACATAAACATGGTCCGAACTGCCCCGTTCAAAATATGACGTCATAATCCTAACTAGGTTACCCGTGCGTCCAAAGCAACTCACACTGCATTGTGCACGTCAGTGCGTGAATCAATCGAACGCACAAATAATATAACTATTTTAAGACTGGTGCGTACATTTGGCAGGACCGAAGACTACCCCCTTTTAGGTAATAAATGTACGTAACAAGGGCATAAAGGCAAAGATAAGAAAGTACAAAAGAATTTTCTGCTAGAACGGTTGGTATCGCCTACTCCTTCAGATTATTATTTGCTAACGAATAACCGAACAAAACGGTACCCAATTTTTCAAATTCGTCCTTGACATAAACACCCACTTTTCCTAGTTCTAAGAAAATATTTGCCTAAAATGCATTGTGGAACGAGGAGGGGCAAGGATAGATGAAATGCTAATTCGTTTCGCATTGATTTTAAACTAAAAGCAACCATAGCACAGGGGCAAGCCTTGCCTTAGGGGTTTCCCCAAATACAATGAAAAAGTTAGAATTGTGGACACTACGGTCATGTAAACATGTTAAGCTCTTATTATGAATGACCTAAGCTCTCGTATTTAGCTTGATAGTACATGGAAAAAGAGTGAACGAGAGGTAGTTTAAAAATAAACAACTAACATAGAAAAAAAAGATAGAATTTTGAACCAAACCACATAGCCCCTTAAAAATCGTAGATTCGTGTACTTGAAGACTTGCTGACCAAGAATATGGTGTTAGTTATATAAATAGTCCCTTAACTAATCAACTATTGATAAAACCATACATAGAGATCAGAGATACTGTCAGGTCAAGTCATATCTGCTTAGATTGGATCGCATATTTTTTGGGGAAAAAGTAGGTGACAGATAGGCTCAGATAGTACAGTGAATCTGATTGGGTGGCATTTGAAGTGAGACGAAATATTATTGGCTGACCTTTGAATAAACATAAATAGCCTAGTAACGTAGGAAAACTTTGAATGATATTTTTTGAAAGACTGTTTACCCTTGTAAAATTAAAAGTGATTGGCTAACTGAATCGATATTGTCAGAATAAGCGTTAGGCGGGGACGCCATTTCTAGAAGATTTTTCACAGTGATAGATGAGATCAGGCTGTGCTTTTAAATACATTTCTGGACAGCCTGGGCAACAAAACAGATCGAAACTGTGTCAGTCATCGTCTCTGTGTATTTCATTGAACATTGTGGTAAGATTGACATTTATTAATCTGTATTTTATATAAAAATTGAATGTGAAATAATAATATATGTCTGGACATGAGTGGGTCTATAGCGAACATGAGGCAAAGCCTAAAGATTGATCCACCATGTGATAGACTGTCAGAGAGGTGTAAAAATACAAGAATATGTATGATTGTCATAAAGGAGCATAACACCTATCCTATTATATGGAAGAGATTACAGCTGGAATTGCAGTGGCGTTGTAACTATTAGGGGAGAGGAATACTGGTGTACATTGTCACATCAAAAGAAAATGGTGGCATAGGTTTGTATAAGGATATGATCCTTTTTGTTTGTTTGTAATGTACATGTCCTTAACTGTGGACTATTAGTGTATGCTAGATATTACGAAGGATGCATACCTTCACATTTCAGAGGTCCTGGGTACTGACGTTAATGTGGTACCAAACGCTTGAAAACTGATTGATTCAGGACTCTGCCTGTTTACTGCGAGCCCATGCTAGTGGCCATTGCCTATCAAACAGGGAACAGATTGTCAAGCAAGCACAGGAAAGGTTCAAGCTATATTCTACTGCAAAGACAAGTTCTCGTTCGGCACCTGAAAGCTCAACTACAGAACTTTATAAGAAGAAATATAAAAAGTGACATTGAATAAAATTGGGACAAATATTAATAGTTCCACAAGTGACAAAATAGAAACAAACATTATTAAAAGGATATGATTCAAACAACAACCTAGTGGTACTACCAGTATTTCCTTAAAGTAGGAGAACACTACAGACGTATATGAGAATAATATTGTTATGTATGGACAGAAGATCTATTGTGCTATTTGACTGATGTAATTGATTATTTTGAATTAACTTTTAAATTATCAATCCTGATTCCAAATAAATTAGAATCAGGATAATAAAATTGTAAAAATTATCTTTACACAAAATTCAACCACAGTCTTAAATAAGATAGCCTTTTAGAGTATCGTTTGTATGTTATTGTGGTAGTATTGTGTGCTGTTGTGAATAATAAACTATTTGTTTGTATGTTTGTTGATTTTGTACATTACACTCTACATTCATAACCCTAGACACTAAACGAAGTCATTTAATATAATAATATAAATACATTTTGATTGAGATAAAAAAGGTGGTAGCTGAAAGGTACCCTGAAAAGTTCACAATACTATTGGGTAAATTCAGGGACCTTCATAGCTAATCTCATTTATTAACATATTAATACCTAACAACAAATTCATAACATCAAATCCACCACATGCATCTGGCCCTATTTTAGCATTCCAATCACCTAACACTATGAGAAGATCTTTGTTTGGAATTTTCTTAATTGTCTCATCCAGATTTTCATAAAATGTATCAATTGCCTCATCCTCATAGTCAGTAGTGGGGGCATATACCTGTATGATGGAGATGTTCTTTGGATGTGCTGCAATACGTATGGTGATAAGCCTGCTATTTATTGGGGTGCAGCTGATGACAGAGTTCAATCTATCTTTATGTACAATAAAACCTACTCCATGCTGATGTTTGGACTCATCTCCACTAAACCAAATTTTGTGACCATCATCCGTTATTGTTTCTCCTAATCCTGTCCATCTGACTTCTGCTAGGCCCAGGGTGTCCCATGAGTATCTAACAAGTTCATGTGTTAGTTCTCTGACTTTTCCACACGCATATAGCGTGCGTACATTCCAAGTTCCAACAACAAAACTTTCTCTAGGAAGTTTCAAGACAGGTGTTTGTACCCCATTCACTGACTTATCACTCTCAAGGGGCAATGAGAGCGCGGTCGTTGTTAATCCGGGCCTCGGCCGATCCGGCATATTATTACTGAGTTGACCTTCCATCATAGCTTTTCAGTGGGCAAGAGGTTTGCTTGGCGGTGCCCGTCTCCTCTCCAAGTATCCTTGCAGGTACATACAAAAATGTACCTGGAGCAATCTGGTTTTAAGGCGCCAGACACTCGCCTTTCGCTCCTTCTCCTGTTAGTATTAAACGGTGCTGCCACGAGAAGGCCAGGAGTTGGACTTTTGTTGTCAGAGGCTTTGTGTTACGCACGCCTTAGGAGCATTTGGTCAGATATTGAGAGCTCGTCCTCAATTCCACTCCTGGCTATGACAACAATTGACTACCATATATATTAAAACATATTATTGCTCAGGGGACCCTAAGCTATCTTTATATATGATTTTTATGGCTATATTCTTTGTCGTTTAGATTTTCAGTTTTGTCACTGTTAATCGTCAATTACAACTTTTCCATAAGTCGGCCATCTGTTCCCCTCCCTCTCTATCATTTTTCAATTCAAATAAACTAACTTGTCTGGGTTACGTCAGAAATACACCACTCGGCGAGAATTGAAAACTGTCTGTGTGTTTATATATTCTGACTTGTCCAACAGAGAGGTTATAGTATTAGTCCCGCGTGCAGAACGAAGAGGGGTTTTTGCCACGCGTTGGTAGTATTGGCGTTAATTATTACTATCGTTTCGTTCTTGCTACTGGAAAATGTCCGAGTTACTACTAATTTAGGCGTTAAAGTTAAAATCGTACGTTAATTCAGACGGTAGGTTGGTGTCACAGTTCTGGCAGATCGTTAATTGTAAGTCTCAAAACCGAAACTAAGAAAGCGGTATGATTTTACGGCGGGATCGTTTTATAAGCATTTCCTCTGCACAAAAAGAAGCGCTATACTGGCGTAGAGACGACTTTAAGCAGACACTTACGGTCGGGTTTATTTATTATCATAGGATTAAAATCTTACTAAATTTAGCGATTATTTCACAGATTTCGCTACAAAAATGTTAAGTCATTTCTACCTAAGTTCAGTGCTTCCTACATAGCAGGTAAGGTTCACTTCCCAGTGTCCGGAACCGTCAGGTAGGAGGCATTGTATCGTGTTCCCGACCAATAAGTGCGTCCTGCCCGCAACACCGGACTGAAGATGTGGCTCTGACCTATCAATCAGGACAACATCGTCGGCAAAGCCAGCTCTGAGATACAGACGTGTCTCATCTTTCAGTACCCCACTGAATATTTTGTGGTCCTCTCCATACATGCCCAGACGATGTCATCATGCGATTCATGGCAATGTCTTAAAACTTCGGCGTCTGTAGGACGAAGTAAGGCAGCATCTTCATGCGATCCTTTGGCTCGATGTGAAGCATGACATCTTTGCTATTTATCAAAAACTGCAGCTCGACGTAATATAACGTCTTTCCGCGTTTGTTAGTTCATGCAGTATTGTACGTACGAGACTCAGTTTTATGCTATTGAGTTGGATCACACTGTAATTTCCACAAGGGGTGTTTATTGTAGCAATTTACGAAAAATAAAATTACTTACTTATAGTTGTAACATTTTAATGAAGGTAATATTTTTCCTTTATTCGTTTTGAATTATAGATGGACATTCAGTGAGCTGTTTTTTGCAAAAACGGAATGATGGAAACATGCAGGACAATTATCAGTTTCAAATAAGTAAATACTTTTTTACTTCGACATTTTCTGCTGTGGAGGAGTGAATAGTTAGAGACTTATTCATCTTTGGTCTCATAATGCTGTGAGTTGGGGTGCTCCGTTCCCTTCCTCATTCCCGTTGGGACAAGTCAGATACCCATTTACAACTGTTTAGAGTGGAACGTGGTGATACCAGGTTCCGAACCCTGTACCTTTATCTCGACATCACAAGCGCTCTGCTACTCCACACTTTTACTTCGTGGTAAAAGCTTAATTTCCATAATCTCCATTAAGCGCTGTTCCATTATCAAGACGTGATTGCAAGCTTAAGAGCAGATTACGAGTATTTATAGAACTAAGAAACGAAAATGTTGATTTGCAAATAATAAATTAACCGCATTAAAATGGCGACATCTTCATTATCTTCAAAGATTACCCGAACTTCCCGCACAGACGAGGTTTGCAGACGACACAGACGAACACAAATCATTATGCCTGGGGACCAAAGAATAAAAAAATAGTGCACTAAAGCTTCGTGTACTATGAGTGATTGAAAATTCATTCCCTATTTTTAAATTATTTTTTTTTTTACTTCTATCCAACTAATTTAAATGGAACAAACGTCAAAATAAAGAAAATTAGTTGTTACTTTATTACAGCTTCAAACTTCAGAAATGAGATATCTGAGGAAGGTGGTTGAAGTAACAAGAAGAGACATGGTCCGCAGCCAGTCAATACGTCAAGGCCCAAAAAACCCAACCACTGCAGACCCAAGTAAAACAGTCCCAACTACGATGGTTTGGCCATGTCTGCATAATGGGACAAGATCCGCTACCAAGTATGGGAAACTAAGAGCCAGGGATCCAGACCTCCAGGACGAACCAGAGTTCGCTGGGAGGACAACATTAGACAATCTCTGAAGGACCGAGGACTAGATTAGAACCAGGCCAGGAGGAAGACAGCCGATAGGATAGCATGGCGCTCTCTCTGGCAAACCTCTACTCAAGGTAGAAGAAGAACGACTAAGTAAGTCATATTTATAAGGGTCGGGTGTCGGATTGGAAGGTGAACAATGTCTGCTGATTTAATCAAGGTGTTTCTTCAAACAACTAGGTCGTCTGTGTGGCGCAATGGGTTATCAATTCTGGGCACTTAGACTGAACTACCATCCCTCCTAATTTCTTTCTGATTTTTGGCACGCCCATTTCACGTCTGTTCGGTTCTGTTTATATAAGCGGGGTAATTGACTTGTCATTCGTGAATCTGATAGGTTCACTCACCTGTTTCTATAATGTTGGTAGGAGATGATTGACGCGTCCTTTACTCATCGTCGTGGACCGCGGCATCATTCCTTAGAGCTCTTTGGCCACGAGTCAAAAGACCGACACTCAGTTTGAGATTTAGCGGCAAAACGTCGCGAGTCTTTGACACCAGGGAAAGTTCTTGCCTTCCGCGTGACGGTGGACAGAATTGTTACGTCGTATATTGGCGGTGTATTTCTTTATTTTTCCCGAAAACACGGGAAACTGTCCCTAGAGAGTTCCGTCATGTTACGTAGTAGAGTGGCGAGGAAGCGACTTGCCCGGGGCACCTGCGTTGTGAGATGACGGTCACAAAGAACTTCCCTGTGTTTGATGCCAGGAATTCTGGGACTTTCTAGGCGTTACCATCTTTACTCTGTTACGCTAATTCTTTTGTAGCTTGTCGTTAGGAGAGGTCTCTGGATAACTATTGCGTGTTATTTTTCTGCTCCCCTATGCAGGTGCTTAAACCACGCTGAACACCTGTGGAAAATTCTCACTATATATGCAGTCTACGTCTGATTCAAATTGTTTCAGTCCTAAAATTCCTGCCGGGAGAAGTTAGAATTCTTAACACCAGCTTGCCTGCTTATTAATATTGGGAAATTCTGACAGTTTTGGTAAGCAAGTTTAGTAATTGGTACTTTGTATAAATTTGTGTGCTTGGGATTTGTGATAAGTCAGAGTAAGCCTTCGTAAAGGGTTTTAGTAATGTGATAAATTGCAGCAGTCATTCAACCCTAAATGTGAAGCTATAGCTAGTTTTTTTTTGGGAGAAGGGAATTGTGATTTTATGCTGCTACTAGTTATAAGAGCCAAATGGTTGTGTGACTTGATGTCGGATATAGTTCATTAAAAGGAATACTCGGCTTCCTCTATATATGTATAACTATGTAATTTAGTCTTTAACACACAAAAAGGTTAACCTAAGCAATCGAAATCTTTTGTCCTCAATGGCGGATTGTGTAAATATAATTTTTTCCCGCATGTAACTTGAATTTAAGTAAGCACCTGTACATTGGTTGATTATTCTAAACTCATTTATAATAATTTCCTAGTGCAGACTTCTATTGTTGTCATATGCTGTATGTAATTATTAGATGTGTCGAACGCCAGGCTACCAGTTAGCCTGGTCGGCGAATTGTGTATCTGCCGGTGAGTTAGCCGACCTGACTGGTTTTAAGGTTACGCCTCGCCACGTAGAGAGAGGGGGAAGGCAGCCTTGTATACATGCCTAAAACCCATCTCAGCGTTAGTCGCGGGGAAACCGGTCTACATAGTATTACGGTAAAGCAACAACAAACCGGCGCTGCACTTATTGTTTGATGTCTGCTGATCGGACGGTGAGCAGGGGAGAATAAGAAGAAATTGCGAACCACCAGGTCAAAACGGACCAGCTGAGAGGAGTGGGATAGTTGTTTGTTTATATGTACCAATTTCGACCCAGTTTATCTGTTGTGCAGTGTTGTAATTTTTATTATATAAGTTAGCGAGTGTCAGTAGAGATTATGATCAATAAATTTTCTATTGTTCTCTTCTTTCTCTACCCGTGTCCTCATATTTTATTATCGCTTTTTTATCCTTTTCCTGTGTTTTTCGCATTCGTACGTTTGCGACTATAAACATTACTATTTTCCCATTCTAATGTTTACCTGCTTTCTTTCTCATACTGGGATACGCATTCTATTACGTAGATGTCAGTGGACGAGATGTGTGAATATGCATCAATCTCAGACATACGAGCACATTCAGCTGACACGCGCGTTTTCTTCTGTTGAGCGCTCAGGTGTGGTGTCAAAACCGACATCTCCACGGCGCGTAATTGAGACTTACCGTCTAGCATTTTCACCAGCCACATCGGTCATCAGGCTGAGTTCTCGGCGAAGTGTGAAAACTGCCTCGGCATTGGAGACAGGCCGTCTGAGACTCGCAACTGACACGCGCACTCTCGGTCAGTAGGTGGCAGTTACGGCATGCGTTTAAGCTAATGCAGGTGTTAAGACGGAAAAAGGGAGATTATTTCGTTTTGCGAAATAAGTTGGGACCCCTTTGTCTGGTAATAGATATAACCAGAGTGTTAAACTTTATTTTCATTCAGTCCTCAAAATTCGCAGTAGACAGATTGCTCGTGAATAGAATAGAATAAGCTGTATAACTGTCGTGAAATATTCTAATCCACATATATAAATTAAAACGTAAATGCAAAGCCTAACAAATAAATTTAATAAAAGGAAAGAAGAATGGTAAAGAACAGTGCTGTCACAATGACTGTACTCGAAATCCCCCTTGTTTTCTACTTCGTCTGCAAATTGTAACGCTTTCACGTTGATAGTAAAAGCCTACTGTATCACTACACGCTTTCTTCAATGAAACGTGTACTGCCTTTCTAAGAAAAACCTTGAGATACGCAGCTGACCTAGATTTAATATTTCATTCATTCCATACACGGCGTAACTAAAAGACAGATAAAGTAGGAGAGAGAGAGGGACGACTGAAGGCAGGAAGCATGCAACACTACACGCGTCGCGCGATTAATAGTAACGCCAATCCCACTTGTAAGGCCAGCACTAACTTTTTTTCAAATAAACAGTGTCAGAAAAACACTACTACTACTACAAGAATCAGGTTTAAAAACATGAAAAATGCTTATTAGGAAATATGAAATTCTACTGAATTACATCTAAGCTCCTGAAAGTACAGAAGACACCCTATGACAAAGAAGTGAACGCGTGGTAAAAAACAAATATACGACTATCTTTGGAAAACACATATTTTGAACGCCACCATGTAGCTCGCTTTAACTTATATATTATTGTACGGCAGGACTTGCTAGCCAAGAATATGTTATGTGTTACGCCTTTAGTCTGTTAATAAAATAATTATGGCCAAAATACAATAGTGGGGGTGCCTGACAGCATGAAATCATTTCTGCTCATAAAATTTTTTTTTATAACGTGTTTGAAAAACATTACGTTACGGAAATAGCCTACCATGTTAACTCATATTTGATTGGCGGGAATGAGATGTAAGACTAAACACGATTAGTTGGACTGCAAATACTAGTTTTTTGTTGTTATGGGAAACGAATAGAAGGGGTACTTTTTTGAAAAGATGTGTAGACATGGCATGATTGGTTAGATCTGCCAATCTAGTCAGTTCAGAGCGTCTGTTCCTTGCCACATCTTGTAATAAACCTACTAAGAACAGTGCGTTGAGCACCAGTGCATATTTTTTTCTAAAATAAAAGCCTGGGACAAGAGGCAGATCGGAATTTGTGCCTATTCATTGCCAGTCAACGAAACTGTTTATTATTTCCATTGAATTGTGGGACGGTGGTCAAAAGTCATTGAGGCAGCATTTGGCCTGAGTTACTGAATCCTGAGGCTGACAGCATACTACTGGGTCCAGATAGCGACCAGTGAGGTGGCTCCAGAACTCATTGAAGTAATCGAGCAGAGGAGTCTTTTACTGCAGTCATCACGAAAGTTAAGAAAGTGTGGCCATGGAGCTCAACATTATGTGCCCCCCCCCCCCCCCTTCTAAAATTGACAGTAAATAAAGAGGGAATATAAACTGTTTAAATTGACAGGAACTGTGAACTTTTCCCAATGATAAGACACTTGAAGTCATGATGACAAACAACACTCTAGCTTGAAAAACAAAACCAGTATTAACTCATATTACTACTTCACACTTACACACATAAGATAAGAATAATAAAATATGTCAATAACAAGATTAAATTGATAAACTGTGTACATACTACTTGTAAGAATATTGATTGTGATTCCTGGTTCACTGTGTAGTTGAATCAGGATATCTCTATGTAAAGAAATTAATACATATATATATATATATATATATATATATATTTGACTTTTCAAACTGACT